>VWZP01006713.1:65606-122525 GCA_013396995.1 Dicaeum eximium
GACAGGGCAAGGGTGGAGGGTTATTAATTGTGATTTCCATACATGCCTCCCTTGCATGTAACTCAGCTTTTCCCCCTGGGAAAGAGAAAGGTCCTTTTCTGTTATTTCACCAGCCTTTCTTTTCTTGCTTGCTTGATTCCCTTCTTCCCTTTAGCAGAGTATCTCTAATCATTGCCTTGCGTCATTATCATTATCTCTTTTTATGATCTTTAGTTACGATGTCAAAGAGGAGAAAAATGAGCTCAGTTTTCTGGCATCCTAACACATATTGATTTCAACAGCAGCTGCCACGAGACCTTCACATATGATGGATTGCCACTAGACTGATGCAAAAAATACCAGCATAAATAAAAGTATTTACCAAAGAGAATAATCAGTGATTGCATAACTGCATTTAAGACATTATCAAATTGACCAACAGCCCAGGCAAACTCAGATCTTAGCACAGACTGATATTCTTTAGGATAAGCTTTAAGAGCTTGCATTGCAGACCTTGTTTCAAGGTGATATTTTATTAACTATCCCATGACTTCCTGGGGGCTTCCTTGCGCTTGGAAAAGGAAATAACCCAGCCTAAGTGTGGGGCATCTTGCTGGTGTCAGCCTTTGCTCTTTGGATCACAGAGAAAGGAGCTATAGGCCTCCAGCTGGACCTGGAGGAAGACATTCCTTGAGGGGAGGAGGATCATATAGGACTTCCCTGTGGCCATGTGCTTTTGCTCCGTTCTGGAAGCACCAGACACGGGAAATGGCCTGCCCCAGGTGAATGAGGAACTGGAAGCACCCAGCCAGTGCTGTGGGCAGCAGAACAGTTTTAGAGGTGCTCTGCAGCCCTAACAGTCCTGTTATTCTATGCTTGTAAGGTCCTTGAGGGGATCCTGGGCGCTGCAGGTTTTCTGGGTTGCATTGAGGGTTCTTGTGGTTGGTCTGCCTCAGGAGTGTCTCTGAATGAGCTCTTTGAAAAGCCCAGGAGCCGGAGGCACTCGGGTTTTCTGCAAGTACAGCTTTGGGGGAACATCTCTTGGTGGTCTCTCATCAGCACTGCAGGCCTGGAGGCTCCAAGGCCAGATTAGGAGGGTGGGAACACCGTGAGGTGTTTAATTTAATTTAGGGTCTGTCTCTTCTCCCTGGGAAGAAGGGACAGGACAAGAGGAAATGGCCTCAAGTAGCACCAGGGGAGGTTTGGGTTGGACATCAGGGAAAATGTCTTTGGCAAAGTGTTACCCAGCCTGGCAGAGCTGCCCAGGGCATTGATGGTGTCCCAATTCCTGGAGGGATTTAAAAGCTGTGTGAATGTGGCCCCTGGGGACCTGGGCCAGTGGTGGCCTTGGCAGTGCTGGGGAGCATTTGGTATTTATGATCTGAGAGAGCTTTTCCAGTCTCAGCAATTCTGGTTTTTGCTCCCAAGCCACTAGCATCAAATCTCTGGATTCAACCCTTGCTTCCAAAGAAAAATGCCAGTATCATAGAATATTTTATTACAGTCTTTCTTTCCCATTCCCTTCTATCCTGGAGGCAACCTCAGCCAATCCTCTCTGAATTGTATCTTTCCATCTTTCAAAGGAATGTCCTGTTTCTTACAGGGTGGGGGTTGGATTTATTCCTGCTTCCTTTTTCTGTTTTCATCCATCTGCACCAGCCTGGCAACCAGCAAAAACACACATATAAAGATGTCTTAATCTTAAATATAATTAGATATAATACCTCACGCAGTGTTGTATGATTAGTAAAATATATGATCATTAGTTATTAGATTAATGTGTCTACTTGTGTAACTGAAAGCCATTTGCAGCCAGAAATTAAATAGCTCAATTTGCTGTAATTGACTTATCTCCCATTGAGATTACTACACTTGCTGCTGGAGAAGGTTTCTTCAAATGCTAAAAGCAGCTGCGTGGAGAAGCTGGATCCTGTTTTCTTTGGAAAGCTCCTGCCCCGCTGGAGGCAGAGGTCTGGAGGATCAGCAGAGCCCTAATTACGGCTGCTGGAACAGGAGCTGCTGCATTGGAGAGAGGTACCACACAATGATGCCTTCCTGGGAATCCCTGGGGCCCCAGTCAGATCTGCAGCTGGGTGACCACAGGAGATGTGACCACCTTTGGCTCCCTGTTGGCACCAACCCCACTCACGGTGCCGGCTAAACCCAGAGGAATTCCACACACGGCTGCTGTGATCCTGGGAAAAGCGGGTGGGTTCTGGCACATCCCGGCACAGGATGAGGGACAGCGAGGCAGGCACAGAGCAGCAGGCCCTGTGGGGCAGGGCAGGGCATCTGCAATGCGGGTCTCTGCTCCCAGGGGTGCCAACAGCAGCTCCACACGTGTGGAATAGGGAATTGGGAGCACGTCTCTTCTGGCGACGTGGGATTGTGCCCTTAAATTATCTGGTGACACCTCTGACATTGGGAGGTGCTGAGGGGCCCCACAAATCTCAACTTTTGCTGCTGCCTCTTCTTCTTCTTCTCCTTTTTTTTTTTTTAAATAGGTTTTCTTATGGTTTTCTTAATTTATTTTTTTTTAGCCACAGCAACTAAGCGAACCGTTCAAATTGAAACACTGAAATGAACCAAGCTGAACAATAAACTAAAACATGCCTAGAGCAAGTTGAGCAATAAACAGGTTTTTAATTTTTTTCCCCCTTCCATCTCGGTGGTGTCTGTCTCTGATAGATGATGTGACAAAGGAAGAATCCTCAATAAATTCTAAATTCTGAATACTAAATCAGCGAACAAGAGCAAACATGTGAGATGCCATCCCAGCTCGCAGTGGCTTTACTGATGTGATGCCACAATGCTACTGCCCTGTGGGGCTGGGATGGAGGTGCAGCTGGACAGGGGGAGATGCAGCAAATCCATCCATCTGCCATGTGATGGTTTTATCCAACCCACACCCAGCACAAGTCCATAGTCCAGGTGTGACTGAGGCTCTTCCCACTGTATCCTGACTGGAGTCTCCAAGGGAAAATATTATTCATAGATTTTAAGGCCAGGAGGGAATATTTTGCTCTGCTCTGACCTCCATTATAACACAGGCCAGGGAATTTCAGAGTCATTCCTGCAGGAGGAACAAAGGAGAAGGATCATCTACTGTGTTATATCATCTCATGAGAGATGTGAAAATGCTGTGGTTTCTACTAAAGGATGCCATGGAGAAAGAGGACACATGAGCGAAGTACTAAAGGAAAAAAGCCCTGAGCTGAAATTGTACTGAGATGATTTGAACTTACTGCTGTATGTTCTTTCTCACCTTTCAGGGGGCTGAGTGCTGTAAAATGCTTGCCCTTGCAAAAATTGTGTGGTTTGGGAAAAAATCTTTTTTTTTTTTTGCTAAAGCATTGTTACAGTCTTTGCCTCAAGAGGACCTAAATGGGAAATAATCCCACAAGAGGGGTGGTAAAGGGAGATGCTGGCAGTCACACAGTGTGTGTTGAGCCCTGGGACAGGCTAATGCTCCAGATCTCAATTTGCAACCTGCTTTGAAGAGAGCTGAGGTGCATTTTCCTTCTGCAGCACCTTTCATCCTCTGATTGTCCTGCCTGAGCTTTTCCTTCTTGGCTGTCAGGTATCTCCTCCACTTTGGGAGGAGCTATAGATTCCTGCAGAAGGCACTCTCTAATCTTTGGTGCAGAGTTTCAGCATAGGTTTGTGTCTCACTACAGCTCAGCCTACCTGTACCTATTGATTCCTCATGTGGTTTCCCATGGAACTCGTTGGTGTCTAAAAGTTTTTATCTTCAATGGGGGAAACCCTCCAGTTTGACTGGAGAAACCCAGCAGCCTAGCTGGAGTCTCACTCTGAATTATTTTCATTCCACTGAATTTGCATCTCAGCTTGAAGCTGACACAGTCAAATGTTCATGAACACAGCCCATATTTGCAATTGAATCCATCAAGCTCTGCATGGCACTGCTGAACAGCCCACAACAGGGATGAGTTCAAACTTAATAATTCAGCTTCCAACTCACACTTCCTCGTGGTCCTGGTCTGAACAGGCCTGGGGTCTGGTCTAGCTCGTGAAAAGTGGAATTATTTCAAACTCAGAGCCAGGTGTTTGTCTGAACTGAGTCTGTAGATCCAGATTAACCTTTACAATCTGCCCACACAGGTAAATCAGGATGACTTCCTGAAGCATCGCCAGGGAGCTGGTGCAGAGAGCTCAGGCTGGCTTGACAGGGTTTGTTGGAGGAAAATCAGTTTAGCCCAGACTGCAAGCTAATGGATGATTTACAAAACTCAGAGTGACAGGGAAGAATTTGGGCCTCTGTCCTTCAGGAATATTCCCATGGCTTGCACATAATGCCTTGGTGTGGTTAAAATGCATGAGCAGACAATGATAAACTCAAGCAGGCACTATTATAAAATGTGACAAATAAGCCATGATGCCAAATGCAGATTACCTTTAGGTACTCCTGAACTATTGCTGCCATGAGTTCTGCTGCCAGGCTGTGTTCTGAGGACAACCCAGGTACAATCAGATTTATCACTTTTTCCTCCTCACCCCATTCCCACAGCCAAACACATCAGCAATTCACCAGTTCAATGACCATTGCCAGCTTTTTAAACTTTTCATATATTTTCTGAGTAATTTTGCCATGTTATTTTTGTTGTATTTAGATAACAAATACTAGTACAGCACCTTTCTCTCTTTATTTCACCCTCACCATAAAGCATGAAGGAAACTCTCTCCTGGTCTGTGGAACCCCACTCAGAAGGACAAAGCAAATCCAGGTGTTGTTGGGAAAGCTGAGGTAGAGCAAAGTGCCCCAAAAGTCCTGCCTCATCTCACCTTCCTCATTAGGTGTGATATACTCCAAAAAACCCTTGAAATTATTTCTGAAAATTATATGTACGGGCTGTGAAATGAAAGGCAGGTCTTCTATCTGGCTGGAAGAAATGCCCTAAAACAAAATACGCCAGTGGTGTCCAGCAGCTGTGAGTAAAAAGAAGGCTGTGCTGGGTGCTCACTGGGAAAAAGTCAATCAAATTAAAGAAGACAAACATAGGTTGAAAAGGACAGAGAATGTGGCCACTTCTGGAAAAGTGACATTGCTGTAAAAGCAGGTCTGTGCAGTACCAGGAGCTGAATCATAGATTTGGGTTGGGAAGGACATTACAGCTCATCTGTTCCACCCCAAGCCCTGTCCAACCTGGCCTTGGACACACCCAGGGATCCAGGAGCAGCCACAGAGTGCCAGGGCCTGCCCACCCTCACAGACAGCAATTCCTTCCCAATATCCCATCTGTCCCTGCCCTCTGGCACTGGAAGCCATTCCCTGTGTGCTGTCCCTGCATGCCTTGTCCCCAGTCCCTGTGCAGCTCTCCTGGAGCCCCTTCAGGCCCTGGCAGGGTCTCCAAGGTCTCCCCAGAGCCTTTTCTTCTCCAGCCTAAGCCCAGGTATTCCCCCTCCTCCTGCCCCCAGCCTAAGGCTACTCAAAAGGAAAAGCTGCTCTTCATTTTCCTTTGGACAAGTGGGTGGCTCAGCAGAGCTGAGAGCCTGGAAAGGAAAGGTAATGGAGATTTTACAGCCACGGAGCTGATATAGCTGGAGATAAAGGCACTGTGAGCTCTGGTGTCACAAACTTTATTGCAAGGTTGGGGTACATAAAAGGAGAAACACAACATGGTTTTCAGGCAGATATAACAGAGCTTAAAAATATGGCAGTTAGAGAAGAAATAGGTGATTTTTAATTCACGGGTGGTGAAAAGGAAGATGCTAATAAGAAAAAGGTGCAGTAACAGATTAATTGTGTGAAATGGGTCTGCTGGCAAATGAAGATGGTGGGGTGCTGCTGGTTGGTTTTAATTTTTGTTACAATAATGGTCCATCACTGTGCATCAGGACAGTCCAAAGGGCTGGAAACAATGTGCCAGGCATAGGCTGTTCTCCACTTGCCCAAGGCTGGTGGAGAGATGTGAGGAAGCACCCCTAATTCATTACTGCCTCTTCCTAGTGAATGCACAGGTTCTTCTGAGGGGATAAACAGCCAATTGCTATGTCCTATTCCTATTTCTTATGCCTATGAGAAATGCACATACCTCTATAATATTCCCATCAACTGCCTCTTCCAGGACATCTCAGACACCTGTGATAAGGAAAACTTATTCCAGCCCCTAACCTGTCCATTATTGCCTTCTCCAATGTCCTTATCAGAGAAAAAGGAATCAGATTGCCACCAAGGACAACCCATCCTCATTGCCTCCTCTGGAGGAATCTCATGGGCTTGAGATTTCTTTCATGTTTTATGCAGGATTGTTGTGCAGGATCCATTTATTTCTATACCACAAGGATAAACAGAGATATAATTCTTTCTTCTCCGTTAAATTTATACGCTCATATTTATTGCTTTCTTGACAGGATTAGTCTCACACCTCACAAAATTTAAAGGATATCTGTTAAGTATAGAAATTCTAAATATCAATACAGGAATTAAGCTGCTTAATAAAATATCCATCCCCCCCAGCTGTCTTTTCCCCAGTGCTGGTGGTCTTTATGAGCTCCTTTATCCAGGATGAGCACAGGTGCCAAACCCTTTTCTCCTCATAAGGAAGAACTGGAAGATGATCTGTGCCAAGCCACAAAGGAAAAAAAAATGTAGGGAAAGAAGTAATATTCAGACAGGGCAATTCACCATGGTTGGCAAAAATAAAGACAACATTCATTTTAGAGATGGACAAAAACATTTTTCTTCTTTTCGGTAGTGGCAAGGAAGGGTGAGAGCACAGGGTAAATAAAGGCTAGAATTCATCTCAGACAAAATGAAGCTCTTACCAAAGACACCAGAATAAGGTGTTAATTATCCCCAGTTCTTCCACTGAAGTTGGCACTTCTCAGGCTAAATAAAACCCCCTGTCAAAGGTGGATCTCTTTATTTTTCACTCTGGCAACTGTGTGTTCAAAGTTAAGTAGGTACTCAAAGATATTAACAGAGATGTAGGAACAGGTCTGGTCAATTGGAAATTCCTGCAGTCAACAAACAAAGCAGAAGAAAAGAGCTGAAGCTGTGAAGAAATATTGACCTTAAAAACTTCTGAATTTCTTGATCAAGGGCTTTAACATTGCTCTAACTTAATTTTTTCTCTCTGTGCAGTGTCAAGGGGTTGTTTTTCCTGCTGATAATGGCATGAGAGGCCTTACAGTGTTGCTGGTTATTAATAATGGCACCACCAATAATAATAAAAAATACTGAAGAGACAGAACTTTCATCAGATGTGCATTCTTTGTCTGCTCCACTAATAATCTTCTTCCTTTCCTACATCCAAAACTATCACCTTGCCTCCCTTCCAAAGATGAGGAATCACACAAACATCAGCCACTACTAGCTCTGGAGTGGAAACCCAGCGAGCAGTTAACTGGGAACAGCAATCCATCTCTTGTTCCTACTGGAACCAGGAAAGCTGTGATCAACAGTAAGATCCATCCTAGACTGGGATCTTGTCTCCAGTCAAGGACAGGCTGCAGCTGAAATGTAAATGAAACAGAAGAACTATCAAGGCAGGTGAAATATAATTACCTAGGCAAAGATCCCAGATGCAATGTTCCTGCATAGTGCTGGCTTTTCTGAAATCTGAAAGATCTTTTGGATATCTGCCTTTCCATGCCAGCCACTCAAATTTGTCTAGTTTCAAATCATGTGCTTGACTCAGTTTTTTTTTTTAAGGAAGAAAGACAGACTTTTTTTTTTAAGTCATCAGGAAGGCAGGAATCTTCTTTTCCCCCTGATGATTATTATCCATGGTTAATTATCCTCACTGAGAAAAATGTGTGTTTTGTTTCCAATTTGACATCTTACAGCTTCAGGCTCCAGTCCTTGGCTCTTGTTACATCTTTTCCCACCAGGCTAAGGAGTCCTTTGGTACCCACTGAAGGATCCAGGAAGGAAATACACTCTCCCATCAGTTCTCCTCTATATCTTTTTGATAAGCTGAATAGATCATGTGCCTCCAGCTGCTCGCTATGGGACAGCTTTTACCCTTCCATTACTCCAAGCTCACATTCTTTAATAACAGTGCCCTGAGGTCTTTAACCACTGTGAACAAGGTCACAGAGCGTAAGGACAGAGCTACGAGGGGGCAGAGCAGCTTATTAAAGGTGCAAAAACACCACAGCAACAGTTTGCCTTCTGGAGCCTCAGCTCTAGCATGGTAGAGAAATGCACTGGAAGGTACTAAATATGGAAAACAATGAAGCTTGGGCAGTGATTAGAGGCTGGAAGGCACCAGTCAAAGGATACTCACCTCATCCTTAGTCACTTTCTCAGGCCCCATGGGAAAGCATTGCTGAAAAAGGAATAAATTGAACCTTTTATTGGAAGCCAGACCTCCAGTGCTGGGGACAGCTCTGGGCCCTCAGGACAAGAGAGACACCGAGGGGCTGGAGCGTGTCCAGGGCAGGGAACGGAGCTGGGAAGGGGCTGGAGCCCCAGGAGCGGCTGAGGGAGCTGGGAAGGGGCTGAGCCTGGAGAAAAGGAGGCTCAGGGGGGACCTTGTGGCTCTGCACAAGTCCCTGCCAGGAGGGGACAGCCGGGGGGGTCGGGCTCTGCTCGGGGGTCGGGCTCTGCTCCCAGGGAACAGGGACAGGAGGAGAGTGAACAGACCTCAGTCTGGGCCAGGGGAGGTTTAAATTGGATATCAGGGAAAATTCCTTCATGGAAAGGGCTGTCCAGCCCTGGCACAGCTTCCCAGAGCAGTGGTGGATTCCCCATCCCTGCAGGGATTTCAAAGCTGTGTGGATGTGGCACTTGGGAACGTGGGACATTGGTGGCCTTGGCAGTGCTGGGGGAATGGTTGGACTCGCTGGTCTTAGAGCATTTTTCCAAACTGAACAATTCTGTGATTCATTTGTCCCAGTGTGGTTGCTGTTAAGGTTTTCACGTCATGGCAGAGCACTTGTCACACCTAGGGGTTCACCTTAGCTGAGCTGCCATTCCCCTGCCATCCCCCTAATATCACACCCATCTGCGTGCTGCCACCAGCATGGCCCACACACACTCATTTAGGAGGCTGAGAGCTCGTTGTTATCACAGTTGGGTTCTTTAGTTATTCTCAGTCCAGCTGGAAAACATCCATAAATACAGGCCAGACCCCTCTGGTGCATTGAGAGTGCAGCACGAGGTGTTAATGCTGTTGATAATCAAGTGCCAATAACTGATGTGCAACTGATCCTGCAAAGCATTGATCCCATCCCCAAGTTAATGCCAGCGATGTTGCAAAATGCAGAGCAAAGGAACAAGGCTGTAGTTTATGTCAAATCAGCTCAAACTGGCATCTGATGACTTGAATTAGTACACAGAGAGCGTATGAAACATATTCATTTTGTTAATAGAAATGCCTAGTTATATTAGCCCCTTTTTTGCTTATTATTCATAATATTTTTCTGTAATACAGAAAATAAGTTTTTATTTTTAAAATGCAATCAAATTATATTTCCTATTAAAACTTTAATATCAAAACAAATTAACCAATGCTGCAGATTACACATTACTAATGTAGCTCTGACAATAACTCATGCTCCTCTCGATTCTGTTATGAACTATCACACTGCTAAAGTGCAGCAGTTCATAACATATTCTTAAGGGGAAGTGACTTCTTTTAAAGAAAAAAAGTGAATTAGACAAGATACCTCAATAATAACAGAAAGTGTCTGGGCCAAGCATTCAGACAAAAGTGTTCTCAGATGAAAATATGGCCAAAACTTTTTCCTCCTCTACTAACCTGCTTTCAGCAGATGCAAAGAGCATCATTTCAGAGTGCACATCACAAGAACAGTGGGATCACTGCAAGACACTGCAAGTCCCTGTTGCACAGCAGTGTAAACTGCTCCAGAGACAGTACCTGAAGCAGCTCAGGAGAGGAAAATGCTATTAAATGGAGCTGTCAAGGAAGAAACACTTGAGCCTGCTTTTGTGCAGGTGGCCTGGTGAAGTGATGCTTTTCCAGACATGGGAATAGGGCCCAAATGTAGTGTAAATGGCATCCTAAAAACTTTCAAGGTCACTAAGCAGGATCTGCTCATCGTGGCTGCATCTTCTTCATCCTTTTTGGAGGCAGTTTCCAGCTCACGGCTGGACAGACTTCCTGAAATAATCCACCCCAGAATCAGGAGAAGCAGGTCAGCTCTGTCCTGGAAGATGTTAAGAAAGGTTCACCTCCAGTCTGGGTGAGTGGATGTCATAGAATCATAGAATCCTAAAAATGTTTGGGTTTAAAAGGACATTAAACCTCATCCTGTTCCATCCCCTGCCATGGGCAGGGACACCTTCCACCATCCCAGGTTGCTCCAAGCTCCGTCCAGCCTGGCCTTGAAGAGGTCACCGTGTTCAGCCACAGCCTCAGGCTCCTGCCATGGTTCCCACACCACCAGCTGGGGCTCAGATGGAGATAGAAGCATCACTTAAAATAAAATTAAATTAAGATAAAACAAAAGCAGCAAGAGATACTGTAATTCTCAGAATAAAAAGTCCTGAGCCAAGCCTCAGTAAAGGGAGGGCACACCAAAGGCAAACTGAGCAACCTGCTTCCTGTAGAGAAAACAAGGACAGGGAAGATTCTTTATCATGCATCCAAGAGGAGACTAAATTCACAAATAGGATGTTACACCCACAAGAAAACAAACAAACAAAGTGGTTTTCAGGCTGGCAGTGAACAATGTGATCAATACAGCTGTCTGCCCATGAGTCCTGCATTCCCAGAAGGGAAAAGCTGGGACCAAGGATGGGAAGCCCCAAGGGATGGAAGGTCCAGGGTCTGAAATTTGTTCCTTTCCTCAAGTGCATTCTCTCTGGCCAAGAGTTAGGGCTTTACAGCTTTGCTTTGCCAGCAGGCTCTGCTGACCCACAGAGAAAATATAAAATCCTCAGCCCCTCCTCTGCTCCAAAGAGGTGGCCTGCATCTCCCAGCACAAACCATACATGCTGTTAGTTACCAGTTGATGATTGTGATGCTAATTAAAACATACTAAGAGACACACTATAAACATGCACAGCACATGAAGGAAATTAGCCAAGTGAGCTTGTCTCTCTTATTGTGCTTTTATTATGATGCTCCTTGGATGATGTTTTAAAATGAATTTTGAATAGTTTTCTTAATTTGTTTTATTTTGCTTCGTGGTAACAAAATTGCTGGAGCCCCACAGGAATGATTCAGAGAAGTGCAATATTATTGGAACATGTCTCCTGCTTTTCTTACTGCTTACTTATAATTAAGCTTTATTGAGGTGTAAAATGAATAACAATTAAAAAAAAATGTTTATTGGTCCAGGTGCAAATTCACAGATACTCCTGAAAACTTCCTTTTCCATGACCTCAAGGAAACATTGCTGGTTTCTCCCAACTCCCATCAGTTTCTGCTAAGACACCAAGTCCCCCTCCTGCTCTGCCATGTGCCCCAGCAGAACATCTCTTCACATTGCTCAGTGCACACATATGAGTGAAGAGAATATTGCTGGGATTCTGCTTGGAAGTGAGCACAAATCTCAGCTGGCTGACAGGAGCACAAAGGTCCTGGGATCCAACCTCACCTTTCCCTGCCCTAGGGAATCAAAAATCAAGACCCTGCTGTTAAAATTTGATAGTAAGATCTAATGAGAAAGGGGGAAAAAAAGGGAGAAAGAGAAGAAAAGGCTACTCAAAGAGATAAAGTTCTCACAGACCCCCCCTCCAGCCTGGTTTTAGATGTCAGTGGAACCAGCTGTGGTCATGTTGTGGTCACAAGTTGTGGTCATTCCTCTAACACCACTTTTATCTCGCCACTGGTCCAAGCTCTGCTTTCACACTCCTGGCTTTTGGTGGTCTTCTGACTGGAAAATGTTTGGCTGCACCATTCACAGAGATAGCTGGTTTTGTTATTACTGTTTGGGGTGGTTTTTTGGTTGTTTGTGGTTTTGTTTTTGGTTTTGTTTTTGTTTTTGTTTTTTTTTAAGGAAGCTTATCTTGGCAGGCAAAGAAAGCATGTCTGCACATTCAAATGTGTTTTTCCAACCTGTAGCACAGTTCAAAGCCAAATCCCACAGTGGTCAGCAGTCCTTCTGCTCAATCTGGGATTTTAGCACTTACAGCATCCATTTTAGCACCATGCTGCTCCCCCAGAATGCAGCACTAATGGATTACTGTGCATTACGTCCCTCATTACTGCTTAAATATTTATCAGAACATTATGTATTTAGTGGCTGGGGGAGAAGAGACAATCCTGCCTTTTGCCATACAAAAGGGTTAATTACAAACTGGATAAATCTCCATGACTTAAAAATTGATAAAACAGATACAGAGATTAACAGGAGAATGTGTTATTTACAGCTAAATAAACATTCAGCTGCATAATCCCGATCTGGGATTTCCCCATAGGAAAAACAACCAAAGTCAGTATTTTATATCAATGGTCTGCATTTATACAGCAGTGAAAAAAACAGAGAAAGCTGGTTTACACTGTCTGAAAACAAAAAAGTTGCTCATCCAAGGCAGGTTCCTACCCTGGGGCTGGTGTTCTTGGAAATATTTGGAGGAGTTTGTTAGGAGCAGATTTGTTCTGGCCTTGACCTGAGACTGTTCAAGGCAGTTGTGCCTCTGCCTTGCTGTGCTGTGTGCCCCCTCCATATTTTTAAATGCTGAATCCTGAATTTTAATTTTTTTTTTTTTCAGCCTACACTTCTCAAAAAGCCAAGCTCATAAGGTGTTTCCATGGGTCTCTGTCATACCTATTATATCAAACACTGCTGGATAGTCTCAACCTCCAGAAGAAAAAAAATCAGAAAACAATATTTAACATGGGACAAAGCAGCCTCTGCTTTGCACTTCAACAGGAATTAATTCCCTGGTTTTAACCCAGAGCCTTCCACCATCACTTCCATCACTGCAGAGGTCCATGTTACACCCATGACACACACACGTCACTGTAATGATGGCTTTATTTACAATTAAAAACCTTACTTAAGTTTGGGCTCTTCAGCAGACAAAAGACACCAAAGAAAACCCAGTTGTTTGTGGAATTCAGCCAATGTTTGTCTCATAAAATAAGTTCTTAAGGTAACTTATACTGGCACTGTGAAATATTGTTCATTATAACGGAGCAGCTGAGATAATGTTGTTTTCTAATTTCCCTTTCTCAGTCAGAAATTAAATAAAAAGTCATGTCTAAATTACAATACTGGATTGAACGCAGACAAGGACCCCATGCGGGGAGCTTATGATATATCCTTCCCACGTTTTATAGCCATTAAAAAAGATTATAGGATTTTTTTTTCCTTTTCTTTTAGGCCATTTACATTTGTTCTGAACTCTCACTGTGTTTTATTTGAAGCTCTTAAAAGTGCCAATGTACATAATAAGTCAATCAAGAAGTTAAATTAAGAAAAAAAACAAAAACATATTGACTTGTCTATACCAAACATGCACTTGGAAATCTGAACTCTGCCACCAAATGACTTTCTGACTTTGCAATAAATATCATTGAGCAGGAATGTCTAGATTGTTCTGTACCAGGAAATATATTTCTAATCTGATTAAAAGCTCTTCTAACACATCCTAGTGCAACCCAAATAATGGGGTGCTCTTCCCCACCACCCAAGCAGCCATTAACATCTGCAGAAATGCTCTGTGGGGGCTGGACTCCTTCTCACCGAGGTTTACAGCCTCAAAAAAGCTCTCCTTGCTGCAGTTTACCTCAGTAATACCTGTTTTGCCCATGCCCATGGCCAAATGCCCCCAGACCCCTTGCTGCCCTCCATCTTCTGTCCCCAGGCCCCCAGCTCCTCCTGCCCGGGGCTGATCCATGGCAGTTTGGTCTGTGCTGTTTTCCAGCTGCTTTCTCAGCCATCCCCATCCTGTGCCCAGGTTTTCCCTGCCCTCCTTGCTCCAGCTCCCATCTCCTGGGAGCACACACCATTCCTTCCCCCACAGACCCCTCGAGTCACTCAAGGTCATCTTGTTCTGCTGTTATTCTGAGTCTGTAAAAGATTTTTGGCAATGCAGAAATTGGTTCCTCCTTTTTAAGCCTGTGGATTTTCTGGTTTTTCTACAGATCTTCAAAGCCAAGCCTCTTCTCTCACTCTCAGTTTCAAGGGTGTTTCATGAGTCCTTCTCTACTTTGGCAGAACTGGTGGCATCAAAGAAGCTTGAGGCAGGCTTCCCACAAGACTTCATTAGCTGCAGTGGGGTTAATCTCACTTTCCCACCTGAATGGCACCTCAGACCAGTCAGCTGGGCTCTCTTCCAGCCAGCAAAGAGAAAGAGGCAACCTCAGGGGCAGACTGACCCAACCAAACTGAATCACTCTTCAGAAAGCACCCATTTCCTTCCATTGACTGGGAAGACATCCCAGGATGCCAGGCTGGCCCTGACTATTTAGCTTCAGGAATGTGGGCACCTGGCCTAAGTTTTCCAGTATCACCTGAGGATACTCTGCTGTTGGAAGTATCTTCTGATGTCTTGGATGGACCACAGGGCACTGCAGCTGCACAAAGCCCTCGCAACATGACAGCAGGGTCAAGACACAGGGAAAATTCTGGCTACATTTATGGCATTGGCCCTTTACTGGCAGCTCACAGCAGAAACCTCATGCTTTTGCTGGAGTTCCAGACCTTTTGCTTCACTCTCTTTCTGCCCTCGTGGAACGATTGCTGCGTTTCGCTCCAAAGGAGGAGCTGCATTCCAGGGGAAGGTGAAGCTCTCCTGCACGTGGATTCCTGCAGCTTGTTCAATAAACATAAAACTTTAATATTGTACTTGGATTGCTGCAAATGGAAGGTGCTGTGTTACCCTAATGCATTTTCTGGGAACGTAAGCCCACTCCATACCTCGGGACTCAATTAATTAAAGAACATTAAATACAGTACAAGGTCTTCCTCCCAGCAGCAACAACACCTGCACTTCATTCCACAACTTGTGCCTCTCTTAATAGCTGCAGAGATAGCTAAGGCCTCATCCAAAAACTATTAAAGTCCATGGAAAGGTTCCCATTTACTTCATCAGGGTTTGGATCAGACACCAAGGCGACATTGTGGGGATAATCAACTCAGAAAGTAAAGCACAACTAATTTGCAACTGGGAAAGCTTGGAATGAGACAGTCGAGCTCCAAGCCCTAGACCCTCCAAGCTCCAAGCTCCTCAATGTCTCAGTGTAGTGTGAACAAAGGGTAGTAAAGGACTTTATGATTAAATAGCTGTAAGGTTGCACTCCAGAGATGCTTTCTTCTCTCACTGTAAAGTGATGGTCCCTGGCTCCCATACTGCTCAGCCTTTCTACTAAGCAGAAGATGCCTCAGTGCTCAGAGGAGGTTTTTAATGCTAATCCTTTGTAAACACACAGATTTTTCAGTTCCCTAATTCCCCTGTCAACAGGTTTCAGTACACAGTGGCAGTGGGAAAGATTAACTAACCTCATTTTAAAAGACCATCAGACCAGCCAGTGAGTTGTCTGGTCACCACAACAAATAATTACTGTCTGTGCCTGATTAAGAGGTCAAGGAACAGCTACAATGGTACCAAAAGTGAGATTGATTCCTTTTCCCTAGACTAGTCCCTGACAGCAATAACCTGTGGGGATGCAACATATGGTGGCATACAAGCAAATAGTTTATCCAAATGCATTCCTTGAGTCTTGTTCTTTAGATCTTGTTTGTCCCTTAATGAAAGCTATGAAACTACAAAAAAAACAGAAGGAAACCGTGTACATCAAAGAATTTAAACACCAAGCATAGGCTTGGCTCTGATTATTTAGTGGATATGACATTTGGCTTTGCAAAGAGAGGTTTTGCACCTCCTGCCTCATCTATGTTTATGTAGCAGCCTCCCACTGCAGACAAGGATTTACCCAAAAAGTGCCTCTCCTACAGAAACATGAGGAAATGTTGGTCCTTAGAAACTATAGTTACATATGGTAATGGTATATTCCTGCCCATGACAGGGAGGTTGGAAATAGATGCTGTTTAATGCCCCGTCCAACCCAAACCATTCTATAACTCTATTTTGGTTTAATTCCATCTTCTCCCCAAGAATCACATCTGTAACTGGCTGCAGAAATAATAATATAATACTCATGCATTTCTACCCCAGCATTCACAAGACACACTTAAATCACTGGAATCAGAGGATAAAAACACCTGATAATCTCCAGCATCCTTAAGGAGAAATGTTGAATAGGGACTTTTTCTACCTTACAGAATGTCTTAATAAAATAAAGGAATGGACACAAGAATCTTATTTCAGTTGTGCTATCCCTGTAGTCTGTGGCTGGAATGCACTCTAGGTTTTGAGACAAATTGTATTATTCCTCCAAGACAGCAGCTACAAAACACAGATTCCTATTGATCCCCAGTGGCACAAACTTAAGAAGTCAAAATAGGAGGTAAAACAGGAAACTAACATCCTAGACACACAGTGAAATGAAGCAATGCAGGGTAGGAGGCTGTGGAAAACATTTAGCTCTGTGACCTTCCATCTCATTTATTTCAGTCCTACAAAATTAACTCTGCTCCTACTGAACTGAATCGGAGCTTAAAAGAAGGGAACAATTCTCATACATCTGTTTCAGTCACTATCATTTCCAGCTTTTGGGTTGATAATAAAGCTGGAAAAGACCAAGTCACAGGAAGGACTCTACTTTAACATGGTCACCTGAGGAGCAGGTCACATCTTCAGGGAGCACAACTACTTGCCAGACCAAAGGAACAGCCTTCCTTAGTGCTTTACTGGTTGCAAAACACTACTTTTATTGCTATGTTGGTAAAATAAATCCTTCATCCAACAGCACAGAGACTGCTCTAATAGACCAGTGCATCTGAGTGTGAAGTAAAGGATCACACACAGTCCTCAGCAAACCCTGGAAAAATAGGAGCCCAATTGGGACACTTCTTTGGAACTGGTTCATTACACTTCCCTGTAGGAGGTTAGCCTGGAAAGGGGAGAAACCAACCTCTCTGTCCCCACTCCCCTCTTCCCTCTGCCTTTCCTCCTCTCTACCATTCCTGCCTTCCTTAATTGTTTTTTTATTTCTTTGTCTGTGTGTTGTTTTAATAAATGCTGTAAAAATGCCGTTGTGATGGAAATCTTGCAGTGAATATGTGACAAACAGAGCCTTCTGAAACTAGCTTGGTATGATAGCTGTGCATGTGATATCCCTGTTGTCACCTGAAATTTCCTTGGGTCCTTGGAAAAACACTGGAAAATGTCAATAACTATAAGCTGTTAAGTTATTTCTAGTCAGTAGCTGAATGGGTCTGTACAGGGGACAACCACTGAGACAAAACTAAGATTTTTCTGCACATTCCATGCCTTTTTTCAGGAAAAAATCTGATAGAAAGTGCCCACTCTAATAGTCTTGTCTTACTAAGATATTCAATACTGAAGAAAACAACTTCTAATAGTGGTGTCTTACAGAGAGAGACAGTGACAGGACCAGGGGGAACAGTCCTATATGAAATAAGGGGAGATTGGATGATAGGGGTAAATTCTTCCCTGTGAGGGTGGGCAGGCCCTGGCACAGGGTGCCCAGAGCAGCTGTGGCTGCCCCTGGATCCCTGGCAGTGCCCAAGGCCAGGCTGGACAGGGCTTGGAGCAGCCTGGGACAGTGGGAGGTGTCCCTGCCCATGGCAGGGAGGTTGGATGAGATGGTCTTCAATGTCCCTTCCAACCCAAACCATTCCAGGATTCTCTTATATCATCCATGGGACATATTCCCCAGGGAGAAGCTGATACCTCAGAGGGTATCATGAGTGGAGGAGCCACCCACAAGAGATCATCTGTAGTGGCAACAGCTCTATATCCCAACAAGAGCACCAGGGCTGTCCTAAGCCAGGACTGTAATTATCTCTGTGTAATCTGTGGTTGCACAGGTGATGGGAAGATAAAAGCAAGGCCCTGAGATCCCATCAGATCTCAAGAAGGTACAGCCTTCCACCACAAAGATTCCCACCCCATAAATATTCATGCCAACCCGAGGAGCCAGCAAGACCCAAACGACTGAACCAGAGACGTTTCCATCTTCCTTTACAGTATGTTCCAATATATCTTTTAATTTCAGCGTCTTAAATTTCCCCGTGTGTCAAACTCAGCTCTGCTTTTTCATGTTGATTATTGTTTGCTCAGATTGCTCAGCCTCTTCTATATGGGAGCCATCTGCTGTTTATAAAGCTCTCTTACAGTCACATTTCCTGTAAAATACAGCAGCTTTGTTGGTATTTTTTTTTCTTTTTCAGAGGCCACTCCCGATTTTGATCCTTTAGTTTTGTTTCAAAGTTTATTTCCCCTTTATATAAAAAAAAAAAAAGTAATCCAATTTTCCTTGGACAGTTGGAATCACTTTTGCTGAAGGGAATATAAAAATTTCCATAACCACAATAGTTTTTATCAGTCTGTAAAACAGGAATGTGCTGGTGCCTACTTTAAATAGGCACAGTGATTTAGTCACTTTGAATATCACAGTTAGTTAGAAAAAATTTATATTTCTCTAAGGGTAGATACCAACCGAAAGAGAAGAAAATTAATCAAAATCTGAACTTGATAAATTAAAACAATTTCTTTAATCATATTCTATGAGTCTATGATTCCATGAAAATATTTTCTTTCAGAACTGAGGAAAAAATGTAATGTGAGGTAAAAAATTTGGTCTTAGGTTTTGTGAATGTTATAGTGTCCCTGAAGAAAAATTTTGGCACCCATTCCTTTACTCAAATAAAACCTTTTCCTATGAAAAGTTCTCCTGAAACCATTCCTAGTGGTACCAACATTAGTGAATATCTCCCAAGCAGGTCCTAAAAGAGCAAGAAATAAAGCTCTTTTCCTTTTTAACACAAAGTACTTATTCTTTCTCCATAAAAAATCAAGTGATTTAACAATAAGTAATTTTAAAAATGTTTCCAAAAGTACAGACTCCTGGAGGCAAAGTTGAATCTTTAAGGAAATTCTGTAAATGCATATATCAATACATAAAAATAACTGTAACAGAGCTAACTGCAGTAATATTTAACTAGTTTGCATGGACTTTTCAGCTATAAACATGACCTTTGCCTTATCATGTTTAAATCTGTCATGGATGTCAGATATTGCCTTCTTAAGTGGACTCAACTGTATTACAGGCTTCTGTGGTAATGCTGGGCTGAAGTGTATCTCCATTTTATGTTCTTAAATATTCATAAGAAGCTTTGCAACATTAATATCTTAGAAGGCTTACAAGAACACTTAAATAATGTGTCTTACCTCCCTTCGCCCCTCCCAAAAATGTCCCAGTCTTTTCCAATTTGTGTAATGCATTGAGCCATTTTAATAATTGTTTGGGGATTTATTCCGTGGTTCTGGAGTTCGCTCATAGCCAGTGTAATTATTATCTCCTCTGGTCTTATCGTGTGCTAATCCTGCTTGTTTTACCAGCAGAGGAGAAAAGATTTGAGAGCATAAGCACAAGGCAAGGGTTTTGCCCTGGAATTGCACCCATGAGTCCCCCCCTACCTCATCTCTACATAAAAAATAAAAATAAGAATAAAAATAAAATTTTAGTTAAAATTAAACCTTACTTTAGAAGAAATATTTCTAATGAGAGGCAGGTGAAGGAAAGTACATGTTCTGTGATTGTAACCAAAGTTATCAATGGTGGAATTTAACCAAATTCACATATAATCATCATTTATTTAGGCCTTATTTAATCTTAATGTTATTTAAATTGTTCTGATCAGGTCATTGTGGGGAATGTGTGTTATGTACATATATGTGCACAGATCATTTGATGCATGTTGAAGCCATAACAAATCCTGCACTGGACACTGTCTGCGTAAATTAAACTTTGCTTTGAGATTTGTCATTAACACAGTTTTTCCCAAATATGTAACTGAATTCCCACATGTGGAATTAGAACCCCCAGAAGTTTTCTGTGCACACTTCTAGGAAAATATAGATTTTGTGGGAGAAATACTTAAGCTACTTTCTTTAATGGATTCTACCTTGTTTTCTTGACAATCTTGCATGTCTTTTGTACAACAAAAACCTGTTCCTACAAATTCTGCATTTCACACATGTACGTCTCCTTTACTACTCCAGCCAAACCTCCCTCTGAACTTTCAAAATTAAGCACATGAGGGCTGTTCACCAAACACATCACGGCCTGAGTTTGCCATGAAGAGCTTATGGGAAGTTAAGACCCACTTTCTACTCCTGCTGGCTGATGTTACCAATCTGCTTCCCGCCAAGGGGCAATATTTCAATGAAAAGCAATACAGAAAGTATTTTCATCACAATTTTATCATCGTGCTGCTGTTCCAGGGAGCCCTCTCTCTCACTCACCAGCCACAAGCAGCAAATAACCCCAGCGAGCTGATGTGCAGGAATGTGCCTCATTCCCTTATCTCTGCTTTTCGGTGGTGTTTACATAAATGTAACTCAAGGCTCCCGTTTGCAATTCAGCTGCTTGCTGTGCTTTATCCAGGCCAGCAGGAAAATGCACAGAGAGCCCCTTGCTTGCATGGGATGATGTTGAAATTTGAGCATCCAGAACATGGATAAAAGAGGTGGCCTGGAAGTAGTGAAAGCTGGGCTAGAAAAGGCTTGGAAATGAGTTATAGGGCATAGTTGGTCATTCAGCTGTGGGGAAGGAGGGCATGGGAAGGGGATTCTGCCCCTGTGCCCCTGTGCCCAGGTGAGAGCCCACCTGCAGAGCTGCCCCAGCCCTGGCTCCAACAGCACAAGGACGTGGAGCTGCTGGAGCCAGTGCAGAGGAGGCCACGGAGCTGCTGCCAGGGCTGGAGCCCCTCTGCTCTGGAGCCAGCCTGGCACAGCTGGGGCTGCTCACCTGCACAAGAGAAGGCTCCAGGGAAACCTAATTGTGGTCTCTTAGTACTTAAACAGTGCTTGCAAGAAAGATGGGAACAAACTTTTCAGCAGAGCGTGTTGCAACAGGACAAGGTGTGATGGTTTAAAACTGAAGGAGGGTTGATTTAGATGAGATACAAGGAAAAGGCTTTTCACAATGAGGGTGGGGAGGCCCTGGCACAGGTTTCCCAGAGGAGCTGTGGCTACCCCTGGATCCCTGGAAGTGCCCAAGACCAGCTTGGATGTGGGTTGGAACAAGCTGGCACAGTGGAAGCTGTCCCTGCCCATGGCAGAGGGTTGGATGAGAAAAGCTTTAAAAGGCCCTTCCAACCCAAACTCTTCTATGATTCCCACCCAAACTCTTCTATGATTCCCTGCTTTTGGTGGTTTCAGTGGATTGGGATGTACACTCTGGCCAATTCTACTCAATGTGGTTCAGGCTGAGATTGCAAATGTTCTGCCTCAGACATGAGGTAGAAACAGAGGGTGTTGCTGAGCCCAAGATGCACTTCACAGCAGGGCAAGCTCAGTGTCATCCTGGATCACACACCCAGCATCCCAGGGCACACTTTGGAAAATATGTGGGTGCCCTGTGGGACAAGCAGAACTCATCTGCCTTCAGGCCCCCATGGACACTAAAGGCACTTAAAGCAGGAGATTTTCAGGAGGTGTCAATCAGAAGGTACCACAACAGAGATAATTCACCCTGGTAGAGCACTCTAACCCTCTAGAACATGAGAAAATAAACCCCAGCTTCATCCACACTGCATTTCTTATTGGCAGCCAGCAGAGAAGGGTTCAAGTATTACTGAGTCATGCCAGACTCCCTTATTGGGGTGAGCAGCATTGTCCATGTCCCTGGGTGGGCAGAGCTGTGTCCCCATTCCTAGAGTGGACTGTGACATGCTGCATGCTTCACTTCCACATATTCCCATAAATAAGAGGAAGGCTGGGAAGCAACACAATGCCAGAGGCAGAAACAAGGGCACAAATCCCTATTTCTCCAGCACAGCTGGAGCGGCTGATTGAAAAACTCATACAGCCCACCTCCACTATTCAAACTTTGGGGTGTTAAATCCAAATCTAAATAATCCTGCATGTTTCTTCCTTGACTAAGCACCTGAGCACTAATTACATGCCTGGTTAATTCGGTAATGTACATACATTTCTGGGCTCCCTCTGCTTGTATTGCTCTCTCTCTGCTTCGGGAGATTAATGAGGTGAGGAAACAGGAGATTGTTACAAACCTGCAGCTCACTGTACCTCCTAAGAAGATGATGGGAAATGTACCAAACATCGTGCTATTTTGCTAACACTGCTGTGTACAGTACATAATTATAATTTAGCCGTTGTATTTCTTGCCTATTAAAATAGATAAGCAATGATCCAGGACTACAATGAGCACCACAGCTTCACTGGACTGGTTTCTTGCCATTGTGCTGCAATAGGATGAAGCACATTTTTATCTGAGATTTTTGGCAGGGTCATTCATAGTTAGATTGCTTCTGAAAACACATATTCTCATAGGTTCACCCTCTTCAGTTTCTTTCCTTTCTCTTTGCCTTTGGGATTTTTGTTTTCTCTATAGTTTTTTTTTTTTTTGCTTTTGTCAGGAAAGAGGTTTAGGCTGATTCTTCATTTATCCATTTTCTTGAGGATCTATAGGAATTCTGGATGTACAAGGTCATATTCATAGGATAGTTTTTGTAGGAAGGGACCAGAAAAGTCAACTAGTCTAAATTCCATGCTGAATTGTACCCTATTGAGTACATATGTGAGTTCATCCATGCTCAATTATTCAACATATGATTATTTGATGGGCTGAACTAGAGCAGCCATCTGCAGTTACAGCCTATATGTCCTTACCACTAAGAGAGGTAAAACCTGGGTTGAAATCACAGAATCACAGAATGGTTCAAATTGGAAGGGGCCTTTGAAAGTCATTTAGTCAAAAAACCACTAGACCAGATTGCTCCAAGCCTCATCCAGCCTGATTTTGAATATTTCCAGAGATGAATATTTCCAGAGATGAATATTTCCACCTCTCCAGGGAGCCTGTGCCAGCATCTGACCCTCTTCAGCATAAATGCCTTGGGTTGTTTCTTGAGGGCCCTGCATCCCAGCCAAGCTGACCCACTCTGATATGCAAGAAGACCATATGATGATGCTGAAGGCTCATTCTAGATACTTTTGTTTCTCACTTTAACCTGCATTCCTTCAGTCTTTCTCCCTCTTCCATTTTTTTAAGAAGGCTCCTATGAGCACAGCACTGATGCTGTGCCATTATCCAATTTTGTCATTTATCAAAGTTTTATGCCTCTTAGTTTAGTGCTTACACACTCATTATATTAAAGAAGAGAGTAAGTCTAATGAGCCCAATTCATAATCCAAGTAAGACCATTAACATTGCAACAGCCCAGCAGACACAGCAGTGTGGAAGTGGATGCTGCTTAAAGAAGCTCAAGGCAGCAATGTGGGCTGATCACAAAGACAGAAAAGTCATATGCCCAGGTGATAGAACCTGCAGAAACATCTACAGTGAGACCCAGCTGTTGAAATGCAGGCACTGGCTGCCATTCAAGACCTTGTGGGTGTTCAAGGCATCTTCACGATTACAAAGGTGGAAAACCTTCCACATGTCCTCCTGATAAAACTGGAGTTTTTTACTTTGCTTCTATCCAGTGGACACTCAGATGAATCTTATCTCATCTTTCTTCAAGATTACCTCACATTTCAGGCACTCTCTCAGAAACTGCCAAATTTCTTATGCTCCCAAACCTGAGGAGATGGAAATGGGATATTGAGGTTACGTAAGTACCATGCCTGGGTTTAAAATCAGCCCGTCTCAGCCCCAAATCTAGATGGATTTTGAGGCAGAGCAAAAAGTAAGGATATAAAAATGCAGGTCATGTGGTTCAGAAGATATGGACTGAAGATTTATAGAATCACAGAACCACTGAGGTTGGAAAAGCACTCCAAGGTCATCGAGGCCAAGCTGTGCCCAATCCCCACCTTGTCCCCAGCCCAGAGCACTCAGTGCCACATCCAGGCCTTCCCTGGGCACCTCTAGGGATGGGCACTCCCCCACCTCCCTGGGAAGCCCCTTCCAATGCCTGACCACCCTTTCTAGAGGAAATTCTTCCTCATGTCCAGCCTGAACCTCCCGTGGTGCAGCTTCAGGCTGTGTCCTCTTGTCCTGTCTCTGGTTACCTGGGAGAAGGAGGCAAACACCTCCTTCCAGGGAATTGTAGGGAGTGAAAAGTCACTTATGAGTCTCCTCTAGGCTAAATTAATGTGAAAGTTTAAGACACCCAGGCCAAAAGCTAATGATTCTTTATGAAACTAGCAATTTTCACAAAGTAACAGTCAAATATCCTCAAATGGCCATAAACTAAAACACAGGCACTTTCACCTCAAGATGAGGAAGAACTTTTTTATGTTGGGGGTGGCAAACCCTGGAACAGCTGCCCAGAGAGGGCATGGATTCTCCCTTTCTGGAGGCATTCCAAGCCCACCTGGATGCATTCCTGTGTGCCCTGCTCTGGGTGACCCTGCCTTGCAGGGGGTTTGGACTGGTTTAGTACAGGTCCCTTCCAAACCTAACAACTCTGGTTTTGTGAAGGTGCATACCAGGTGTTCAAAAGTCACTGACCCTTTCTCCTCTTGCTAAAAGTCCAAATGGCCTCTTTCTTCCACATCCCAATGAAAATCTGCTTACTCTTACACATACACATAGGAAAGATCTGTATATTTACATGGAAATGGACACAAATCCATCTCCCTCCCTACGCACAGATTTCTTTTTCCTTCTCCCCTGGCTGAGATTTGGAGAAGCTGCTCCTCTGCTGTACAGAGTGCACCAGGATCAGTCTCTGCAGCCCTGCAGCATTTCCCTGGTGTAACCCAACCCTTGGTGGGAGCAGAGAGGGCTATCAGCTCCCTTTGATTAACAGGGTGGGCATGCCTGATGCTCACTTACCAGAACAGGGAAGATAACTTTGTAGACCACATTAATGGGGATCTACCTCCCTTGCTCATTGATGTCATTGAGCCTGACCATGTGGGGTTTCAGGAGCAGAGTAATTCCATCGTCTGCCTTTGATTACATCATAAATTGACACCTTGCCAAGTTATAAAAACATGGTTTTAGTCTGTGGAGGCCAGGGCACTTCAGATGATGCCCTCTCTCATTTGCTGGGTCTTGTGCCACAGCAGAGCTATAGATCACATCTGTAATCCTGTGGAGTTCATTATCTCCTAATGCTATTTGGTTTTTTAGATCATTAGAATGAAACTTGACCTGACCTGTGAACTATGAAATTGATTGTTGCCTTTAAATGGTCAACAGCCCATTTTCTGATCGATATACCAAATAATTTTATACATATTTAAATTATATATAACTTTAATGCTCGTTAAATTTATCTGCCACTTTCCTTCTATAGTTTATTTTGCATGCATCTGAAACATGGATGGTGTTTTTACTACTTGGTGGTACCATTTAGAAAAAAAAGGAGGAAGAAGGAGGAAGACACAAATAAACCCTGGCCTGAAGCAAAAAGCTGAGGCACTGAACATGAGTGCAATTTTGCTCTGAAGGCTTTTAAAACATATCCTACTTTGGGCTGTGGTTTCAGATTAATCCATTCCATGATGACCATGAAAAAAAAAAAAAAAAAGAACCCAAACCAGAACAGAGTTTTGCTGTAATCATTCAAGTTTGAATAGAGTTTGTGGCTTCTGTTCCCTGCCGGCTGCTTTGCAGAATGAAAAACAAGAAGAGTTGAAGTGAAATGTTGAATTCACTCAGGACAGAACTGGATTCAGAGAGAAGGGAAGTTTCTGAGATTAGTGAGGTTATTTCTGGTCCTAGGAAAGCTCTGTTTAATGGTTTGGGTCTACTGGGGTTATGTACAAGTTTATAAAGGGATGGGAAATATTGTGCCTGGCCACCTTACAGGGCACTTAATTTTTAAGTAGATATAATAACCTTGCTTATGCTCTGATGATTTTAGGAAGTTCTCCTCTGGGCATCCTTTTGCATCCTGCCTTTTGTGTATCTTCCAAAGCAACTCTTTGTGTCTTCCTGCACAAACTCCTGTAGAGCCCCATTAACAGCCTTGTTGCTCTGCCTTTTCAGCCACTTAGTGAAACAGAGTTTGCTTGTTTGCAAATTTAGAAAAGATGGGGCTGAAAAAGGGTCCCCCTCCTCCAAATACTTCACCTTTTGACCCAAATGCAGTTCTCTCAGCATCTCTGGGTGTCTAAAAAATACACCCCTCTATCCCAAATATTCCAGTTTGGGAAAAAAGCAAACTCAGATGCCCACAGCCTCAAGTTTCTCTTATCCACGTGGGAGAGGGAAATGAAAGAGTAAAATCCATAATGTCCTTTTATTCTGTGAGAGATGAGACCCAAAAGCAGCAACACAGCATTAAGAGGGAAATACAGTCACAGAATCAGGGTGTTGTGATCAGTGCAATTACTTAAGGGTTTAAAGCTCTTGGTTTCATAGTTGTGGACAGGTCTTGTCATCACCTTCACTTTTTCCAGTCAACAAAAGGAAGTAGTGTATTTGTCCCTCTTAAAGGCCTCTAAGGATGAATTAATTAACTTTTGTAACTCGTTTAAAGAGGAAAAGCAGTACATTCTACTGCAAATGACAATTAATGATGAACAAAATGATTCTTCAGTGGAGAGGTCATTCCCCACCACCCAACCAGCCAACCCATCTTGTAATGCATGAGGTTTTCTGCACTGCTCAAATAGATTTTTAAAAATATTCAGGCAAAAAGGGAAACTACCTCAGGTATTTCCCAAAGTACAGTCTTGCTCAGGAAATCACAATGTGCTTTCACCCAAATGAGTTGAAGGAAAAAGTGGGGGAAATCCCTCACTCTACTCCCTGGCCTGCACCCTCTGGGCTTGCAGAATGAGCAGGTCTCTGGCTTTTCTGCTGAGGATCCACTGCCCACAACAACATCTCTCTGTTCCCAGTCACTCTCAGGACTTCTCCTGGCCTTTCCCTGCCCTCTTGAGAGGCCTGTCTGAGAAAAGAATAAAAAACTAACAAATAAAATTAGAAATCAGCAAAGAGCCATCGAAGAAAAAGAAACCTCCAAACCATTCGGAATGGCTTTCCTGGATTACTGCTAGTCAGGCAGGACTTAATCTTCTAGATGTTCCTGCTTTTGAGAGTAGAGAGGCATCCAGCACTTATCTAAAATTGAAATGGTGAGCAGTGAAAGCCCTTGCAGGTACAGGGATCTTATCTGCATAGGTCTCTGCTTGGTCCTGCTATCAGCCCCAGCTTGGCACGGAGCAGGGGCTGCCTGGGAAGGGCAGTGGGGGGAAGGAGAAGCTTTTGCTGTGATCCCCTACCTGCCACTGCAGCATCCAGCAAATGGCACCTTTTAATAGGTGGTCATTTTTATTTATATCCCAGTCTTATCAAAGCAATGGGGCGTGCGATATGCTGGTAAATAATTAATTTATTTCCCCAAGCCGCCCGGCGGAGGAGGTGACAAGCCCTGCCATTTATACTTCTATGAAACGCCAGATGAAGTGAGGACATCAGAGAGGGGGGCAAGTCTCTGGGAACAAAGTGAATTAGAGAATATCTTCCCTTCAGTAAGACAAATTTGTGTGGGGTAACCATGCTTTGCTGGGGAAGCCAATTGGAAAAGAGTGATAGAGGCCCAGCTGCTGAAGTTCATCAAAGTCATCTGTTTCAGGTAAGCTCATTTTTCACCAGCCAAGGGGATATTTACCTGGAGTACACCTGTAAGGTACAGCCGACAGATTGAATGGTACAGTGCTTTATTATATTTCACACCCTGATGATTCAATATGATAGGAAAAGAGGGAGAGAAAAGCAGAGAGCTAAAAAAAAAAAAAAAGAAAAAGGAAAAAGAAAATAAGCCACATCTTCTCTTTGGAGTGCATTTGTTGCACTGTTTGGCTGCAGTGCTCAGGCAAACCAAAGGGAAGTGAGCAGTGTTTTGCAGTGCATTATGTTTCTGTGAGAGTGTTTAGCTCAAAATAACTTTTTTTTTTTCCCTTTCCTTTTTGCAAGTGTCATCCTAGATTTCTGCAGTGAGGCAACACTACATGACATGTATCTCTTCATGTCCACCCAACCAGCCAGCCAGAGCTGACTCTTCCTCTTGGCTCCCCTGGAAGTTCCCTACTGTTGCTGGGAGAGCATAGATGCTTTCAGCTGGGCAAAGAGCTGAAATCCTCTGAATTCACCTGAATTTGCCCTACAGCCACCTCTTGTCAAAGTGTGCACCCTGCTTGCAGTGCAAGGTCATCACTGCTGTGCTAAAGATAACCAGATCTATCTAGGCTCAAGTGAGAGACTGAACTCAACTTCTACAAGATCAAGAAACAGCAAAAATTTCACCTGAATTTGCAAATCTGTCTGTTGTAGTCCCCAGGAGACCAAGCACAGCTGTGCCTTGGAAAATAAGGCTGTCAGTGGTTCCAGGTTCTTGGTGATGGCCATGGGGTTCTGGGGATGGGATGTTTGCTGTTTGTGCCCACTGCTTCCACTCAAAAAGAAAATGGATGTTTCTGTCAGCTCCTGGAAGAGTGTGGCCACAGCCCTTCTTGTTCAGAGAGCAGCATTCAGATTTGATGTACAATTTCTTGTGTGTCTCTGCTTCCCAACAGTCAGATATATTTGCTTCCTGGACAAAGAGCTTATCTCTACCACAGAGCTCAGAGGCAAAAGTATGAGAGATAATGCCACGACCATTTTGCTCTGGGTTGTCAAAGCTTAGCTGAATGAAGTCTTCTGAAGAAATCTGTAGTCCTCACAGAAATTATTGTTGTGAGGGACAACTTTGTGGTGTCTGATAATACCTTCATAAGTAACTCAGAGATTTAAGGTGTTCTGAGTACCTGAATATGATCTGGGGGCAATGGTGTGTCAGGAACGACGTCTCATGGAAAGCCGTGAGAAAAAGAGGTTTGAGGTTTATTCATATATTTATTATTTATTCTTCTGGCACAGCTGTAACCCCTGGCATTTGCCCTGGGATCAGATTTCAGCCTTGAAAGGTTGCATCAGCCAACCTTTCAGCCAGCAGGGTCATGTGCTAGAAGGGATAACACTGGACATGCCAGAACATCTCTGACACTGACAGCCACCTGTGCTGAGCATGGGCTCTGCTGCCTGAGACAGGAGTTCTGGTGGGCAGCAGACACCAACAGGGCAGGGGGACAATGATGGAAAGGGGACATCAGCTCTGCTCTTGCTGGCAGCACTGAAAACCTCAGAAATCTGCACAGTTGTGCCAGGATTTGCCCTCCAAATGGGGAAATAAATAAAAATGCAAGTTTAAACATATAAATGTCCAGATCTGAAGGACTCTTACTCTAGAGTCTAAGCATCCCCAGATTCCAGATGTAGTAAAGAGCATTTGGGATTGTCTAGGGAATATCTTTCTACACTAGATTTCTGCTGATATCGTTTTTCCTTAATAAAGGAGGTGGTTTCTCCTAAACTCTAAGGTACGCCTATTTCTGTTCCTTTTAGGAAAAAGAATTCTTCAATAAATTAGCATGCCTTTAAAATGATAATATGGTCTATAAAAATTATTGTGATTCATATCAGAACACATAATGATTTAACTAATCAGTCATTAATTAAACAGGTTTTTACCTGCGGGGGCTGCAAGAGTTTAATAATTTAAGCTGACTAAATGTTAGTACTACCCAGGCATAATTAGAGCTGTGGGGAAAGTTTCACAAATACAACAAAGCTGGCTACATTTCATGCTATTTACTGAGAGCAGGCAGCAATCTGCCTGCAGAGCAGACTTTTCAATTCTAAATGAGCATGCTGCCACGACAGAATGACCAGGAGGGAACTGGACTAAGGATGTTGGTCAACATAAATAATGAAAGAATCCACATTTCTACAATAGCTTAAACAGAGTCACAGAATCACAGAATCACAGACTCACAGAATGGTACTGCATTCCTTTATCTTACACAAATGGAGCTGCTTTACCTTAAGAATGGAATGCTTTATCTGACAAGCTTCAGGAGTCTGGACTCTTCTCTCTGGGACCTTCATGGACACATCTTTTTCCACCTCCAAGTCCCAATTTACATGCCAATAAACTGTAGCCTTTCCCTGTTTGGGAGTGCCTGGGCGCTGCATTTGTGCTCCAAAAATGCTTTGTTAGTGCCAAGTATTATCTCATTAATTACAACCTACAACTTTTCCCTTGAGCACTAGGAGTCTGTAGTGGTCCAGTGAAGAAGAGGAGGAGCTCACAGGTTCACACATGCCAGCCAAAAATTTCTGAATCCAGATCCTGTGTGGTTGGGAAGAGCAAGGAGGAGATGCCCACGTATTTAATATTCAGCACCTAGAAGAGAAATTCTTTGGTCAAAGCAACATCATGGAGGAGGAATTCTTTGTTCTATGAAAGGTTAATGCACCTGGGTAGCAGCCGAGAGCGTTTGCATGCAGAGAGATCATTAATCCATGCAGTAATAATTTGTGAAATAAAAATCAATCTTGGAAAGAAGGCTAAGCCTCTAGTTCCAAAGTAATGGGCTGCCTTTTGCACTGCATCTCGTTAAGCAAGACCCAAATACATAATGGGCTCAATTTCCATGCAAGGCTTCTCTGCAACCCAGAAAAACTAATAGCAACTCCAAACAAGCCCTGATGCCTTTCAGGCCCTGCAGTTGCAGCTCAATTAACACGGCAGCCCCAGCCGTGGCAGGATGGTTTTAAATGGCCAAAGCTGCAATGTTTATTCCAGGTAAGAGCAGAGCTCCTGGGCTCATGGACCAGACCTGCAGACATGGCTGGCAGCACCAGCTCTCGCTGAGATCACACAGTGAGCAGGGTTAGACCCTCTCTGAAGGAGCTTTAGAGGGGCTCAGCAGCATCTGAGCTCCTCTCCACTTGAAGGAGAAAGGGAAGGCACAGAGGGCTGCGAGGTGCCCCATGGATATGGTCCCACACCCCCTGACAGCCTCACCCATGCTTCTTCTGCTCATGTTCACTCAAGAAGGAAACAATCTGGGGTCAAACACAACACCCAAAGAGCACTTGCTCCCTCAGGCAAGGCTTGGTCCAAAGGCTGCCAAAGTCTATTAACGTGCATCCCTACAGGTAAATAAAACAAGATGAGAGACAACTGGAAGGGAAAAGAGGGCTCACCTATGGAGCAGAGAAATCTTTCAAATAATATGTTCCTTTGAAGAACAGCCCACAAGCTCCTCTGCAGAAGAGTAATGGGGTCAGATTCATTCCTCAGCTGAACACAAAATGAAATACCTTTTTCCTTTCAACCTGCTCATGTGAGTTAAGGTGATATCAAAGCTCCTGTGCTGTAGGCAGCTGATTTCTGCCAGGATCCCAAAAAGAAAAACCACTCTTTATCACTTGCTCCTTAGGTTGAAATCTGTCCCCTTCACCCTTTCCCTGCCTCCCGGCTGCTTTAATTTGAATTTTCTGCTTGGTCTGGGCAGATTTCTTAGAGATTGTCACCAGCAAGGTGTGTGGAATGTCCAGGTGATTTCAGTGAGAGGGAAGCCAGGCAGGCTCCCTGCCAGGCTGCAGCCCAGCCCCGAGTGTGAAGGTGTCACTCTGTAATACTGACAAAGTACAAAATCCAGTCCCAATAATCCTCTTAAGTCAGACAAGAAAATAACCGGTGTGATTGATAACCCAAAGACAATCAAAGTGTTAAGGATTTAGGGAAGGTACCATACATAGAAATATTTCCAGGAAGAGCTGCACAGCTTAAAGGACTGTTTTATTTGTATTTTTATTCCCTTTAGATATGCTGAAAGAGGGGGAAAATAACAATAATAACTTTAAAATGCACTGAAATCAGAGACAGGTTTACCACTGGCTTTACCTGATTTTCAATCAGCTTTTAAGGAGCACAGCAGAAATATCAATTAACAACAAAATAATCATTACAAGTAAGCAAAGACCACAAAGAATAAATTAGAGAAACACTGGAAATCAATATCATTCAAAGAGAGAAAATCAGTTGAGTTCAGTTCGAGGAACAAGAAATTCAGCAAAATTAGTGCAAAGAACTGTTGGCTTGGGATTTTTCCACGTTGCTTCAGGTGATGGAAACCCCAGGCTGTGGACTCATGTCTCCAATGGGCTCAGGTGCCACCAGTCTGTCAGCTCCCCATTTGTGCCCAGCAAAGTGTGATTCCCTCATGGTTTTGTTTGCACAGCAGCCTGAGAGACTGGATACCTGATTCCCACTTTAATTAATGGGAAATGAACATCCCAGGCTCCTCTCTCAGGTGTAGAGGTGATGTTTTCAGATGTGCAAGCTGCTTCAAAGCAAAGAATGGTACAGATGGTGCAGATATTCATCTACAGCTACTGCTGTGGAAATCTGAAATATCTGGAACACTGGTGGAAATACCATGTTATCTCCACATCCTGGCAGATGTGTTGCAGCAGAGCAACACGAGGCTTTCAGCTTTACCAAGAGGAGCTTTTTCTTCACAGAGTACAATAGAACTAGGTTAACGACATTTTGATAACCCAAACATTCCTCAGAAATTTGAAAAACAAAGTATCCTTGCGGTTTTACTTCTTCAGCTTTTCAAATATCCCATGCAGTTCCTTTCACAGCTGGAGTTGGCTTGGATGCAAATAGTTCGGGGAAAAAAACAAACGAAAAAACAAACAAGCCAACAAGCCAAAAAAAAAAAAAAAAAAAAAAAAAAAAAAAAAAAAAAAAGGAGAAAACAAAAAAAAAACCCCAAAAAAAGTGTGCAACTGACAAATAACCCCATCAAAAACCAGTAAAACCACTTCAAGATACCTTTTGAAGAAGTGATACAAGTTCTGTTTTGAAGCTTTTGAACTCAGTTTAGCCCTGCTGGGAGATGGCTTGCATCACATCACTTCTTCAACCAAGACTGTCCAGTGTCAGTGTTCTGCTGTGACTCCTCTGTGATTCAGCCAAAGTGAGGGGAGAAAAATATCCCCCCTCTTCCCAGCTGACTTTCCAAGTCATTCTTGAAAGACAAGGAAATCTGATAAGTGAATAGCCTTGTTCTTTGGTCAGCTGGCAGCTCAAGGACTTCCCAAACCACTGCTGGGATTAAAAGGGACATTTTTTCCATTCTGCTACATAGCAGGATAGCTTTGGTGGCAGGGAAAAGGGGAGAGCTGGCCTTCTGATGATACACACTTGGTTCCACATCTCAGCATCAGGTCTCTTGCTAGATCCGGGAATATTTTTCCCCAAAAAAGATGGATCGCTAGTGTTTGGTTCACCTCGGTTGCATTTCTTTGGTGGGACACAGCCCACTTGTCTTGGCAGAAATTTCCAACCTGAAGAGGCTCCTGGGTTTGGACAGGCTGCATAGCCCCTGGCTCTCAGCAGTGTTCCCAGGGATGTCCCTTCCTGAGGGAGCATGAGAACTTCAGGATGGCAACCAGGGGAAAACCTCTCTTTTTATTTATATATATATATTTATATATATGAATGGTGGGGTTTTTTTTAACATAACTACTGCACTCATAATTCTTCACACTAATCCCATCCCTGGCACCAATCTTCTGTCTCAATCTTACTATTTTTTCCCTGTCCACACTGTGACACATTAAATTCTCGGTGTGCCCAAAGCTTACCAACACGGCACGCTGCTTTATCCGGTGGCGTCAGTCCATCAATAAAGCTCAGCTGTGGAGTTTGTCTGCTCCCCTGCATTTTGGGATCACCATAAATTATGTGGATGCTGGAGCCGTGTGTCAGCGCCAGGGTCTGTGTCGGATTCCCTGTGCTCCAGCAACATCAGGGACAAGGCAGGAGCGAGGCTTCCCCATCATTTACGGGGATGCACAAAGCTACCACCGGCCAAAAGAAAAAATAAAAAAAATTAAAAAGTGGTCTCTGCTAAAACTCAGCCCAGCTGGGAGGGGATGAGAACACGAACGGTGTCTTTCTCCTTGGCTGTGACTTTCCACTCATCTTCTCTCTTCTCTCACTCCAGAATGAATGCACAATTAAAACACAATCAATCTCTGTGACATTTCCAAAGTGTGCAGTCAGTGTACCAGCTTCTTTCGTAGCCTTGGCGAGAGCCCAGATTTCTCAGGGAAAAAAAAATAAAGCTCTTGACTTTCCCCTCAGAGAAACTCAAGATTAAAGGTTGTTGAGTGGGGACAAATCAAGCATCAAATTTGTTGTCAACAAATTAATGTGCTGAAGAGACTTCTCTAAGTGACTCTTTTCAGGTTTTGTAGTAAGTGGGCATGGTTAAGTCTAATGGTAGCCAGTGATTTGCATTCAATAGCTCTGTGTAATGTGGGAAAATACAGGTTTTTTTAATATATGTGACTTGTTACACCTTCCTTTAACAAAAAATAAGGGGAGTGAGGGGTGAGAAACCTATTAGATGAAAAGCCTCTTGTTTGTGCTAAGAGAAAAAAAAAAAAAAAGGTGTTCCCAGTTTATAGTTTATTTTATTTGTCATCTCAACAGAGACAGGAAGAAAAATATCAATATTTAAGACTACCTCTAGCAATTGTGTGTTTTGTTTTTCTATTTATACACCCTCGAGGTGCATAGAGGGTTATAGCAATGCCTCAGGTCACACTCATAATAACGGGAACCTCACTTTTATTTTTTTTTTCCCCATCTCTCTTTAAAACAACTCTATTAGTACTGCGCAAGCTACCTTAAGCAGCATCTGACATATACAAACTGTTGCCTGTAGGTTGCCTGTTTGTTTGATTTTCTGCAGTGTGAAGGTTGAGTTGAGTCATTTTGCACCCAATTACTTTGCAGTAAATTTGTCGGATGATTCTTGTCGTGCCGTATTGATCCAACGTGTCACCTTGAACTTGTTTATTGACACATCAAATTCCAAAGGCAGCCCTGTTCAATTTACCACTTCCCAATTATGGCATTTATATGATGTCACTGAAGCTTCTTGTCACGTTCAGATGAGGCCATTTTCCCCCCTCCATCACCAATCACCTGAGCAGCGGTTGCCATTTTTCTCTGACCTTTCCCGAGACAGATGGTGGTTCATAAAATACATCATTAGCACACATGTCATTTTATCTTGCCTGGATTTTTTAAGTGAAAGGTGCTTTGTTCAACAAAAGGCTTTTCAATTTTGTCCTCAACGATGGGGTTGCTAAATAGGATTTTTATCCTGACACTGGAGAAGGGGGTTCACCCCCGATGGGTTCACCAGGGGATTTGCAATAGGGCACCAGGAGAGCTTCATCCTTGGCCCAGCAGAGGCCTGCATCCCTGGATGGTCATGGCACCTGCATAGATCCCAACATCTCAGGAGCCAGCCTGCTGCTCTGACACACAAAAAAGGGTGCTGGAAATGGGATGTGGAAGTGATGTTCCCCACGATGCTTCACCGAGGGTCAGAGATGAGCACACAGAAGAAACTACTCTTTCCTTTGCAAAGACTTCCGAGATTTATTGGTTTATGATGCCAAAGATACTGAATATAGCCTTCTTTTTCATCCTGAGGTGTTCTGTTTCCTTTAGAATTGTCCATTCAGCTTCTCGATAACTCAGGAGCTGGGCAGGAAGATCATTTGAAAGTACAGATTTCTCTTAACTCATGATAATATTTTATGCCAATAGCTAGAAATATTACCTGGCTGCCTCTGTCCCTTGGATTGACTCAGCAACACACTTAAGCCTTGATGTTTATTGGGACTTTGGTCCCACTACTTGAGTTTAGGATGTCTGTGTGGTTTCTAAGATGAGGTCTGTCCTCTCACAGTGAGGAAACTGATGTAACCCAGAAGACAATCTGGGCCAAGAAAGGCTTTTGTTGTTTGAGGCTCCCTAGGGCTGAGGTCAGTATTAAAGACAAATAGAAGAGACATGCACTCTTCCAGCACGTGATTTATCACTTGCCAAAACGTGCCTGAGAAAAAAGCCAGGGAAGGGGGGAGAAAAACTACCACAGCAGAAGAAAATATTATCTTCCTGGCAGTTCCTCAGTTAGGATGCCAGTGGTGCTTTAAAGGAGCTGGAACAAAAACATTTCCAAATCCAATTCCATTAAATATAATTTCTTCTTAGTCAATGCCCACAGTTTTACTTCCCCATTTCCCTGACAGAGGACGTGATCATTTCTGCATCACTAGAATTTAGAAATGAGCAAACAAGCATCTCCCTAAGTTCCTGAACACCCTGGCTCCTCTCACTACCCTCTCACATCTCAAGTTCAGATGGCTGCTGTCCTTTCATCCCAACTCAGACGTGCTGCCACGGTGTGGAATGGGAGAGAGGAGCTGCCTACAGGGGGAAGAAAATAAAGCCAGCAAATGCTCTCTGGTGGGGACCTTGAATGTCAGATGTCACTCAGGAGCCAGCTCCTGATTTATAAACCCCAAAGGAAGGGTTATGAGTGGATGGTGGGCACCTCCTTGCTCTTGTTCAGGCAGAGCATTGGTGGTGTCTGATGTTGCCAGGTGGTGAGACAGTGAGATGGTTTCTTTCCCGTGTGTCCTTGGCACCTCTTGCGTTTTGTTCCCACCTCAGAGCTCTTCCCAAGCCTGAGTTACTGCTTGTGTGACAAGCACATATTGTTAAGCTCCTTTAAAGACAGGGACTCTTCCTGCTGCAAAGGTTTTGTCTGTGTTCCACCTTCAGTTTTATCCATCTTGTGCACAGCTCCCAGCATCTTCTGCTTTTCTGGTATCAGGTAAGCCACAGCTAGCTTGTGAGCATTAATCTCCTTTTCCAAAAGTCTTTGTATACAAAGACACTAAAAATAACCCCACTTCCCAGCCCTGAAAAGATTCAAAGTCTCCAAGTCCACTGGGCACACCTTAATTGTCTAAAATTTGCTGTACACACCCTCAGATGTTATGGCAGCAGGGGCTGTGGCACAGACAGGTGTTTGCACGTGGTTTGCATCTGACCATCTCTGAACCATCTCTGTCTTCTCTACCAGGGGCTTTGCACATATTCCCCTGCATGCAGGAGGCAAAAGCCAGAGGGGGTAATATCCCAGTTTCTGAAGCAGGGACTGAAGAAAAAAAGATGCCATTCTTGGGATGTCAGGTCAGGGAAGGTCCTCTGAACCTAAAGCAGAACCTCCCAACTGACAGTCAGGAATGTGAAGCCAGGGTCATTTTTAAGCTCAGCACCATGTGCTGGCCTGCCTTGCTGATAATTACTGGTGGTTCATCAGGTCACCCCTGAAGCCTTTGAGACCTGTGCATACACAATCTATATCTTGCCAGCTGGAGTGGTTTTGGCAATCCTGAGAACCTCCTCAAAAGTTTCAAATGAAGAAAGCCCTTGGCAAATCACAGCATCACAGAATATCCTGGGCTGGAAGAGACCCATAAGGGTCACCCAGTCCAACTCCTCCCTCTGCACAGACACCACAACAATCCCACCCTGTGCCTGAGAGCATTGTCCAAATGGTCCTGGAGCTCTGGCAGCCTCAGGGCCATGCCCATTCCCTAGGGGGGGAAAAAGCCTTTTCCTGATGTCCTACCTAAACATCACCATGATGTTCCCTCAGGTTCTGTCACTGATCACCAGAGACAATAGATCAGTCCCTGTCCCTCTGCTGCCCCTTGTGAGGAAACAAAGTTTGGGACTGACTTGGTTTTGTCTGGAATGACACATCTTTGTTTGCACCACTGCAATTCTCTGCACACGCTGACAAATAAAACGGGATGGAGAACAAACGCTCTGGTAGATACTGGATTTATGACATGCCAGGTTTAAATAGCACCCATAAGGCTTAAACCAGCAGCAATGGGGAATCCATTTTTCAACTGCAGCAAGCACACAAGATCTCTCTCTTCTCACTGGGTAAGCTGATGCTGGGTACCAATTTCCCGAACTCCTCATGCCAGGAAATAATGTCTCCACCTCCTCACATGTGACTTAGGGTTCTTTTGTGGGTTCTTTCTAAAGTCCAAAAAGGTACTAAAATAGCAACCACGCTACTTAAGGGTATCAGGTGACTAGAGACAGCCCTTAGATACCAATTAACCTCTGTGCCAGTTTCAGTCTGGTGTGCACACTCTCATCATGACGGCAACTGTTGAATAATTAATTCCTTAGACTAAACAAAACATTGCTGGGCTGCACTCAGCTTCCTCTTCTGCTCCTTTATGCACTGATGCCTAATTCTTTTCTAATTGATTGTCACGCCCTTTTGAAGGGAGGGGTTTTTTTTCTCTTTATATGAGTATGATTATATTCCTTTCCTTGGTTATTTGAACTGTGGATCAGGGGTTTGTAGCAGCCAGTGTAATGGAAAGAAGTAAAAAGAGTAAGAGAAAAAGGAAGAAAAGGAAAATTGAATATGAAGGGAAAGAGTAATAAAGGAAAAGAGGGCCAATTAGGTGGAGAAGAGGGACAGAGAAGTGGTAGGAAGGAAGGAAGGAAGGAAGGAAGGAAGCTCTACTCTCTAGCAGAACAAAAATCTTACTCTGACAACTACTTGAGGAATGTATTTTGGTTGCAATGATGGTTTGGTTTGCTGTAGTATTTTATGCAAAATTCTAAAAATTAAAAATTACCTCCAGGGACTAATTTTTTATTTTATTTTCGCAAATATTAGATAGCCCATTTCCATCTTATTGAACATATTGTCACTCTAAACTGGCAGCTCATTTGTTATTCTCAGAGCATTCTAAAGATACAGAAATAATACTACAGAGAATACAAATGGCTACACATTCCATGAACACTTTCCAGAATATAAATTTGTAGTCAGGGAAGAATTTACTGATACATCATTGTTTTGTTTTCGAGTCAAAGAAATTTATTCTTACATTTCATGCGTAAAATTGTATGCACTGCTTTACTGCAAACCCATCAATTAATAATAGAGGGCCAGATTTTGTGGTTCTTTGAGCTTTTTCAGGTTAAATTCTCATAGGCAATCAAGAACTGCTTAAAAATGCTGAAATATATTTATCTTTATGAGTTGTTTGATTTCATTATGTTGGTTAAGCGCCACCAGTGATTTCACAGTGACTCATGGAACATTCTAAGCAGAAATGATGGGGGGTCTGAATCATAAAGCACCAAAGCCTAGTGTGGCAAGGACTTTCTTTCATCTTTAATTTTGAGAATACCTCCTGTAAATGGTGTCAGTGGCCTGTCAAAGCCCACAGGAGCACCAAAGATGCTGTCTCAGCCCAGTGCTGTTCAAACATTTCTTTCATGCTTTGGAAATGCCACACGAGCACCTCGTGTCTCTGAGTGACATGACACCTTTGAGAAGGGACAAAGAGATAGTCAAGGATTAAAAGGTAAACTGGGAATTGTTACCCCTGGGGAGTCAACCCCAATGTCTGCCAAAGCCTGGCTGTGGGAGGAGGTTTGCCCCAACCAGGAGTCCAGGGATTGGGTCCCATGTACTTACCTTTCATTATTCTTAAAATCAATAAGTAGATACTGACTACTCTTAAAGTGAATATCAAGATTAATTGACCCAAGTGGTAAGTATTGATCCAGGAATGGCCAATCGATTGTCAAGGGATGATAAATCTTGAATTTTATAGGAACACGAAGCCACAGGCAGGAGCAACCCCAGGTTCAGAGTGGTGGGTGAAACACAGGGAGATCCTGGGCTGGGATACACTGCCAGCACTGAGCTTTGCAAAGTGGAAGTGCACAAATCCTCCCTTTCTTTCCCCAGAGAAGAGTTTTTCACATGTCCCGGGCAAAAATCAGCGTCTTTATTGCAGAGTGCAGCAGAAGAGGTGTCCAAGTGGAGTCTTCCCCTAGTGTGGACTGACACTGAAAAAATTATTGGGGGATCTGTTGGGATAGAAACATCCAGAAATGCACCTGATTTCTTTGGTCACTGGAGCTTTTTAAACCAGCACTTTAAAGAGATCTAAGTGAAAAAACTGCTGTTCATTTGGGATGGAACACCAGCTTCTGTGGGGCAGAAGTCAGACAATATGGATGAATTTATAATAAAGTAATACATGTAACATTGACAGGTAATGTGCTTTATCAATAACACTTCATACAATGGTATTGCTGATTTCTGGGAGTTGCAAACATCAGGTATTTATTGGTGCTTTGTCCTTTTATTTTTGGCCAACTCAGAAGATCTGGAGTTTGGGGGTTCTTCTAGTAATGAACTTCAGAATGATTTTTTTTTCAAGCCAAAGCTAGAAGTAATTGTTTGTAATTGTGTTACACCAGAAGAGGTTTTCAAATCAAAAGAGGGTTATTCAGTGCTGTAAAATCACAGTCCAGGACAGTGAATGTCTATCCAGACTCTCTTCTGCAGCAAGGTTACAGCACAAAGAGCAGAAAGACACAGGGACAGGCTGCGACCTTCAACTTAATCTCTCCCTGCCTGCCCCGATCAACACAAAACCTAAAAATCCCCAGCACCTGCGGCTTCAGGCACTGCCTCCAGGAGGTCTCCTAACTGTGTAGAGCAAATGCCCTAAAAAGGTTTCCTCCCTTCCTTCCCCCAGCAGCATTTCTGTGCCTCTTTAGCCACATTCCCATTCCCGTTCTGGCGGCGATTCCCCTCGCACGCATCCGCATCCGTAACGCTTCTTCAAAGATGGAACCACCTGGGAGCTGCCAAACAGCATCCAGACCTCTGGGAGGTGAAATATTTGTATTTTAATTGCATTCTTTGTTCTTATTTCTAATAAAGGATGATATTATGAGGCCTGAGGGCCATATTCCTCTTTCCAGGGATTGTTACTGTGCAATGATAAGGAAAATGGTACGTGATGAGGAATATGCATACAGAAAAAATGTCCTTCAATGTGAGGAAATATTCTGTCTGCCTTCATAACCTCAGATGGAGGGGAATACAGCTGAGAGCTCTTCCCTTAAGCACTGCTTCTTACCCTGCATTTACTCTTCAGTCTTATTTTCTATAGATTGCCATGAATGACACTTGGAGGCAAGAAAGAGAAGGGAATTTTCAAAAAAAAGTGTGCAGGAGGCATGGGTACAAAACCAATTATTTATTAATAGGTTTTGTCCACACACCTCCTGTGCATCATTTGGAACATTTACCCTGTAGGCAGCAAGGAGCAATCAGGTGAGAAATTTGGGTTTGCGTCTTGCCAGACGGGCTTAACAACTTGGTGCTGAACTTTAGCTCCCCATCTCCATCCTTGCAACACAGGAGTGTGTTTAATCTAGACAAAAATGCCTAGCAAAAGATTTTTTTTTCCTCAAAGTGTTGATTTTATACTCTTAACAATGTATATGCACATGTTTATATTACCAATTTATTGATATATATATGTAGAGAAAGACATGTATGAAGTGCCCCTGTGTTTGCACTGGAAAAGAACATTTGGCCAGTAAGAATTGGAGAGCAATAAGAATGCCATTTTCATTGGAAAGCAAAAGGCTAATTGAAAAATATCAGCGAGGCAAAGGAAAATGAAACTTCGAATAGATCCCTAAGCATCATTTGCACCTGTAGTGATCCAAAAATCTGTCATTAATGCACAGCTCTACTAGGGCCAGTTGAACCACAAGTCTTGAAAGACTTTTGGCATGAGCTGTAATCCTCAGGATGCCACTGAAGAAGTTTCTTAGCACTTCTTGCATTAAAAAGCATGAAGCAGCAGTGCCTCATTTTGTGCAAGAAATTGTTGCATTTCATGCACTTTGAAAGGCTTGTCAAGAATCAGACAATGAGTCAGGACTCAGGAAAATGTTTGCTCCTTGTGCTCCATTATTCAATGCTATTCTGACCTCTTTGCTATGCTGTCCTGAGTCAGAAAACACCTGAGGGTGCTGAAAAACTCGCTCAATAAAATACAGAAAGCATTGTGCCAGGAAATCCTCCAGTGATGTTAAAGCTTGAACTCGAACACTGCTCAGTGTGGCTTTGATTCCATGGGCTGCTGAAGTGAAGTTGTTTGACAGCTCCAGTGGGAACTGCCTTAAATAAACAGAGTGAGAACTCAGGAACAAACTTATGTGTGCACTGTTGAGAATATCATAGATCAGAGGTTACCATCAAAATCAGATTTTTAACCACCTGACAAGGAAGGGGGGAAATGAAACAAAGCTGGGTGCTAATGGACCAACTCCCATTCCTTCTATACAGTTTCACAATTTTGTGACAAGTGAACCACAATATTTGAGCTTCAGCCAGTAACGTGTGCTCCTCAAAATAAAAGGAGGCTTTGTTTTCTGGTTGTCCATTGGATTGCAACCAATCTTTCAAGCACAGAAGCCATAGGCAGGGACAAAATCTTCTGACAGCAGCAGGACAACAAAGATGGTGAGCTGTGTGATTGTGCCAAAGTTCTAATTTCTCATCATTTAAAAGAGGACAACAAGCTGGGACTCTGAGACCAGTGCTCACCTCTCATCCCTTCCCAAACCTGCACCAGTAATCAGCACATGGTAAGGGCTCTTCACATGTAACATGGATTGTTTGTAAAAGATCTATTCAAAATAGGTAAATGAAGAATCACAGACTCACAGAATGCCCTGAGATGGAAGGGACTCACAAGGATCATCAAGCTCCTGTCCCTGCACAGGTCAGCCCCAAGAACAATGTCTGAGAGATAATTTAAGTATTTGGAAGGTTAGGAGATTAACTAGAGGAGTTAGTTTAACAGCACCAGCTACCTGACTTACCTGAGCAGACTTCACTCCGTTGCCCTCAGGTAAATGTAAGTGTGGGGCAATAAAGCTGGCAGCAGGCTCTGTGAGGAAGACAATTAGCAGCAGCAAGGAAGCATTGCAGCCTGCCAGACTTTTACTGAGGCAGGTCATAAAATGCTTTTGTTCACATTTTCCAAGATTCATTGGCAGGCTTGTAATTGATGACAGAGTTGAGGGAGAAAGCGTCTCTCTCGAGCCCTGTGCAAGGCTCCCCGTGCCATTGATAATGACCTACTTGCATTTACAAGAAATAAGTTCCAGCATCCTTTTATTGATACAAAACTGCCCACCATTGAGGAAGTACAAACAGCTCTGCAGAAGCTAAAGATAAATAAAGCTATTAAAACCTATTCCATTTCTCCTGAGCTGCTAAAGTCTGCGGCCTCTTAATTGCTACAGAGCTATAGACGCTGTCCAAACTCATTTGAAAGAATAATCATATACTCAATAACCAGCACATTGGAATAGCAATAATAAAATACCACAGAAAAGGAAAGATGACTAAGCAAAAAGGCATTGCTTAGTGTAATTCTATTTTTAATACTTGGTAGCTTTTCCCTGGGTCATGCTCTGGAGATTCGCTATCAGAGTGATTCCCATGACAAAACTGCCTCAAAGACAGTCAATAATTTTGAATGTGGATCCACAGCTGGATGCTTTTTTAGGGTGAAATCCTAGGGAGTTTGCTTAGTCCCTGTGATTCCAGCATATTTGTCTGAAGACAGACTTGGTAAACTATATATTTTTTATACTTTTTGTTGAAGGCTGGACTTGATGGTCTAATGGTTGGAGTCTATGATCTTGTAGGTCTCTTCCAACTTAAATGGTTCTGTGGTTTTATGATTTTTATTCTCGTTTGCTCTTCTTTAGCTCTTTCATCCTCTTTCAAAACAGTGGGACAACTTTTCTGCAAGGACATGCTTCTGAGAAAAGGCCACAGATGTCCTCTCTGTGGACACCACTACCACAAGGACAGGATAAATATCTGATCCAGGGACAGCCACACTTACAGTGCATTGGGCACCCTGAAACCAGTAGCAGGTTGCCCCAGCCACTTTAGATCTCCTGCTAACTGACTCTCTAATTTGGTCTTGCTCCTGCAGCCTGGCCATATTTTTTTTTAGGGTCCCTTGGAAATGCCTGACAGCTCTGCAGATTCAGACCTTTGTGGCAGAGCCTTCTAAATTAACTAATCAACCAAAATTCACGTTAGTCTTTCAAAATCCACTATACCTATGGGCCAGACAACTCTGGAGACAACTGACTCCTGCAGATTTGCTTCACCAGAAGTGTGGGCTGACAAGCACTGCAGCAGCACTGGCATTCTGCAGTGATGGTGGAGAAGAGACCATTTAAAGTTGTTGCATTCTGTTGCATCTCTCGACCTGCTCCACGGAAAACGATCTCGAATTTGCAGATCTCCCCGTAAGTCACCATAAAAGCATGTCATTTTTCCTCTGATCTTTAATTCCTTGAGTAGCTACTTCCTTAATTGTAGTTTACAGATAATTCCAGGTAGAGTAGGTGTCATTAAAAGCTCATTTGTCACTCCAGAGTGACTGCAGTAACGCGGTGTCTCCTACTGTAACTAGGAGAAGGCTCCACAATAATTGCACATCCCCAGGCAGTGAACACCGAAAGTTTAATGGTGCCAACTGCAACTGCAGCAGAAGGAGAAAAGCCCAATGTGCACAGCACAGAGCCAGCTAACACAGCTAAACATCCTCTGGCAGACAGCACTGAAGGGTAGCAACCCCATTCCCAGAGTCTAGGAAATTCAGGATTCAAACCTAGAGCGTCCGTGGCAGGAAAAGCAGAGTCTGGTGGGACGTCCACCTTCTGTCAGTAGGGCTTGTTAGAGCCACAGGGCTCAGCTTAGCTGGGGCAGGGCCAGGGCTCTCTTTTCCCAAGGGAAAAAGGGGGGTGCCAAGGGAGCTGCACACTGGGGGAAAAGTCATTAAAAGGTTATAATTTGCAATCGAGAGCGCACCGCTTAAATTGTGACTGCCAGGATGGTAAGTGCATTAAATCACATTAACTCCACTGGAGTGAAGGGAGGGTTAGGAGGAGAGCAGATAGTTTGAGTGGTTTATATCATCTGCTAGAGAAAGCAGTGGAGCAGGGAAAACTTCCACGCTGCCATTTATTAAAATTACACTCGTCGCTTTCCTCCCTTTCGTTAGAAACATTAACAGATCATTGGTCCTGTTCTCATCTCACCAGTGGGGAAACAGCAGCACAGAGATTAAGTGGCAATTTTAAGGTGAAGTAAATATCTACAGCAAGCCCATGGGAGCTGGAGGCAGACCTGGCTGAAAGAAGAAATTAAGTTACTTTGCATTCTCACAACAACCCCTGGTGGCTCTACAGGCTGAGCTGCCCTGCAGTTTAGATTGGATATTGGTAAAATTCCTTCATGGAAAGGGCTGTCCAGGCCTGGCACAGCTGCCCGGAGCAGTGGTGGTGTCCCCATCCCTAACAAGATTTAAAAGCCATGTGGATGTGGCACCTGGGACATGGGACAGTGGTGGCCTGGGCAGTGCTGCAGAAATGGTTGGACTTGGTAATCCTGGAAGTCTTTTCCAACCTAAATTATTCCATTATCCTATGATGTTGACCTAATGGAGAGATGAAGGGGTAACACAGCACTGTAGTCAGGCTCTGTTCTTTGGGGAAGTGTAGACCCCAGTTCATAACACCATGGACTTCACCCTCTCACATAAAATAAACCCAAAAACTAGCAGCCAGGTGCCAAACGTGTGTCTCAACTTGCCATAATAAATACAACCAAAGTCATTCACTACAGAGCTGTGCAAGCACTGGCTGTGTCAGACTCAAGCAGCAAAACAAGTTTGTCACTCAATAGAATAAAAAATTTCCCCTTAATTTTACTTTTCATAGAAAAATAATTCGGGGGTATGAGAAAGCAATTTTCCACATGCTTGTGTGGGCCCTGGACATGTGGAGATAACTTGAGGTTGATGGGAATAGAGGGAGTACTTTTCTTGACTTCTTCCCATGCTTTTATGCTTGTTGTCTTCACGTGGGTTTCTATTGGGGAGTCAAGTAGGAAAAAACAAAGGTGGCAGAGTAGCTGTGCACATAGGAGGAAGAATTAGTACAATTAACATGTAACCACTGGGTAAATTTGGAATACCTATATCCAGGTCTCTGTCTGGCGTCTTTTTTCCACCCAAATTCTGCCTTTTGGCTGGCATCTGGCTGGCATCTTTTGGCTGGCATCCTTTTTCCACCCAAATTCTGCCTTTTGGCACCTTGCTGTACCAGTCCAGCCTAGCCTGGTACTCAGCTCTACCTCCCGGCGGCACGAATGAGCAAAACGCTTCCTCTGCTCCTGTCTGCGGCTCCCTCTGTCAGGAACAGCCTCGGGGAGGCAGGACAGATGGATGTCACCCTCTCCGGGGGACGGCCGCATCCGCGGCCCCTGCAGGGCACCCAGCGCTGTCCCCCCCTGGCACGGGAGAGCTGCCCCGGCTCCGCAGCATCTGCGGCTCCCCAGCCCGGAGAGAGGCGGGAGGGCAGGAGCAGCCCCTCCATCCCCACGAGGAATAATACATGCAATTNCCCGAGGAAAAAAAAAAGAAATTCGCGTTTAAAAAAAAAAAAAAAAAATTTAAAAAAAAAAAAAAAAAGGTGGTTTTGGGTCACCGCCGCATCCAACGGAAAATGCGGTGGAAGCAGCAATGAAATTTACAAGTGGAAAAAGTGTTTAAGGTTTATTTGCCAAAAGAAAAGAAAAAATAAGGTTATTTTGATATGTATCCACACATGGCACTTTGTATTGTGGTCTCCAAATGGCACTTTTAGATGCAACTGCAGTACGCATAATAAATTAAAAATAACAAAAGACTCCTGGAAAGCAAGGAACTTGTGCCACTGCCAGGAATGGCATTGCTAAAATGCTGTTTTTAATCCCTTTCTGGTTTTTTATGGGCTTGAAAAAGTACCTCATTGCATCACAGGAGACTACTAAACCTCATCAACTTATTCAAGATTCCTTTGTGTGCCACATAAGGGAGAAAAAAGCACGATAAAAAGTAGCTGGTATGAACTCCCTGATGACAGCGAGGCACACACCTGCCTCGCATTTCCCCATTGCCAATATCCATGTTTGCTCTGGAAGCACAATGCAGACAAATACAGAGCTTCAGGTATTGATTAAACAGACATTAAGAACGTGCCCAAAACGAAGTGCAAACCGGCAACAGTTTTAGTGTGGAGGCAGGAAATGTAAAACCACTGGGAAAGGTTTTTGTCCCTTTGGAAAGCGCCAGAGGCATCATCCCAACGGAGCTCCCAGGGAAGGAGACCCCAGCCCAGCTGTTTTCTGCCTGGAAGATCAGGAGCTGTATCCTGCGTACCTCAGGCTGTGCTGGCTGCAGGGAGTTGGTTTCTGTCTAGACCACACTTCTGGAAAGGAATCAGCCTCAGGCTGGGGGTGCTGGTGCTGGCTCAAAGCACAAAGCTGTGGCTGTCCAGAGCAGAAGACTAAGAAGGGTGGCACAATCACAGCTGACAGTGGGACAGACTCAGTGGGTTTCAAAAAACTGTGCTGCTGCAGGGAATTGACTTCACCAGGCACCAATACACTGACTGTACCTCTGGGGATGCAGAGAGCTCCTTGCCCACAGGTGGCCACGGCCCCTCTGGCTGGGCAGGAGAAATGGCTCCTGTTTGAGCTCAATTTTCCCAACCAGCTCCTAGCATCTGTGCAAGGACTTCTTCAACAGCTTTCTTGTTTGTCTCCATACCCCAGCAGTGGTTTAGCTCTGAGGCATCCAGAAATAGTCAGGTGTCCTCCAGGAAGAAGTTATCCTGGGGAAAGAAGATGTTTAATAAATGACATCTAAAAGATACTTTCTGACTTAAACCATTCTATGGTTCTATGAACACTTGGTAATTGAAAAGTTCCTCCTCCCTATGTCATTCCCGTAATTTGCTAATATTTACCTCAGTAAGGTGCCTGACAAGGATTTCCAGTCTCACTCACCCAGTTCTGCTTTTCAGTATGACTCCAGTGTAGCCCAGACCTTGGGCAGGGTACATGAGGATGGGATGTCTGCATTTTGCACCTCTGTCATGCCAAGGAGTTTATTGGAAAAGCACTGAAATCTCTTTCTCTCTTTCCCACGCTAATAAAATAAACTTGGATCCAAGATTAGGTAAAAAAAAAAAATATTTGTAGCAGAAATTTTTAGGGTCTGATTTTGAAAAGAGCAGCTAATAGGAACCTCAGATGCTGAGTTCTGCCACCATAAGATCTCTTTGTGGAGCTGTATAGTCAGAATCTCTCAAAATTTGGTCACTTAACTGGGTTCTAGAGGGGAAGCTACTAAAGGAGTTCTAAAAAATGCAGCCCTATAGATAATTATTATTGGAGGTGTGTGCTTGGTGAGACCATTTCAACAGACCTCAACAGTAAATTGCAAGGCAACAGGAAAAATTATGGGCATTTAATTTTTGATCTAATCACACAGCTTTTATTTACATGATCTACTAGTTAATGCCACCATATTGAAGCTGACAGACTGTCCAAGCCACTTTAGTCTCTAATTACTAACATGAAGCAAGCACCTCTGTTGAATGATGTGTATTTTTTCCTGTCACCATAAAACAGACCCCCCTCCCTGTGATTTAATCAGACCCATGTCCTTTCTGTAAATAATGTTTAATCATCTTAGCCAACCTCATTTTTATAATGGCCCCTTTCACTGGAGCTCAGAAAGATATTAATCCACAATCACACATACACACACACACTAAAGGATTGTTTCTCCAGATCTGAAGATACCCATGGTCTTCTATTTACTAGGAATTATTTTCAAGATCAGATTAAATGAATCACAGAATATTTGGGGGATTTGTTCCAAAGCCCATCCTTATGGTGGGTCTGATGGTTCTGGTACCTGCTGCCAGCACCCTGTGACAGCAGACCAATGAGTCACTGAACCAGGAATTAGTGGGGAGCTTCTAATCCTGCAGCCAGGTGAGCTGTCTACAGGGACATCAACATGATCAGAGGGCTGGAGCACCTCTGTTTATGAGGAAAGGCTGAGAAAATTGGGATTTTCCAACCTGAAGAAAGGAAAATCCAAGATGACCTAACCTTCCAGGACCTGAAGGAGCTGACAAGAAAAATAGAGGGGACTATTTACAAGGACCTGGAATGACAGGATAAGAGAAAATGGCTTCCCACTGCCAGAGGGCAGTGTTAGGTGGGATATTGGGAAGGAATTGCTGTCTGTGAGGGTGGGCAGGCCCTGGCACAGGGTGCCCAGAGCAGCTGTGGCTGCCCCTGGATCCCTGGAAGTGCCCAAGGCCAGGCTGGGAAGTGTCCCAGGCCAGTGTCCAGCCCCAGGGATGGGGCTCAGAGCTACCTGGGATAGTGGAAGGTCTCCCTGCCCATGGCAGAGGGTTAGAATGAGATGAGCTTTTAAGATCCCCTCCAAACGAAACCATTCTATGATTCCTAGGGAGTTATCAAGTGGGCGAAATAATTTGGAAACTTGGAAGTCTTAAAAACCCTTGAGCTGCTCCATAATATCTTCAGTCACCTGCTTCCTACTAAGCAGCTGTGTTTTGGTACTTTACCCAAATGGAAATTCAAGACTTCCCTATATTCAATGTCATGCCCCTCTGCTGGGGTAGTGTTTGCCTCTCTGTCCACAAAGGGATGGTCCTGATTTGGCCTAAGAGGAATCATCCATCAGATTCTTTTTCTTAGGCCCAATCAGAAAAGCACCCATACCTTCTAAAAAGGATATTACATTGGCTGAGTGGTGGACAGATCTCTTTTTATTATTGTTTACAAATTTTGCACACAGTAGTGTGGAGAGGTACAAATACCATCGACTTTTTAAGAGCTTTATCAATTCATATAAAACCTTAGTATTATGAAACAGATAAAATAAGAACCAGTTAATGTTCTTTTATAGGTCTAAAATGTATCACGGGTGAAACTGCATTTAAATAATAAGAATTTCCTCTCAAAATACTACAATTAGGTTTTGGCCATGCAGCCAGAGTGAGATTGTTATAACATGAGCCACATGAAAAGCAGTCTCTGGTTTCATCTACAGGGCAAAAAAAATAATCTTTGCAGTGACATTGCTATTCCAATAAAATGCATTTTTCTTTATGTGCTAACATGAAATGGAAAGCTATAATGGAAAAACAAGACAATGAAAAAACCCACAACATGAAAAGCCGTGAAGATCAAACTGGGCATGGAAGGTATGTAAAGCTGATTTAAAAGATTAGGAGGGACAAAGAGCAGAAATGTTCCATAAATTCATGGAAACATTAACAACAAAATCTGGAGATGAGAGAGTATCTCTATGTCTCAATGTTTGGAATGTAATCCAAAGGTTGGGGACCTCCATAAGAGATTTTCCCTTGAAAGAGGAGTTTCCTACATTTCCCTTTTACCAAAACATCTGAAGATGTTGTTTCCAGAACAAAGACAAACTAGAAGATGACTCTGATGAAAAATGTGCATCAGGTAAATGTGAAGTGCTCAGTAAGAATAAAAGTCACACTCTGGAGGTTTCCTCTCAGCCCAGAAGCCCTCAGAGGACCATGCAAGAAGACCAGGCTCTGGTGGCAAAAAATGCTGTCTGAACCTTACAGGGAATTATTTGCATCCCTCCCTATCACTGACCCACCAAATATCCCTTTCTGGAAAATCAGGTCAGCAATCCAGAATAAAAGCTATAAAGGGAAATGGGAAGAGGCAAGTTATTAACTTCATATATATTCAGAGCTTGAAATAATTTCCCCTTGACATTTTCAAAGTGCATATCCCGACTCGTGTTTGGCTGCATTTCTTAGATCAATATGACTAAGGGAACAAATTCCAGGGCCTCTTGTCATCAGCAGGGCTTTTACCACACAATTCAGGAGCTGCAAATCCAACCCTCGCTCTGGAGTTCCAAAACACCAATGCTGGTGATGTGTCTCACCAACTAGAAGGGCTACTGAGCACCCCAAAAAAAGTACTGGGGAAGATCCAACTATTCAAAAACATGTCTTTTACTGTCACTTCTTACAGCTAGTGATGCACAGTGTGAGACTCCATAAAATATGCTATATATTACCATTGATGGTATTTTGGTATCTCAGAATCTTTCTTTAGAATTAGTATTTCTCTTCTAGGCTCCACGGTGGGGTATGAATATGCAGTCAGACCTGCTCAAATGAGCCAAAAAGGAGCAAAGAGACATTCTTAAGAAGATCAGGAACTGCTGGATGATTCCAGGATGCAATGCAGAGACTCCATAGCTCTCAGGTCTTTTCTTAAATTATAATAAGTATAAACTCCAGGGGAATGTCCTCACTTAGGTGGATCAAGTACACAGGAATTGAACCACGCTCAACATTTTGAATTTCCTTGTTCCACTGACAGATTTTGTACCTCTAAAGCGGGCAGCACAAATTGGGTGGGGGCAGCACAAATTGAGTAGCTTCTTGCTTTCTACAACTGCAGCATTCAGGGATTCCATTCCTAGATCCATATTTGGAATTTGAAGTCACCATGATATTTTCTTTGGCTAACAACTAGAGAAGTGGCTGAATCAAGAGGACCAAGAGGCAGAGGCACTTGTATCCTCCTCTGATGTGCACTCCTGGGAGAACACCTCTTTCAAACAAGCTCAATTTACAAATGAAAACAATTTTTTTTTCCCAGTTCCACCTTTGCAAGTGCCTGTACCTGGCACCTGCAGCCTTGTGCCTGTGTATAGTGCTGGGGGCTTTGTTCCCTGCCTCATGGGTACTCGAAACAGCACATAAAAAAGGAGGAAGCATGAGCAGGAAAGCACCTTCTCAGCTGAGAAGAGTGAGAGAACAAGTTTGATTTATACAATCAGAGGAAGTTTAAGGTTGGAAAAGACCTCCAAGATAGAGTCCAACCTATGACTGATCCCCAGCTTGTCACCCAGGCAAAGCACTGAGTGCCACATCCAGGCATTCCTTGGACACCTCCAGGGATGGGGACTCCAACACCTCCCTGGGCAGCCCATTCCAATGTTTAACAACACTTTCCATGAAGAAATTCCTCCTGATGTTCCACCTGAGCCTCCCCTGGCCCAGCCTGAGGGTGCTCCCTGTTCCCTGGAGCAGAGCCCGACCCCCCCGGCTGTCCCCTCCTGGCAGGGACTTGTGCAGAGCCAGAAAATTCTCTCAGCCACTCTTTAATGATTTACTCTCTAGACCCTTCTCCAGCCCCTCAATGTCTTTCTTGTTTTGAGGGGTCCAAAACTGAAACCAGGACTCCAGGTGCAGCTTCACCCAGTGGAGAGGGACAAGCACTTCCCTGGTCCTGCTGGCCTCACAATGGCAGATGCAAGCCAGGATGCCAGCAGTGGCCACCTGCTGCAGTCATTCTATCCAGAGCCTGCTTTTCTGTCATAGCAGGCCATGCAGGACTGCAGGGTTTCTGCAATGACATTTCCTTACAGCTCTGTTGGGGTTTATAATCCTTACGGGTTTGTCATCCCAAACAAGGGAGGGCACAGTGACCCATAAGTACCTGCAGACACCCCCATGACTCCTGCAAACGCTTTGCCTCTCTGGAAATCACCCCTATGCTGCTTTCCTGGTCGTGCTTCTCACTGCAAGACCCACAGAGCTCCCACAGGTTGTGCTGACATAGCAATAATCTGGAAATATCCCTCTGGAGGCGCCTATTGATTGTCGCTGTGGGTGGATTATGCCAGGGATCTATCTTAATTACCAGGAACCATCTCCTTGGAATGGCCAGCCATGTAGCAAAGATGATGCACGAGGAGATCCATTACTCTCAGGGAAAGGTCAATCCGATAGGATGTATGTTTGCATTCAGGTCAAGTGATGGGCAGTCCATCACCACCCTCCCTGCTCCCTGCCCTGTCAGCTCTGTGATGGCTTCACCTCTCCTCTGTCCCTCTCACCTCCCTCTCCCTGGTGCCAGACTGATAACACAAATTAGGGCAGCTGGAGGGAGCAGGGCACAGCTGTATTATCACAGATGATAAACAGTGTCAAAGGCAATTATGGGAGCTGCAGAGAGAGGAGGGAAGTTTCAAACCCATCCTTTGCTTTCTGGGCTGTGGGAGGAGGGTACCTGGCCTGTAATGACAGCAAAAAAGGGAAAGAGGGGAGATGGAAGGAGGAAGCCAGCTTTGCTGCCTCTTCCTTCATGAAGCACTTTTTCCCCTTTGGGAGCATCTCTGATCTGCTGGAAACATGGATCTGAATAAGGGCCATGGAGTAGGGCAAGGAAATGTGGGTGGGAGGAAGCTTGTACATGATTTAAGAAGGACGTGGCTGTTAATGGAGAAACAAATATATCCACAATGGTCATAATTAACTGTGGCACCACATGGAAAAAAGGCATGTCAGATAGCAATGTGTGCCAGAGGTGATTGTCAGAGGTTTGCTGCTCCAGAAGGCAGCCCAGGACAGGAACACGGACAGGGAGCTATGAAGGGTGTTCTGAAGTTCTTGGGACTCACAGACTCATGGAATCATTTAGGCTGGAAAAGACCTTGAAGCCCAACCATTTCCCCAGCACAGCCAAGGCCACCACTGACCCCTGTCCCCAGGTGTCACATCCCCAGCTTTTGAATCCCTCCAGGGATGGGGCTGTGTGTCCACCACTGCCCTGGGCAGATGTGCCAGGGCTGAACAACCCTTTTTGAAGATATTTTCCCTAATATCAAACCTCCCCTGGGTCTCCTCCATCAGCACCTGCATGAGCAGAAGAGAACACTCTCCTGCCTGTCCTGGTCTCAGACACCAAGGACAGTTTTGTGCCACCACTGCACCCTGTCCAGTGGTGCTGGGACTAATCCAGCTGCTGATCCTACTGACTCTGTGCAAGCTGAACCCATAAAATTTAAAATTCATTATTGTGCAGTAAATAATCTTGTAAATTGCCTGGATTTAGGTGCTTTATTCCCCACACAAAAGGCCCCTGTCTGTCATCAGATCACCCACCCATGGATGCTGTTAAGCCTTCTCTAGCTAGAAACAAAATAGATTTGCAAACTGGAAGGCAATGACCATATTTACTGTGGGACTTTGTGTCTATTGGCTATCAAAAAGTACAGGTTCTGTCATATGGAAAAAAAAATAGGATTGACTATTTCTTAGTGCTAAGGTAACACTTTATTCAGAGGTGGAAAAGCCAATGAAGTGAGATAACCTCCTGCAAAGCCACCTCTGTGTTCCTCACTTGTAATGGACACAAACCCAGCTTTATCTTCAGACTCCCTCTCTCTTTTTCTACCTTCCCCTTCTTAGTATCTGCTATTGGTACTTCATCAATACCTGCTATTGGTATTTCATTTTAAAAAAAAAAAAAGAAAACAGAAAAAAAAAAAACTCAAGCCAAAACAAACCAAAACAAAAACAACAAACAAACAAACAACAAACAAAAAAACCAACTGACCAAAAAAACCCGAACAAACAAAAAAAACCCAAACAAAAATAGAAAACACCCACAAAATAAAAAACATGTGAGTCTGCAGTTCTGGGGCAGAAGGACATTGCAAAACTGTGTCCTTCATAGAATCTTGGAATCACAGAATTTTTTTTGGTTTAAAATAACCTGGAATATAATTTTGTTCCAAGTCACCTTCCATTACCCCAGGGCTGCTCCAAGCCCTGTCCAACCTGGCCTGCAACACTTCTGGGGATGGGGCAGCCACAGCTTCTCTGGGCAGCCTCTTCCTCCCCATCTCTGCTTCTTAACTCTTGTGAACTTTTTGGTAACCAGCATAGAAACTCTTTCTAGGTAGCTAGCAAGGGTGTTCTGCAACTCTCTTAATGATGGCCTCATCTGGAATTGCTTTATTAATATTTATTAAGTGATCACTAGCTGCAGGTACATTCTTTAATAACTTATTTATAAAGCATGCTATAAAACACATTAAAAATACATTCTTTAACAGATAACGCAATAACAAGATGCTGTAAAGCAAACTATGAAATGTAAATTACCTGAACTGGAAACACACTGAAGGCCAGGCAAAAGGGAAGAGGGGAAAGGAAGCTGAACCCAATGGGCCTGGAAACAAGCAGCACCCTTTGGAAGACAGCAGGGTTAACTCAGGTGATTTTCAAAAGATAAATATAGAGCACTGCACTGTTTTGACCCATGGCTGTGGCAAGCAGAGGGTGACATACAGTTGCTTTAAAAATATTTCCAGGCAGGGTGAGAAAGTGTTCCCTGTGGGTGGGGATGGGGCCCTCTGCAGCCCCCCAGCCCCACCCCTCTCTCTCAGCACCTCTGCACTCTTTTTGGGTACCTCTTTCCTTCCCTGCTTACCCTCCCTCTTCACCCCTGTGCTTTCTCCCTCTTTCTCTTCCTTTCCCATCTCTCTCACCTCCCTCCATCTTCTTCCACCTTATTTCTTTCAGGCTGTCAGTGATATCATTAGAATTTCACTGGAGTGCAGGGGATTTAAAAGCTTTTAAGCATGGGATCCACGGGATCCTGGAGAAGGGAGGGGCACAGTGGAGTTATCATGGCCCTTTCCAAACCCATTGGCAAGGCAGGCTTGGTCCTCAGTGCTCCCACACACCCACACTCCCCTCCTTGCCTCCACATCGTGCCAGCTTTCCTTCAACCAATCCCTAATCGATTTCCTCATTCCAGAGCAAACAAATGCCCATTTTTAACCCCTTGGAAAATCCAGCCATTTGTGGGATTGGAATTTCCACATGAGCTGACCAGCGCAGTTCCTACCAGAGCAAAAAATGGGTGAATAAAAAGCAAAACCAGCATGTCCCAGGGTCAGTTCACAGAAGCTGGAAGCAGGTAAATCCTGCTCACCAGAATCAGCCTTGGCTCCAACCCTCTTCTCTCCACTTCCACACCCTTCCAGGGACATCTTCAGCTCAACACTTGCTCTTAACAGATTCAGTTCTCTCTATGCTGCTCAATGTCCTACTGAAAGAGAGAAAAGTTGCAAAATTTTAAAAGTTAGCGACCGCATTCAATTGTTAATTGTAATTAACAGTTGTTAATTCAATTGTTAATTAATTCTTTTGGACTAAGTGGAAAAGTTGAGGAGAGCAGAAACCATCATTTTTTTACTCGGCTTTGCAGCGTAATTTTGGACAAGATTATTTTTTGTGTATATTCCTAAATCTGCTGCTATTTTGGATGTGTAGGTAAAGAGAAGTCAGAGATGTCAGGCAACCTCCCCACTCCCTGCTCAGCCCAAATTTCCAGCTCTGAGAGGTTCTCAGGAGATCTAGAGGCCAAAAAAATGGAGGCAGAAAATATTTCCTGAGAAATTTAAAATAAATAAATTTTTTAAAAAAGAGCCATTCATAGAAAACCACAATTCATTGCCAGACTGAACCTGTAGCTTCTCTGGACACGAAATTATCTACCTCTTTTAAAATTTTTTTTTCTCCTATTTTCACCTGGGGTCCCAAGGACTTTCAATTTCTTGTGAAATCAGCCTTGGTTCTGGACCACTCAGGCTCTTCATTTCCTCCTTTCAGGAGCACTGAAACCTCTCTCCCAGCCTTTTCCCCTTCCCTCTCCCCCCTCCTCCTGCAGCAAGCTAAAATGGCAAGACTAATTTCATTTCTTTTCCTTTAGTTTGTCTATCCGTGACAACCCTTTTTATGCATTTAATTCATTCTCAATTTCTCATAATCAGGAGGAAGGTGTCCCCTAAGGTTAGGAGCGAGCTTGTCAAAAAGGCAGCGTAAATTTGCAGAGGTAATCACCAGTCTATCTCCTTTCCCCACTGTCCATGGAACTATTAAGTAATATCACCGCCTAATCTTTTTTGTACTTATTTATTTTGCAGCGAGAAACTAGTGTTATAAACACCCCTACTGTCAAAACTTGTCATCCTCATTACCTCAAGGCGGGTTCCATCTCAGTTATTCTAATTTCATAGTTTCTCGAATTTACAGCCGCTGGAAATTGAGTACAAAATCCATTATCATTTGTATATTTTAATTATGCAAATGAGGCAGCTCAGCTGCTCTGGCCGGGACCTGCAGGGATGCCTAACTTCAGTCTGGGTGATTACAATTTATCCAGTCGAGTCACTTTAATTGTAACAAGCTAATTACATTGTTCCATTTGGTTTTAACAAAAGAAAAGGAGACGGAAGGCGCTTAATGGCAAAGGCCCCGTGTTACCACTGTGTCCCCCACACCTGCAGAGGGCACGGGCAGGCTGTGGGCAGGGGACAGCCCCAGGGGGAGGCCAGGGCAAGGTGAATATCAGCCCAGGGGACACTCGTGAGGAGCCCCCAAGCCCGGGAGGGTGCCCAAGGGGAGAGCAGCACGGCACCCCTGCCTCCATCACCCATCCCTGGGCACCCTCCAGCAGGATGCTGAACAAAGACAAAGCCTCAGTAAAAGTCTCGAGGGATGCTGGTCCCTTGGTATCAACTCTTTATCTCTGTTGTAAAAAATATGATCTGTGTTTATAGGCATTTCATTCAGGTACCAAAA
>VWZP01006713.1:122558-147713 GCA_013396995.1 Dicaeum eximium
AAAAAATCTTACCACCTCCCGATGCCCAGATCAGCAATTACTTTCTCAGACTCACAATAAATGCTCAGCACCTAAATTAAATACCCTGGAGAGATGTAATATGGCTGCCCACACCTTCACAGAGGCTGTTAATAAATAATTACTTCTCTCGCACTGGCCATCTGAGGATCTCAAAACCTTTTGTAACTATTAATGAATGAAGCCTTGGTGTGAAAGAGCAGAAGCATATTCTCATCAGCTCTTTTTAAATGGGGAGTGAAGGTGCAGAGAGGCAAAGCAGCTGTCAGAGTTTCATGGAAAGAGATGGATTTAGTCTGTCCAACTCACAGGAACTTTTTCAGCCGGACACCTCCCACTCCTCGCTGTGAGCCACAGCTGGAAGTGCCTCCTGTGGATCAGATCCCATCCCCAGTCTGCACAGTCCTTCCAAGCAAGTCCCACAGTCCCTTACAGCCATAAGTTTCCTCCAAGCCTCCCTCTGCAGGAATGTGAGGACCACTCTTCAGCTCCTGCCTGTGGCAGGAATGTTTCAGCTCAGGGCTGGTCTGGGATCTGGAAGGAAGATGGAATCCTGCGAAGCAAAGAGAGGAGAACCATGTGTGGCTGCCAATCCTTCCTAGATTCTGGGGAAGCCTCTTGTTTTCTCACATCCCAGCATAATCTGGGTGACTCTGTGGGAGAAAACAAATTTGAGGACAGCAGCTCAACTAACAGGCAGAGATCTGCATTCATGTGGCATCTGAAGTTATCTTATAAAGAATGATCTTGCTGGCCTCAAAAACACCCCAGGCAGAGAACCAGCACGAGATCTCAGTCCATGCCAGCAGAGCCACTCCAACCTGGCATCTGAGCTACCTGGTCTAGTGGGAGCTGTCCCTGCCCATGGCAGGGGGTTGGATTGGATGGCCTTAAAGGTCCCTTCCAGCCCAAGCTGTTTTGGGATTCTGAAAGATTCCTGTTGTGCTGCCCACTTGTGATGATTGAGTTCCAGGTCCTCCATCCTGGTTCTCATGGCCACTGTGGATCAGGACTGTTGAATCCAGTAATCAGCACCACAGAGAGACCTCCAGCATCCCCTTTCAAACGTGCAAAAGGATCATGCCTCTTCTTGTGACGTTAGCACCTCCCTGCCCTTGGAAAAACATCTCCCCTCTTCAAAATACCTGCCTGATGGCTCTGGGATTAACTGGGAAAGAGAATAATCACTGCTTGGCAGAGAAGAGATGAAAGAGCCACATAGATATTTTCCCTCTCTAGTTGCTAGGGACATGTGTGATTATTGTTATTGTTATTTCCTTCGATACACAGCACTCAATTAATTTCCTTCGGCACACGTTTATGGCGCTCCGAGGGGCGTTCCGGGAGCTCTGCCTTTCCAGCACATCCAGTTTGCCAGCATCCTTTGTGGCAGTTTGGCTACTTGGAGTGGGGTGAGGGGGAGGGAAGAGAAAAGGGGGTGATCTTTCTCCAAGAAGCACTTGCCCTTGGCCACGTGCACAGATGCTGAGGGAGGGAAGCCCGGGCAGGGCTCGGGTTAAGCCCAAGTGAGTGTTCCTGGAGTCCCGTTCAATAAAGCAGCAGTAACCACCATCTTGCTGCATTCCCTTGCCAGCCACCAAACCATGGCAGGGAAAGGAAATTGAACCCATTAAACATGCACGCAGATGCCTCTGTGCCGTTGCCCCCCTCAGGAGGAGATGAAGGAGCCCCTATTAATTTTTTTTTTCCTATTGTGCCTTTACCAAATGCAGTCATTTAATCATTAAAAAGAGGAGGGAGGGGTGTAGGGACAGGAAAGTATGATGAAGGGTGGCAGCAGCTACTGTAATATCGATGCAGTGAGTCTCCAGGAATGAAACATCACTCTGGCCATCACTCTTGCACAGTGTGGGGTGCTGCTGACATCCATGCTCACCACAACATGTTTGTGTCTCCTTCCCGAGGAGCTTCCCAACCTTCCTGCACCCAGGGGCTCCCTCCCTCCCCCAGTGGCCCGTATTTGAAAGGCCCTGCCAGGTCTCTGGACACCGTGCTTAGGGCTCAGCAGCTCTTTCTGTTGGAACACCTCACCCTGGAGGCAGGCTGAGAGAGTTATGTCTTGTTCACCTGCACAAGAGAAGGCTCCAGGGAGAGCTCAGAGCCCCTGCCAGGGCCTAAATGGGCTCCAGGAGAACAGAGAGGGACCTTTGACAAGGGCATGTAGAGATAGGACAATGAGGAATGGTTTTAAGTGAAAAGAGTGAAGATTCAGACAAGACATTAGAAAGTAAATTTTACATTGAGGAAGGTGAGGCACAGGCAGAGGTTTCCCAGAGAGGTGGTAGTTACCCTTTCTCTGGAAACGTTTAGGACCAGGTTGGAGAGAGCTCGGAGCTACCTGATCCAGTTGAAGGTGTTCCTGCTCATTGCAAGGTGCTTGGACTAGATGGCCTTTAAATGCCCCTTCCAACACAAACCATGCTTTGATTTTGTGATTCTATGATCTCCTGACTCAGCTCTTCAGGAGCCCCACAGACTCTGGTTTGGCATCCTGGGGACCCCAGTGCTGGGGCATTGATGATCCATGGAACTGCTGCGTGGCTCTGGCTCCACAGCCACAGCAACCCCAGCCATGGGCATTCCAAGGCACAGTGGGGACTGCTGAGGATGAGGAAGAGCTGCCATACACAGTGAGATGATGGCACTTTAGGTGCTGAACACATCCATGGACAGAGCTGTGGGTCATCCTCAAAACCCTGCTATGTCCCATGTTATGCACAGAATCACAGAACAGTTTAGACTGAAAAAGATTTCCAGGATTACCAATTCAAACCATTCCCCCGGCACTGCCAAAGCCACCAATGTCCCATGCTCCCAAGTGTCACATCCACACAGCTTTTAAATCCCTACAGGGATGGGGACTCCACCACTGACCTGGGCAGCTGTGCCAGGGCTGGACAGCCCTTTCCAGGAAGGAATTTTCCCAATATCCGACCTGAGCCTCCCCTGGCCCAGCCTGGGGCCGTTCCCTCTCCTCCTGTCCCTGTTCCCTGGAGCAGAGCCCGACCCCCCCGGCTGTCCCCTCCTGGCAGGGACTTGTGCAGAGCCACAAGGTCCCCCCTGAGCCTCCTTTTCTCCAGGCTCAGCCCCTTCCCAGCTCCCTCAGCCGCTCCTGGGGCTCCAGCCCCTTCCCAGCTCCGTTCCCTGCCCTGGACACGCTCCAGCCCCTCGGTGTCTCTCTTGTCCTGAGGGCCCAGAGCTGTCCCCAGGACGGGAGATGTCCCATCAGTGCCAGCAGAGGAGAAGATGAAAGTCTGTGTAGCTTTGTGCCTGTGCACAGCTCCCTGGCATCCAGGTGAAATACCACCCAAGCATTTTACTGGAACCTCCATCAGATATGAAAGAATAACCTCTCCTATGGGTTTTTAATGTTTGCTATTTCACAGAGCACTATCATTGACATAGAAGGTACATTTAGCTGTATATCCCTAATGGTACATGGATAAAATGCCTGGAGAAATAAATAATAATAAGCTCTTTTATAGCTTCTTAAACTTATAGATCTCAGATTAATTGAAATTATATGCTTTATGCCTGCTTATCTCTGGACAGAGATTAAAATGAGAAATGAGCATTTGTAGCTATGTGGATGAGAAAACAAGGTGAGATTTTTTTTCTGATGGTTTTTGGGCATCTCTTTGTTTAGAATTTCAAGGCCTGAACCAAGCCCCTGAAGGTAAATGAGGCTGCTGGGATTTACACCTCATTCCTTTTCCATAGAACAATCCCATAGCACATCTGTCCCTTCCAAAAGGGGAAATTGTTCAAGTTTTGCAATGTTCAGTGGAGGTTCTCCTAAATTCTTTTAAGGTAAAGTGACTTGAGGGCCCAAATCCTGTTATAGCATAATAGAAGTTGTGTTTCTAAATCCACCAAAGTGAGTATAGGGATGTTCCAAATGGGAGACTCAACTTTTGGCCTTGCCAGAAGTTCCACCATGAAGATGGTTGATAAAAGGCCATCACCTTCGGCCATTGGGAGGTTTGAGGTGGAGGGACACAAGGAAGGACACTAGAGAGAAAGGTGAGAAGACAAATATCAGATGGAAGTGGGATGGGAGAGATTTTTGTCCTAGGTGGAGCAGACAGAATTTCTTTTAAGATCTAATAGCCAAACAGCCCCCCTGGAAGGCAACCAAGACTACTGTCACACTCATGGTGCATTTGAGGGGCTTCAGACATGAGAAGACACAGCCCAAAATTTCAGGATTAAAGCTACATTTTTCATTTTTCAAGTGCCATTAGCAGTCTTTGAACTGTTTTCTTTACATTTTCATTTTGAGTGCTTCCCTTTCATTTTAGAAGAGTGTGCAAAGACCCAAAGCCAAACCAGAAATTTTACTATTGTTCAAATAATGTCAAAAAGGCAAACATGCTCATTTGAGTAAACCTAAGACAGCACTTTATTCAGCTCTTCAGAAAAGATGTCCACTCAGATAGTGTTATTTCATAAGCACCATCTGTAGTTTAAAGAGAACAGAGACATGGAATATATCTTCTGGCTCAGGCTTTTTTCTTATTTTAGATAGTAGAAGTCATGGATCTTAATAAGGACCTCTAGCTATGGTTACATGGAGATCATTAAAAACAGCAGTGATATTTCTATCATAAATACCAGATTTCCCCCTTTAAAAATTCTGCCCCTTTCCATGCCTAAATTTTCTTCTTTCAAGAGATAAAGGGATGGGAGAACAGATTACTGAATAACATTTATTAAAAATAGTTATTGGATTATTGGGTTAATTTTTAAATTTTGCAGTAACAGAGGTCAGAGACAGAAGTTCTTGCTTTTCATTTAGGTTTGGTAACAAGTTTCAGTCCTGCAGAATGAAAAAGGTACTTTGGGACAGCATTATTACAGCAATAATGACCTTTTATGCATGCTGTAATCATTTTATTATGTAGCCTTACAGTAATCCATAGTCATAAAGTCTCAGGATCCTTCTCTCTAATGTCCTCTCTATTAATTGCTATTTTCATCAAAAGTTAAATTGCTATGGTCAATAATTTAAATTCCATTAACATTAAAAAAAAAAAAAAAAAGAACAAGAAAAGAGATGCAAGGAGGTATTGAAACTACGAAGAGAAACATTTTCATAGAATCACAGAATTCTATCACTTCATTCCCAGAAACATCCTGGCTGATTTAGCTCACGCAGATGAACCAAAGAGCCTCAATAGCAACTCCTCCTACCATGTATTTTACAGCACTGCCATGCTAATGTGTTTGAAATATCAGCTTGATATTTCTTGATATATCTGCTGTAAACAGAGCACCATCCATGAATTCCAGCAGCCGCCGGTACCAAATGAGCGTCGCTCAGAAAAACGGGCACTTCACGTGATCAAACAGCCAAGTGGGCAAACCCAGCCAAAAGAGACACAACTTGTCAACAGTCAGCTCGTAAGGCTGGATGTCATGGCTGATACACAGCATGCCTTATGCTGTTGCCATCAGCAAAATTTTTAAAAAATGAAAAAAAAAAAAGAAAATTAAGTTGGGCTCCTTTCGCTGAAGGTTCAGAGGTAGGGAGAGAGAAGCATTTAAACTTCTTCATTGTTGTTGATGATGATGATGATAACATGGATATAGCCTGCTATGAAACTGGCAGCCTTAATCCTTCTTCCCAGCCTTGTTTTTATACCTGAGGGTGGGATCTCCTGGCGAGAGGCTCCTGCAGGATGCACTCACAGGATTTATGAGCAGAGCTGCCACACCAGGGAGCACAGGGCTCCCCAGCCTCGAATGACTGCAGCAGTACCACCCACTGTCCTCCCTGAATCTCTGTCAGCCACAGGAAACAGGACAGGGTTTCACCAGATCTTTTTCATTTAAATGAATGTCATTCCTGAGGAAAAGGAAAAGCCCTGCAAGGACGGCAGGCCCAAGCCCACCCAGCAGTCGATGGAAGGACGTAAATAATTGAAGAGAATAATTTTGTAATGCTCTGACCCTGAGCCTTGCACATCAGTCATGCAGATCCCCTCTCTCCCTGGCCCAGCCTGTCCAGTCCTGCACTTCACTGTATGCACCATTAATAACCTTTTATGAGAATTAACTGATAATAACGCATCAGCTACAGATCTACTACATTTTTAAAAAGCACCAGCGTAGTTCTGCTTGTTTGGCCACATACATTAGTTTTGTAAAAACAATTATCCTGATTTAAATGTCTGGTTATGGAAATGTCTATTGAGCTGTGTTTCCTGCCCTGTTCATGGAAAGCATTAGAGGGCTGTCAAAAAAAGAAGGGCGGGATCCTCTTAAACTTGTAAAAATGAGTTAATTATGGCAAGTCTGTTGCCAACTCACAAGCTGAGGAGATTCAAAGAGGAGTGGGGAATATAGTTTTGGGGTTTTGGGATCAGTTTGTTGCATGGGAGTGGACAGATCAGCCAAGAGGTGAGTGGATGGGGAGGTGAATGGATAGGTGGATGCATCTCCCAGTCCCTCCCTGTCACCCCTTCTTCCAGCAGATTTTCCACAGCCTGCAGGGCAGAAGCACACAGCAAAAAGATTCTCTCTGTCCCAAAGGTGCACAGCTGAGTCTGAACACAAAACCTAAAGACCCAAGTGAAAACAGAACAACTCCACTCACTCCTCTCCAGCTTAGAAATTCAGTTCTAAATAAATGGATGAGACATTTCCAGCATTTGTGTGTTTCCTGGTCATCCCGGAGGCTTTTCCCCTTCAAGATTTATTTACACACAGGAATGTAAGTGACCACATTAGCAACAGCAGCAGGGTAGATGCTCCTACTGCGTGCTCCGTGCCCGGTCTCTTGGCTCTTTATCAGCATTAGCCAAACAAGCCTCACTCTGCAATCGTTTTGTGCCCATTTTCCTCACAGGGAAGCCAGGGCAGTGTGGGTAGATAATTTATCCAAGCTCACATACTCCTGGGCAGCAGAGAGTTTCTCTTGCAATGAGAGTCAGGCGTGCACCAGGACAGTTTCTGCAGAGGAGCTACAACAGTGCTGGGGAAAGAGCTACAGTGTCGTGACAGGGAAAGGGAAGAAAATAGAAAAAAACCCAAACAAAACAAAACAAACAAACAAACAAAAAAAAAAAAAACAAACCCAAACACACCAAAACCACACAAAACATCCCCAACCAACCAAAAAATAACAACAACAAAAAACCCAACAACAAAACAAAACAAAAAACCCCAAGAGAATTCTTGATTTTGGGAGAGAAATCATAATATTGACACCTGCTAAAATACGTCCCTGCAGCACTGCCCAGCCTCTCTCAGGGGCTTGGGAGAAAGAAAGCCCCTGCTGCTTGAGCACTCATGTTTGATGAGAGGTCTTCTCCTGCCAAAACAGAGGGATGCTGAGACATATCCCACACCTGACATCTCCCATGCCTGACAGCACATATAGACAGATGGGAAGACAAACAGATATATCCACCTAAAAGCCTTACCCTCTGGATAACTGATTTATGCTCCCCACCCTGTTTGAACCAGGGTAGGTGTAGGACAAAATCTGGGTGTAAGAAACAGGTTGCCTTTGTCATGCCTGCCAATATTAACCAAAATCTCTACATTTTCTCCTTAATGAGAACAAGAAGCTGGTGGAGCTACTTGGCTCTCAGGAATCAGGGTTTTGAGATGGGCTCCAATTCTTGTCCTTTGTGGATAGTCCAGGGTCTCCTCTCAGAAAAGACTGTGGAAGGATAGTTTTCTGGATGTCACTCCCAGGAGCTGGTGTCACAAATCATGACAGCAGCAGCTCAGAGCAGGGTTCCTTGAATGGGTTAATTAATGGCCATAATGTGGTTACCCACCCTGTGGATCTAAGGATAGACACCCAACCTGGCAAAACAGGAAAAGAACATTGCAAGTTCATATCCATGGGCCTCTGGAAGATGCAGGAGAGTTTTTAAACACATTTTTAAAGAAACATTAGAAAGATTTTTAAAGAAATCTTCTTGTCCAACGACTGTCAGGCACACACTGGTTTTACTTCTCAACATCCAACCATACACCCTGGGTCAGTGCTGGGGGAGGGAGGTGCATCTGGGCAGGGCAGCAAAGGCAGGCTGGACACTGAGGAAGAAGTCAGGAAAAACTGAAAATTACCACTTTTGAGATGTAAGAAAATGATGGAGAGCTTAATTCAGTCCAGATGAAGGCGCTGGACAATCTCCATCCCAGATACAAAGAGGTAGAAAATAAATTAAAACTTTAATTTTTCAGTTTATTAAGAACTTTAACCTCAACAAGGTGAAAAAACTGCAACAAAATTTGAAGGGAAGAATGGCTACAGATATAGAGCTGTGATCTTAAATATAACTGGGGTTTTCCAACGAAATGAGAAAGTGTCACTTGTGTTTAGCATATTCCTTTGATAAGAGACCTAACTTTTAGATAAGGGAATGAAAAAGGTGCCATTTATCCTTGCTTCAGAGAGGGATTAACTGGATTAGTGGAGCTGGAGAAATGGGGTCTTAGAAAGAAGATTGTGAGGTGTTTACCTGTAGGGGAAATAAGAGACTCTGGTGACAGAAGTAGTGCTGGACTGGGCACAGTTTGTTAGTGGGGCTCCTCGAAGATTGCTTTTTCAGTAGTCACATTTAAGATGTCTGTGAGTGACCTTGGTACAAAAGGTAGACATTTTCTAATTATGTTTTCTGGAAACACAAAAATCCATCAGTTTGGGGACGACTGCCATGCTGTGTGGGAGGAGCCAGGTGACCTTGAGAAAAAATTGGCAGAAATGGAGCAGCACAGGGCAGCACGGTACCTGTACTGGCAGACAAATTAAAAGTTCCAGGTTTTTTTCTGGGAATGAGTGCTGACAGCATTCATGACTGATATTGTCATGGAAAGACCTGGACATGTTGAAGTGGGTCCAGAGGAGGCCACGGAGCTGCTGCCAGGGCTGGAGCCCCTCTGCTCTGGAGCCAGCCTGGCACAGCTGGGGCTGCTCACCTGCACAAGAGAAGGCTCCAGGGAGAGCTCAGAGCCCCTGCCAGGGCCTGAAGGGGCTCCAGGAGAGCTGCACAGGGACTGGGGACAAGGCATGCAGGGACAGCACACAGGGAATGGCTTCCAGTGCCAGAGGGCAGGGACAGATGGGATATTGGGAAGGAATTGCTGTCTGTGAGGGTGGGCAGGCCCTGGCACAGGGTGCCCAGAGCAGCTGTGGCTGCCCCTGGATCCCTGGAAGTGTCCCAGACCAGGCTGGATGGGGCTTGGAGCACCCTGGTCTGGTTGAGCATTTTTCTGGGGAAGTAGAAATTCTTCAGCACATAGTATTCTTTCTTGATAACAAATCTGGGCTTAAAAAACCATCTGCCCTCCAAACTCAGAGCAATTGTCAAGGCAGTAATGTGGCCAAGCTAAACCCTACAGCAAGAGGGCTTATCCCCAGATGATATCAGCACAAGTTTTTTCCTCACTTTCCAGAATTTTGTGCTAAAACCTACTTGATGTGCAGTCCAGATCAATACTGAAGTGAGTAGAAAGCAACAGGCAAGTTCTTGGCATAAGGAATCCTCAAGACTTTTTAGTTGCTTGAAGCCTCATCTGAGGCATCAAGCAACACACAGCATATTTCTCCTTTCTTTGTTTTATTTTTTTTTATGTAGTGTAAGTGTCCCTTTTTGGGGCATGGGATAATACAAAACATTTTTGATACACTGAATGCAAGTGTCAAAGAAATGAAAGTTTCCCCTATGTTTCATATTAAATGTTGCATACTACTAATAATTTATTATCATCTTCATATATTCTTATATAAGTAATACAAATCACCACAGTCAATTAATCAATCTGTAATTAGGAACTGACACGAACATTTACTACCATCAGGCATAATTTATATGATTACAGATGATTAAATAAAATGTAATTGAGTGAACAGGCAATTTGTTAAGCACATGTAAATTCAGCCATACCACCCCAGGCTGTGATCTTGTCAGATCTCAACAGCTAAACAGGGTCAGGGTGGGTCAGTGTTTGGATGAGAAAGCCCAGGGGAGAGCCGTGGGTGCTGAAGGAAGGGGTGGTGTTCACAGGTAGCTCCATCCTTGCTCCTTGTGTTGGAGGTGCAGGTGACGGGAGAGATGGACATAAGTTATTAAAAGTGCTGCCTGAGCAGTTCCTGAGAGAGGCAGGAGTTTGTCTCCTGGAGCTGGGTTAATTTAGAGGGGAGCAGACCCCTGGGCAGTCACCAGGAGGAGACAGTAAACCACGGCACCCTGACACTTGCTGCTCCTCAGCAGTGCCTGAGCCCTGTCACCCCCGTGATTTAGCCTGCCTAGCTCAGAAACCTCCATCTTCATTATTTAGGGAAGGAGGAGGCTTCTTAAAATAACCACATAAATTCCTCTTCTGCCAAGTGGAGGTGCTCTTGAAAGCCAACCCAGGCAGAAAACGTCTGCCTGCCTCGGGTGCTCAATCTCCTGCAAAGACACCTCTGTCCCTCCTGGGCTGGATGGAGAATCCGGTCACACACATCAGGACAACCACTCCATTGAAACACGGGCATAAATTGGACCTTGGTCTCACGTGTTTGTGCAGACCCTTGAGGTAGAACAAAGACTGTGAGCCAGCCAAGGGCTGCCAAGGCTGTGAACAGGGAAATGAGAGTTTGTTCTTAACGCTCTGTCCAAAAAACAGCTGACATCAGTAGACAGCCCCGTGGGAAATGCTAAAAGCAACACTGGGAAAGTGCTTCTCTTTTATTCCTTTGTATTTTTTTTATAACACCAGGACCAAATCCAACTAAGTGAATGATTTCTTGAAAAGTTCAGTGTGTTTCCAAATTGGTTTTGGTCACACAGCCAGAGAAATGCAAGAGGTTTTCTTTAATTATTTCACAAAAATAAACTTGACTTATTAGGATCAATTCCATTTCTGTAGTCTTAAACAAGAATATTTTTGCTTCCTCTGTTTTTAGTTTCTGCGTGGCTTCTGCCAAGGCATCTAATTTTAAATAATTAAAACCATTTGTTTTAATACAGTGCAGCAGTTTCTGCAGAGCTGTGCCTGTTTATTTTTTGTTGGTTTTCCTCAAGTCCTGTGTCACTCCCTGTGGAAACTGGAGCAGATATCCAACAGATCAGAGGCGTGGATGAAATTGCTTAGGGAAGGCAAGCAGGCGGGCCAACTGCAGCTATAACAAAATGATCTTTGATTATTAAATGGATCCTGGCGTAGATGGATAACCAGATGTGTTTGACAGTGGATGTGGAAAGTGTGGGGGGCACTGCCTCAGGATTAGAGCAGAAAGTAACACAAGCTTTCTTGCCTGAAACAATTAATGAAATCACTTTCTGGACAGTAAGAGCCTTGCATGTGCAGGGTTATACGTTGGGCTGGCACAACCAATTTGGGTCAGAATGATGTTTAAACTCATAAGTGGTACCACTAATCTCCATTAATCTGACTCCAAAGATGAGACATAATGCTAAGTACAAGAGACTAAGAGTTGCTAATGCATGTTCCTCAGCTGGAGCACTAATACAGGACTCCTGCAGAAAGAATAGGATCTTCCAGGCTTGGGTGTGAGGGTTAAAAATAAACACCTATTTAGGGATGTCTCCAGAAATGTTCTCTTCTTGGGTTCATTCTGTCCACTGGTGCCCTCTGCCACTGCGAGTGCAAGGATGGCCATGAGATTGTCCTCTCATTCGGGTTATATATATATTTTTTTCCCTCACAAAAATTGCCTATGGTTGTGATTTCTCGTGCAGACTTAATGATGAGCCACTGATCTCATTTAATGAGGAAGGGCCAGGGTGGTGACTCGTGGTTTTACCCTGGAGCATGTGGGCTGGAGGAAACAAGGCTGATCAAGAAAGATTTAATCTCAACCCCACAATTATCTGCCACAAATGACCACAGAGGCCAAAGAAATTATTTTGGTCTGAAGCACCCAACTGCAGAGAAAATCCCTGAGGAGTGATAGCCAAGCCCAGGTTGGATGGGGTTTGGAGCAACCTGGGATACTGGAATGTGTCCCTGCCCATGGCAGGGGGTGGAATGGGATGAGCTTTAAGGTCCCTTCTAATTCAAGACAATCTATGATTCTGGGCTAGGAAAACAACTTTGAGAAGTCTCTTTTTGCAGTTCTCTTTTTGAAAACTCTCTTTTGTAGTGTGTAGTTTCAGGATAGATCTCAGAAATTATCATAAGGAGTCACCACTCTGGCTGAGTAGGATTACTCCATGTGTTCCTATTTTTTCTTTACATTTTTTTGGGGAAAGTATCAGTTTTTGTTAAAAATATAAAAAAATCACTTTTCTTTAATTCCACAGCTTTCCCAAATAGATGAAGTTCTTGCATTTTTCCTACATTTATTACTGAATTATCTCCCAAAGCAATTAATAGAAATTTATCAAAGTCTGGGAGAGAGAAGTATTTTAAGACAAATTATAATTATCTTCTACAACCAATGTTATTTTAAAAATACGTTACATATGGTTTACAAAACAGAATTAAAAGCTGTGTTTCCAGCCTCAGAATTTTCTGCCTGAATAAATTTGAGTAGCTATACTTGAAGATAAGGTCCTGTATAATTGTGTTGTCAAACCAAAAGCCTTGTTCTGTAAATACCATGAGATCCTTTCAAGAAAGGCATCATCACCTCAGTGCCAAGCTGTAAAAGTCAAGCAAAAGCTAAGTTGGATTTAATCTGTGCCTTGCTAAGACAGAGATGTTTACAAATCAAGAATAATATTGAAAAACACTTGATTTGTGTTCTGATGTAAAAAATCCTCTGATTCCAACAGAGAAACAGAGGTGAACTTTAACTGGAGAAGTTTCCACAGATGATGTGCCTGGGATATAACACAACCAGCATGAGTTCCCAGTCTGAGCCTGACCATGGCTTTCCCCATATTTGTGAAAGCTTTGCCTTTGACTTTCTTCAGGGTGATATCACCTGTCCTCCTGCCTTCTGTTCTCCTCATCTGCACATCACTAGAGTGTTAAGTAAGTTTAATAAAATTGCTGAGATTCTCACTTGTCCCCAAGGAGTCCACCACAGGAGACAGCCATGGCGAAAAATTTCCCAGGATCCATGAATAAACAAAATTGGTATTCCCTGCCTTCCTCAGAGATTTCTACGCCTGCTGCTGAAATGGCTCGAGCGCTGCAAACTAATTATAAAATTATTTAGTTAATAAAGGCAGGTAGGAAAGTTTCTAATTATCCCTGTGATACAACTCTCCTGCAGCTGTAGGATTTGTCTTACCCCGCAGCAAGGTGGGACCTCCTTGCTGTCTCCTGTAGCTGAGGCCGTGCAGAATCAGCCGTGGCAGGCAGGGGGATTTTGGTGCAAACACACAGGACTTAATCCAGCTGCCTTAACACAGGTCACAGAGTCATGGAATCATGGACTGTCCTGCCCTGGAAGAGACCCAGAAGCTCCTTGGCCCTGCACACAGAACGTGCCAATGAATCACACCAGGAAATGCAGCCACGTCTGAGGGGACCCTGGCATCTCAGCTGGCCCCAGCTCCCTCTGTCCCCTCACAATCCTCTCATAGGTGACACTCCAGATAGCTCTGGACACCTCACACGGCAACAGATATTTATGTTTTATGTCAGAGATCAGTTGCTTGATCCAGCTCAATCTCCAGTCTCTGCTGGGAGCTGGGATACCACCTGCAGACACCTGTGTGCCTCCAGCCCCCAGGACACCTAGGAGGAATCATACAATTGTAGAATCATAGAACTATAAAATCATGAAATGGTGTGGGTAAGAAGGGGGCTTTTAAAGGTCATCTTGTCCAACACCCTGCCACGGACATGGACACATCCCACTGTCCCAGGTGGTTCCAAGCCCTGCCCAGCCTGGCCTTGGACACTGCCAGGGATCCAGGGGCAGCCACAGCTGCTCTGGGCACCCTGTGCCAGGGCCTCACCACTCTCATAGGGGAGATTTTTTCCCTAATATCTGATCTAAATCTGCTCTCAGCTTGAAGCCATTCCCCTGGTCCTGTCACTCCACGCTCCTGTAAACAGTCCTGTCCCATCTCTCCTGTAAGTTCCCTTCAGGTGCTGGAAGACTGCAATTAGATGACCCTGAAGCTTCTCTTCTCCAGGATGAAAAATAGTTCTCCAGGCCTTTCCTCACAGAAGAGGTTCTTCACCCCTCAGAGCAGCTCCGTGGCCTCCTCTGCACTGGCTCCAGCAGCTCCACGTCCTTGTGCTGTTGGAGCCAGGGCTGGGGCAGCTCTGCAGGTGGGCTCTCACCTGGGCACAGGGGCANTGCCATCTGCAAATCCACTGAGGGTGCCCTCCATCCCTCTGTCTGTGTCATTAATGAAGACATTCAATAGCACTGGTGCCCATATGGACCCCTGAGGGACCACCTGGGACCCTGAGCCATTGACCACAACCCTCTGGATGCAACCACCCAACCAGTTCCTAGTCAATCTAATAGCTCACCCATGGAATCTATCACTCTCCAATTTGGAGGGGAATATCTTATGTTAAAGGCTTTACAGAGGTCCAAATAAATGACTTCTGTAGCTCTTCCCTGATCCGCTGATGTAGTTACTCCATTAAAGAAAGCCACTACCTTGAGTCAGACAGGATTTTTCCTTGGTGCAGCCCTGCTGTCTCAAATCATGTCCCTGTCCTCCATGTCCCTTAGCACAGCTTCTGTTCCATCATCTTCCCAGGCACAGAGGTCAGGCTGACAGGGTGGTAACTCCCAGCGTGCTGCTTTCTCCCCTTTTTAAAGATGGGTACTGTTTTTCTCTTTTTCCTGTCACCCACGACTTCCCAGACACCCCAGCATGGGAGAAGCATCCCTGCGGGATCCACAGTCTGACATGCATCAACAAGGTGTGTGACAGGCCAAGAAGCACACCCTGGAGGGGCTCAAATGCCACCAGACACTCAGCTCCTTGTTGAAGGCAGCTATCTAAATCTTAGGTGGTCCCATTAGAGAGGTCCCATCAGAGGGGTCCTGTTGTTTAAATGGGAAAATTTCCACTGGCTCCAGCACAGCCAGGACTTCACAGCACAACTGGTTCCTGCTGATTATGAAGATGAAGTGAGCACAGGTGTTGCTAGTGTGAAATCACACTGAGAGTTTCTTCCACACTTTCCCCAGGGAGTTTTGCTTTACCCTTGCATTTCACATTGGGAATATAATTTTTTTGATCTACTTCTGTGGAAGACAGTGGTGACCTCCCCAGCTGAGGTCAGGCTACCTAGGTTTGACATATGTTAAATGACAGTGTGTCAAAGCACTAAAAAAATATGTTGGCTGAAGTTTTACATGGAGTTTTACAAGGTAGTAACATAGACTATGAGCTGGTGCATTTAGGCGCCTGGGTGGGGAAATTTATGAAAAATGCATGAGAGGTTTGTGTAAGAAATGCAGTTCACTGGTGTTTCATATTCATTATTCTTTTTTGTTTTTTTCTTCAATGAAATTATCCTAAGGAATTTTTTTTGAGCTGAAGAGAAAGCACGTGCTCTGTAAGTGAGTTCAGCCACAGATTTCAGGGCCCTTAAGTACTCATTGACACAAGAGGCGACGACAGCTCTGCAGGAACCTTTATGGGTCTCTCAGGGTTGTTGGTTTTTTAAGCCTGTGTATTATGGATTTCCACAACAGGTGTTAACAGCTCAAGGCATCTTAATGCCTGCTGGATTAAATAATGCACGTTTTTAAAATTGCATGAAGTCTCTCCCACTGGGGAAATACTATCCTTTCCGCCTTTACTTTTTAAATGAAAATAAAACATGTATTACAAAAATTGCCAAAGAAGTGGCTAAAATCCACGCCCAAAGCAACACAGAAGCTGAAATTCTGTGTTTAGCTCACTCTGCCTTCACCCAAGTTGGGAGGCTCCTGGGGCAGCTCAGAGCAGAGGGTGACAAGGGGTGACCACATGAATGGCCAGGAAAGGTCAGTAGGGGTTACAGAGAATGGGACACCGGGATAAAATCACTGCTTAAACCAGCAAAATAGGGGGTCTTTCATGTCCTTGCACCAATTCAGGCGGCATAAAGCAGCTGGAAGTCTGAGCCAGAGCTTTGCTGGAAGGAAAACACGAGTGAATGAACCCACTGTGGGGAGTAGGGAGATACTGGCGTCTCCTGGAAGGCCCATCCGGCCCCAGTGAGGGACAGACACAGGACACAGCACATCCCACCTGAGCACAGCTGCTTTTGAGAGATCCCCTGGGGCTCTGAACCCTCCACTCAGGCAGAAAAGTCCACTCTGATGCCCCTGTGACCGAATGGGACAAGGCCAGTGCGGAAGGTAGAGGTCACGCCATGCTCAGTGTGGGCAAGGGCAGAGCCTGGCCCTGAACCTCCTCTCCTGAGACCTAACACTCTCCTTGGACTCCAGTTTTGGGGAGCTCTTCTGCAGAAGGTGGGGAATGCTTTTTTAAGGGTTTGGCTGCCATTTGGGCATTAATCGTGGGTCTAAGAGCATTTATTAATGTCCTGTTGAAGTTAACAGCGAGGCACTGCTGCCCCCCCTGCTTTTCTGATATGCAAACAGTGGTGATTAAGCACCAGATTAAACATCTTCATGAATATTTAAAAGGCTGGTTTTGAAAGTTTCCTGTCCTTTTACACTAATAGCCCCATTAAAACCTGTTTACAAGCCAGTCATGAGAGTAACTGTGTGCACTTAAAACACTGGAGAGTTCCCCAAGAGGAGTGCTTTAACCATGTGAGAATGGCAGCTGATCAATAGGGATCTTAAAGTAAGACTGTCTGCCTAAACCCAATGGAAACAATCCTTGCAATGCAGAGAGAAAGAGCTGGCAAGTGCCCAACTGGTTAATTAGGGAGGCAAAAAGGGTAATAATAACAACCGTAATATTTGCTTTAAGGTCCAGATGTCCAAGGCCTGGGTGTCTGGCTGCCACAGCACTTCTCAGAAGCTGCCTTAAAGATGTTGATGGCAGCCAGGAAAAGGCCGGGGAAAGTTTTAAGTAAACTCAACAGCTTGCTGTTTCCTGGATCTTCTTATCTTTTACACATCAGGCTCTGCACAAGGCCAGGGCCTAAAACATGGATGCAGATAATGTATGACAGCTGTTAATCACAGGATCACAAAATGGTTTGGGCTGCAAGGGATCTTCAAGACCATCTTATTCCAACCCCCTGCCATGGGCACAGACACCTTCCACTNCTGGAGCCTTCTCTTGTGCAGGTGAGCAGCCCCAGCTCTTTCAGCCTGTCAATAGTGGATGCAATCTGCTTCTCATATTGAAGTACAACAGAATAAATGTCAGTCTTACATGGTGTATACCCATAACAGAAAAGGTGGATGTATTCAACCCGTGCTGTAAGGCCAAAATTTAAATCTACGCCCGCCCCATGCACCTGGACAGCTCCTGATCTGCTCTCAGTTACTCACCATACATCCCCCACACTCCATTTTTCACTGTACCATATCCCCACCACTTCACTGCCTTGTTCTGAGCACAGAGGCCGTGAAGCAGAAGGTGTCTGAGTCCAGCACAGGATGTAGGTGCTTAAATGCTGTTAAAAACCTGAGCTTTTGTGTCTGCTTTGTGCTACCAAGTACACTGGAAATAAATCTATTGACATCAGTGGGTTTTGGATTAGGCTCCCGCTGTGTTATTAAGTGAATTATTAATTATTAATAATAACATAACAGAAATCACATGTTGCCTTATTCAACCATTCAATTTTGCCTTATGTGGGGGTTTTTGAAAACGCAGTCGCCGAGTTTAAATACAAGTGTGGATTGATTGTTTAGCCTCCCTACTTATTGCCAAGGAGAGAGTATGCTTACATATGGGTGTCCAGTTTTAAATGAATATTGATTGACTGAAATTCATGCCGTCTGCTTCAGTTTAACTGTTTGGCAAAACTAGAGATGTCAATAAAACTGGATTGGATTTTGAACGGTATTAAAACTTTCTGGAGCCAAGGTAATCATGATGGAAAAAAGTAATAAAGGGCTGGAGACCTTACAAGCGTGAGGTTTTTCCTACTGCTGTGAAGCCCTCTGGGGCTAAAGGTGTTTAGGTCCAATGCTGAAAGACCAGCAGGGTTGCTAATGGCCTTTCAGTTCCTTTGGCAGCAGCAAAAAATAAATAGGCAAAGTAGATGCTCTAACTCCTCCCTTCCTAAAACTCAGCCAAACATTTATAATGTTGCCTCACTTAATGAGGTTTGGGAAACTGACACCCCTTGAGGCGAGGGGAGGCTGACTGATGTCCAGGAGATTTTCTCTGAGCTTGTCCCCGTGGGACTGGCCCTTACCTGTCCTGGCTCCCTGAGGGGGACACGTGTGTGCCTTACCTGCAGCAGAAATGGGGCTTGGCAGAGTGGGGACCAGAGAGCTTGAGAATGGTGGGTCTGGTGTGCAAGGGTGTCTTGTAGTACCTGGGCTTTGTTTCCTGAGACAGGAATTCATGGGGTGAAAGCACAGTGTGTGGTCCATGCACCTCTATTCTCACTGCATCCCAGTGCCCCAGTGACTTTTATTGCACTTTCTGCTTATTTATAATCGCTATTAATTGGTTAGCCTCTTGTTAGTGCATGTAGTGTGACTGCAATGGGGTGGAATTAGGACACTGATCTTCCAAAATTGTTATCAGGCTTTTAAATATTATCTGGAGGATTTGTCCTACAGATTAATGTATATCCCCCAAATTTATTCATGGGCAGGTCTGATTACCTAATCCAGCACCAGAGATGCCTCCTTCAGCCCTACAGTGAGGAATTGTGGGCACTTAGGTTTGTCCTGGGGAGAACCTGGTAGGACAAGTAGGAATAATCTTAAAGTGGTAGGAAGTAGGTTTAGACTGGGCATTGGGAAGGAATTGCTGTCTGTGAGGGTGGGCAGGCCCTGGCACAGGGTGCCCAGAGCAGCTGTGGCTGTCCCTGGATCCCTGGCAGTGCCCAAGGCCAGGTTGGATGGGGCTGGGAGCACCCTGGGATAGTGGAAGGTGTCCCTGCCCATGGCAAGGGGTGGGACTGGATGATTATGAAGATCCCATCCAACCCAAAACATTCTGTGATTGTGTGAATTCATAAAGGAGACAAAACCACTGGCATGGCTCACACAGAGCCAGGAGCAGCAGCTGGTAGCAAGGACAACTGGAGCTCAATCGAGTGTCCTGCAGGTCTGGTGTGCACCCAAGCCTGACCAAGGACTTCAACCATCCACCCACCCTTTAAACTGGAACTGTGAGAGAGGGAAACCAGCAAGGTCAGGCCCCAAAGGAGAGCACAGTGCTGGACAAAAAGCAGCTGGGCTGCAGATGGCTCGTAGGCACCTCTTCAAAAATGCCTCTCATGTCTTCTCTGCAGGCTTTTTTCCCCTGAAAATTGGACTGTGACTTAATGGCATAACACCAGAAAAGCTAGTCCATGGTATACTTATGTTTCTACTCCTGCAAAACTGGTATCTGTGTTTATTACCTACCAATTAATTAACAATCATGAGCGAAAGCAGATAGGAAACACTTTAATTTCTGGGCCAAACTAATCTACAATGGTGCTGCTTTGAAATTAGTTTTGTGCTTGCCTTATTTCTAAACATCAGCTCATCAAAGTGTGTTAGCATTGCTGTGAAATAAAAGTCTTTTTTTAAGGTACCTAATGCAGGGACTTACCCACAAGTTTGTGGATAAACTAGGGACAAATCCTTGTAAATTTTTTTTCCTGATGTCAAAAGCAGCTGAAGATATTTTTAAGCCTCTTCTCAGTAGTTTTCTGTTGTGATGAGGAACACCCCTCTTGTGGAGGTAGAAAATTTTGTTTTCTGGAGCTGGAAAGGTAGGTAGGACACAAGGAAAGGGAATGAAACTGTTTCTGCCACTGGTGAAAACTCACTAGCCCTTGAAAATTCCATTACACCTCTGAAGTCCTGAGCTCTGGAAATGCCTAAATCATAATTATGGGGATGGCAGCAACTAAAGAACTGGCAAGGTAGGAGTAGAGGTGATTAAATGAGCTGATGTCAAGGCAGAAGCCATCAGCTTGCCTGAGTGGTCCCAACCCCAGCAGGAGGTGGTGGGAGCATCAGGCAGGAGAATCACAGAAGCATTTATGTTGAAAAAGATCTCTAAGTTCATCAAGTCAAATCATTCCCCCAGCACTGCCAAGCTCACCATTGATCCATATCCCCAGGATCCAGTCATTCCAGGGATGGGGACTCCAGCACTGCCCTGGGCAGCCTGTGGGGCTGGACAGCCCTTTCCACGAAGGAATTTTCCCTAACATCCCACCTAAACCTCCCCTGGAACAACTTGAGGCCATCTCCTCACCTTTTGTGTCAGATGTATGTGCCATAAAATTTGCTGCTGCCCGTTTTGAAAATCTCCTGTGTCCATTGTAAAGATTGACTCCATTGGGTTGTTGCAACGTTTTTAAATTTGACAAATTGGTAGGAGCATTTTCCTTTGCATCATGGAATAGTCTGAGTTGAAAGAGACATTAAAGACCAGCTTACTTCAACCCCCTGCCATGGGCAGGGACACCTTCTACTAGACCAGGTTGTTCAAAGCCTCTTCCAACCTGGCCCTGAATTTTTCAAAAATGCATCCAAATTTATGCAAGGAATGTGTCAGAAGGTGGACTGATCTTATGGTTCATGAAATTTAAATTTGGATGGCAAGGGGGAAAGACTGGTGAAAAACTCCTGTCCTGATGAGTCTGGAAATACCTGAATCAATCTATGAAGTTACTCCATAGTTTCTGAATTCTTGGGAATCTTTCATTATATGCAGCTTTTCAGAGATGCTGTTAGCTATGCTATTTGGTTGTTGGTGTGTTGGGTTTTTTTGTGGGTTTTTTTTTCCCCAACTGTTTTATGAAAAAGTAAGAATGAAGGCTAGGGTACATTTGAGTTTTTAACTCAACTGCATTTTATAAAACCTCTCTGAGATGCTGGTAGATGAATGCTGTTCCCTAAGCACATTCACTCACACACACACACACACACACATCCTTTACAGGTGCATAAATTGAGGCTGGAAGAAGAGGTCGTATTTTTCCAACTTAGGTATGTCAACTGAGAAATCCCAATCCAAAGGAGATTGATTTTCAGAAATGCCCAGTCTGGACAGATGTGCAGCACACCAGATTACTCACAGGGCACTCTTATTTGAGAGCTTATCTTTAAAATGTTGGTCTGTAAATGGCTTTCTGCAAGGTCACGCTGTAATTCATTGTGCTAAGGAGTAAAATTCCAGGTTTCTGGATGTGCTCTGGCATGATCATACTGCTATACCTTACCCCACTGGCATGGTCATTTGAGTAGTTATTTCAGAGTTATTTCAGTTATTTCAGAGATTCTGTTATTGTGACAATCTGGGACGTTTGGCACAAGTATCTGCTCGGATAAAACTGCTCTGACCTGGGGAATGTCACCTGAGAGGCACCAGGGAGCCACTTGTGATGTCCCTGCCCATCTCAGAGGGGTTAGAAATAGATGGATCTTTCAGGTCCTTTCCAAACCAAGCCATTCTATGGTTCTGTGGCATGGGTCATAAAGTACAAGTTACAGAGCTTTAACCCTTGAGTCCTTCAGCCGCTGATTTCAGAAGGAAAAATTATTCCCTTGACTTTTAAAATAGCTGTTTTAAAAAAGCAGGCACCTGGTATAGTTAACTTATATGCTGAAGTAATAAATCAGCTGTTATAAATGGCTTTTTGGGAGAAGTGAGACTTTCCTGTGCCTCCTCCAGTTGCTCTCCTCAATTCACCAAGCACCACCAAAAGTGGAGGACCATTATCTCAGCAATATTGCCATGCTGTGATAAATACCACAAAAACATCACTTGCATCCACCCTTGTAAAGATGATGACACTTCCTCTGCTAGTAGAAGGGGCTTTGCTCCTTCAAAGACAACCTTGCTTTTGTAAATTTGTCCTAGATTGCCGTGCCCTGAGTGGCTGTGGGTTTTGGGTTTGCCGTCCTATTTCAGCTGAGAAGGTGCAGTGCTGAGCTCTCTCCCAGCCAGCTGATCCTGCTGTTTCTCCAGCTCCCAGTTTAACTTCAATGGGAGTCCCAGGTGCACAGAGGAGAAGCTTTAATGGATTAAACAAATAGAGCAAAGTCAAATAGAGCACACATCTGTAATGTGCACGTCTGCATACGCCTGTACCTGCATTTACACACACAGAGGTACAGGGAGACAGCAGACAGAAAAAGAATTTTAAAAAAAATTGGGAAAGGTTTACTTCATAAAGCTGAGCTCCATGCAGCAGCACAATTTATAAATCTCTCATTTCTGCATTAGTTCTGTGCCGTGGTCAAAGAGTATTAGAGGATACATTTCTGTTCTAAATTACATCTGGGTAAATCCAGAGGAATTCCCCTGAGCCACGTTTACCTCTAAGATTTTGCCTACGTGGGGACACTCAGGAAAATAACCCAAATTAGCTGAAGGTGAGAATTTAAAAGTGGATTAATTAAACTGCGTGAAACCCCTGTGAAGGTTGTTCTTATTCAGAATTCAGGTGGTCTTCATTCAATTTAATTTAATTCACTTTGGAAATTAATTCAGATTAATTGTCCTAACAGTTTTTATGTACCTATTCTAGATTAACACTGGGGTAATAAAATGAATTGTAGCCCACTGGCTTCAAGATTATTTTTAGATTTATACCAGGAGGCTCTGGAGGAAGATTGTCCCCTGGGTGTCCAGAAGCCAGTGCTTTGCTAGTCAAGACAAAGGAGTGGAAGACATTTCTGGAAATAGATAAGCAATATTCTTTTAGCTTTCGGGGCAATTTTTTAAAAGGTCTGATAATAAAAAGAAGGTGACAAAGACAACACAGCAACAGGTTAAATATCTCTGCTTTTGAGCCTTGAGTAGGGTGCCCACAGACTTGCCTTCTGCTGGGGCTTGATCCTGCATGTATGATATTCCTTCTTGGCGGGAAAAAAAGATTTCTTTGACATCAAGAGGAACAATATTCAAATCTCTTAATTCCAGACAATCCTATTTTACAAGCCTGGAGCCAAATGAAAATCAAGGCTATGGCAGAGAGGGCCCGTGGTGTGAAAAAGGAAAAACTGCTTTAAAGAGATAACTACTCCCAATCTACTCCCCAAAGGAGATGACTCTTATTAAGGGTTTCTTCTTGAGATGTCTGCCTAAAGGCTTCTTCAGAAGGAATTTAGTCGTTTACAACTCAGATCTGGAGTTTGAAGCCCCCCTTTTAGTGCTTGGTAGCTCAGAGGTCCTGAACCTGCCTCCTTCTACTGAGCTGGAGCTGAGCTTGGGCAGGGGGGACAGCAGAGGTGACAAGTGCCCGTGATAGGCAGAGGACACTGCAAGGAGCCCAGCCAAGGAGAGAGGCAAGAAAAAAGAAAGACTTCTGAATCTGTCTGGGATCAGATAAATGTCTGTGGTCAAGCAAGCAAATAAACAAATGAAACCCAAACAATAAACAGCCCACCCAATCTTATTTCTGACAGATTTTTTGCAATCTTGTGTGTGTTTCTCTGAAGCACCTGGCAGTAGTGGAGGGGGATGAGACCAAACCACCTCCTGTCTGCTAAAGACTTTTGCATATTCAGATTTCAAATGTCAAAGATAGCTAAAAATAAAGGAAGAAAGGAAAATAAACTTTCCGTAGATGTAGGGAACATAAATGCAATGTACAGCCGGAGCTGTACTAAAATGACAACTATGCTCTTAATGCAAACATTTAAAAAGCAGCGATTCTAGTGGGATGAATTTGGGGAAGGTTTGGCCGTGTCCAGCCTGGACCGCCTCAGAGCCGCCCCAAGCATTGCAATTTGAAGGGAAAATGCTTTAATCCTTAATGGGGCAGCAGCTGCAGCAGGAAACCCTAAATCCCTGCACCGCCACCGTCATCCCCGTGACATGCGGGACATGCGGGACATGCGGGACAAAGCGCCGGGAAACGCGGGCTTGCCCCGCCCGTTCGGCTGCGGTGCCCCACGAGCGGAGAGGCGCGCAGAGAAGCGCAGGATGCCGCGGAGCGCGGTGAGCCCCGGCGGGCACGGGATATTTTGGAGGGCACCTCTCGCGCCCGCTCCCGGAGCCTCGCAGCGTCCCGGTGCCCTGGCTCCCCTCCAGCTCCGCGGGGCGGAGAGGCAAGACCCGGCTCTGCAGGGTTCACTCATTGAACCAAATTTGCTTCTCGGGCAAATTTGACCTGTTTCTTGGCCCAGATACGTTTCAAACACTCTCTCCGGTTTTGGGTTTTTGGGGGGTTATTTGGTTTAGTTTGGTGGTGGTTCTTTTGTTTGTTTTCTGCTTTTTGGTTTTTGGGGGGTTTTTTTTGTTTTTTTGTTAAGACGGGGCGCGGGGACCCCGAGGTCCCTAGTGTGTCCCTCCTCCTGCCCTTAAATCCGCCCGGTTTCTCCCGAGGGAAAAGGGACGGGGCGTCCCGGGTAACCTCACTACTCCTTTGCTCCTCCCCAGCCCGAGAACTTCGGGTCCCCTTCTCCTACGAGGGGTGTCCCACAGCAGCTGGGACAACAGGTGATGTCCCTTTAGGGTCCAGGAGTCCCCTTTTCCGGGGGAGGACGGGCACACGCCACTCTCCCGTCCTCGAACACGCTGGGATGTTCACGCCGCGTAACCGCACAAGCTTCGGAACTCCTCGCAGCCAGCTAAAGGCTGTTCTCTTAATGAATTACTAATGAGTTAAAATTGGACAGCCGGCTTAATTAAAGCGTAGAGGCAATGTGTTTACCACATTGTAATTGAACTCATTAGGGCTCCGGCTTTGTGTTTTTAAGCAGCCGCCGTGTTCCGCACGTCGAGTGATCCGCGGGAAGCGTTTTGCTGGGGACGGGGCCTCTGCGGGAGGGCGAGGGCTTGGAGGAGGTGGCAGTGCCCCCCACACACCCCTTAATTTCCCTCAGGGGCTTGAGCTTGTGGGGACACCCTTCCCGCTGTCCCGCAAAGCACTCACAGTTTGGGGGACGGTGGACTCGCCCGCATTCCTATTTTTGCCGGGAAAGCAAGGAAGAGGCAAAGGAAATTCTGGGGGAAGAGGGGAAGTTTGGGTGGGGGTAGCTTGGGGAAGCAGAGTCCGCCCCTGCAACAGGGTCCCCCTTGCCCCCCCCTCCAGGCAGGGAGCATGTGGGGGGTACCCTCCTCCCATCCTCCGCAGCCGTCGGGGCGGACCTGCCCCGGGGCAGCGGCGGGGCGGGGG
>VWZP01006719.1:0-70242 GCA_013396995.1 Dicaeum eximium
TTTTTTTTTTTAATCCAGGGATTGTCAAAATGTGCCCAAATATTCCCTGTGTTCTTTATGCACTTAGTCAACCTCCACAGTAAAAATTATTCCCTTTAGAAAAATGTGTATTCCTCTATATGTCTGTCCTTGGAGTGGAGTGTTTAGGATATTTTTTATCTCTGTTTCCCTCCCTTATATGAGTTCTAAAGCAAGCAAGACACTCAGCTGTGTAATTTCAAAACCAAATTCTGCAAGGAGCTCAGTATTTTATTTTCAGCAAGATATTAAACACCACTTTGGTCCCACTAAAATCAAGTGGGAGCTGAGAAGTGTTGGGAGGAATAGGTCCTCCAAAGTCACAAAGGACTACACGTAATAACAGCTCCTTTTCCTTATATTCCTCCCCCCCACCCCATGAATTTATATTCCAAACTATGTATCACATACAGAGTATTTTTTACTATCCAAAATCCCATTAGTTTCATTGGCACTTTAGGTAATAAGATTTGCATGGTAAAAATTCCATTTCTATTAGATTGGGTCCATAGGACTCACCAGCCTGATATGATTGTCAGAGGAAAGGGAGGATGTGTGGGTTTGTTACAATATGAGGATTTGTCCACACAGAATTTGGCACCAGTTTAATCAAAAGGGCTCAGTTTAACCAGTGCAAACCCCAGTGTAGCTGCTATTTCTGTCAGCTTAAAACTGGCTGTATCAGGAAATTTCTCACTGTACATTTATATGGGTATGCTATAACAGGTCAGCTAAACTGGAGTGGCAATCAGTTTAAATAATCTATACCCTGAAGTATTCTGGATTATCTGTCTGGAAGACCCCTTTAGCTAAACTAGTGGAAGGAGGTGTTCAGGCCAGACCCAAATGGTGTTTCAAACAGAAGAGAGAGATGATGGCCTCCTGGGCTGAATCTCAAGGTCTCTTTCTGGACACAGTGAAATCAGTGAGAAACTATCAGCCAGACACTGCTGCTCTTGTTCATGTAAGAGCCTAAACTCTCTGGGTCATGCCCACAGGAAGGAACCCATTTTCAATCATGGCCACCACCTGAAGCTTAGGGGAAAAGCTTGCAAATCAAGGTAGAAAATAGGTCACAACGAGACCCTGTCCAGACCTCCCAGCTCCTAGCAATCGATGATTTAGATTATGATTGATCAATTATTTCAGTGCCAGGACTTGATCCAGGTCAGCATTTTTATAAACCACCCACCAAATCTTCCTGATTTTGCCTTTGCCTAGCCCTAGCCTGTTCATTATTTTTAGCCTGTAGGGCAACTTGCAGCAATGAGTTCCACATCTCTATTTGTTGTGAACAAAAAACTACATCAGGTTTTGGTCTGCTGCCTGATTCATGGGGTATTAAACAGGGACACTTGCACTGTCAAGTGCAACCTGAGCGGGTCACAGCAGCAGATCATTGCAAGGTACTCTCTAGAGATATGGACAGAAAAATCACACTGTCTGCTTTTACACAATTCTTACTTTAACCAAATCCTTGCTGATCCCACAGGAGACTCAATTGTCACTAACAGCAAATGGAAAACTTCGGGATTGGGCATAAGTCAGATATGGTAGCTCCATCCAGACCATCCCTCCCTTAGTTTGTTTGCTCTTGATTTCTGATTGACTAAAAGGTTTCTTGTCCTGTTCCTAGCTTTGTTGACGCTTAAACAAAGGAGACATATTCACCAAATGTTAGGAGATGGGTTTGTAAGTACTCTGCTGAAATTTGGCTGTTTTCCACATCTTAAGAGCACTCTACGACCTGAAAATGAGTCATGGTCTGGAATTTTTTTTCTAATACTCATTTCACACATAGTTCTGTTGCCTATTATTCGTGGCTATATCTCTCATTCTGAAAATACACCTATGTGTAGCATCAGGCTGATACTGAAGTCTCTTTGGCTTCCCAGACTTAGAAACCTCACTCCAAACCTTCTGAAAATGGGGCCTGGAAGGGCTGTCACACTACTGAATCATCCCCAGTGTTTCTTGACACTTCAATCATAATTCCTCTACCTACTCTTTATTTAACTTGCTCATATATTTTTAGTTTTCTTCATCTTTCCTTTTGGAAAAATCCTGTCAACATTTTAATAATTTTTGTTGTTCTTTGCTGAATTGCCTCCAATTTGACAACATCCTCCAATTAGCAAGGTGCAGAAAATCATCTTGGGTCTTTCTTCTGTGAAAAAAATAGTTTCCCATTTAGTGTTGCTGTGGATCACATTCTGACTTCAAGAACACCTTGGGATGGTGAAACTAAGGACTGAATTTGGCCCAGATACTTAACTGAGAAATAAGATTATTTTCCACAGTTCTGTGTCAAGGTTGCTGTATGAAAAGCCTTCCAGAAGACAGAGCTGGGTGACAGAGGGGTTGATTGACAGTGCTCAGGCTGGACAATTTTGCCTTTATCACTCAGGTAGATGTTTAACCCTACACAGAAGTTATTTTCTAACCTAAACATCATGGCACACCAGATTTACAGAAGAATGCAGTTGAGGGATATGGGGTGCAAAGCAGGAAGAAGGGCCCTGGGCATGCACAAAGCAGACAGCAATCAAGCTGACTTATAACCAGAATTTGGTTGGAGACTCCAGATAATCATCCAAGAGTGTCTGACAGGGGACAAAGAGTGAGGCTAGAAAGGAATTATTTGCAGATCCCACTGGGGTATAAGAAGAAGCAATGAGATTTAATTGGGCTAGTGACAGTATAGGCTGATTATCAGGAAAACATTTCCTAACTCTGAGACCAGCAAATCCTTTCAAGGAGCCCCAAGACACTGACATCTCAGATGAGGAGAAGCACTTCAGAGTACACAACAATGATGTCCCATTGCCAAAGTCAGGCAGCATTATGAAACAGGCATTTTCTGCTTTCTAAATTTACAGTTGTGATTCACAAAAATGAATCGGGTTGATCCAAGCACCTCATTTAGAAACACTGGACTCAGCATGAGCTGTACACACCCCCTCCAACCTCAACAGAGGCTGTGCTGTATGGGAGCCTCAGCGTGCTCTAGAAATGAGTGTTATCAATATCAGTCACTGAGAGATCAGGTCAAAACTGTTAATATCTCATCAGTCACGCGAAATTCATCTCCTTTCCAACACACACCTACAGATTTATTATTAGGGTACTTCAACTCTTTTGTAGTTTTAAATCAAGCTGATTCACATACTGTAACATTCATTACATAATTAAAAATATACGATGGCAAAAGGTTTTTTCCTAACTCATTAGGAAAAACATATGATATATATTTATAAATTACATATTATCATCTTTTTAGACCTAATGATGTGTGCTGTCTCAGGCAAGATGACCTGTTACTCAGGCTAATTGATGCCATTTCATACCTACAAGCACGAGGTATTTTTATCTAAGCTTGGTCAATTGGGTCTGTCCATTAAACATGTACTTTGGGTTTTACTGGGAAGGGGGATGGGAGGGAAACAAGACTGAACATTTGAGTCAATATTTATCCCTTTGTCAAGATGGATGAGGAATGGATAAATCCGGTATATATGCTTTGTCTACTGAACCTGGCAACATGGACTCTGTTCAGCAGACCTATCTAAGTCAACAAATACTCTTCCATTTAATTAACAGGGAATTCTAGGTATGAGGCAAACAAAGAAGTCCTGACTGCTGCAGTGAATAATATGAACTTTCATGAAGACAAAATTGACTCCTCCAGGAGGTGAGATAAACACTCAAGGTAATTGAAATGTTGGGAGAAATAAAGAAATCATTTCGGGGGAGTCAATCCAAAGATATCTGTTTCTAAAGCCACTTTCTTCACTTAAGATCCCCTACAAATAGTAGCCTTCGATTCTTCCAAGCCCCAATGCACACACAGTTGTTCTCAACTGTACTCTTATGTTTAAAAAAAAATAAATTGGAGTAATGCATAACCCTTGACTTACTGAAGACTAAAATGGAACAGAGGCATGAAACCACCCCAGTTCTCTAACCCTCAAAGCATGGAAAGGGACTTGCATCCTCAAATCAAAGAGGACCTAAATCAAAGTGGTCACTCCTGCTTCAGCCGATGGGTCTGACCTTCCTCAGAGACAGGGAGTGCCCTGTCACATCCCCTGCACAGAGTGGGGCTCTCTGAAAGCACAAAGCAGCAACTGGTGGAGGCTGGGAAGGAGCATGAGGACAGTGAAAGGTAACTGCCACAGAGGTACTGCCTGTGACAAAGCCACCAGGCCAGGTGGAAGGCAAATGAGGAAGGCAAAGGGTGGCAAGGGTGACATCAGAAGGCTGCCCAAAGGAAAACACTGCAGCGCTCCATTGAAGATACAGGGAATGAGAGATCTGCATTCTTCCCTTCAAATCTCACTCTGTGAAACACACAGTCCATTCATATCTTTCCTATTAATTATCCATCCCTCCTTTGCCAACTTCCCCTTTGTTTTACCTCCTATTATCAAGCTCTCTTATGGGAGCTTCTGTTTAATTTTTCTATCACTGGACTACCAGTCAGAAACTAAGCAGACCAAATTTTTGCCCTATTGTAAATCTACCATAGCCTTTTACCAGCGATAAACGTAGCCCTGCAGACACAATAGGATGCAACAGCACGGTATATGGAAAGATCTGATTGTCATTACCAGAAGGATAGACAGTGCAGATATGTGGTGATTATTATATAATCCACACTTCTATAATGGACAAACAGGAATCAAACTTGTGTACTTCAGTAATAAAGGGTTTACAAATGGGCCTCTTCTATTCATGTAAATAGTCTTCCCCATTTTATTAAGATCCATCTACCGTACAGTGTGCTGAGCTAACAGGCAATCTTCAGTTGCCACCTCGCGTGTCTGCACTGCATAGTACAATTCTTCCTAGTTAAATATCTCAGGAGAAGCAGGAAAACAATTAAAACTAGAAGGTAATAAATGATGAGGAAGCCTATGAACAGCATGCTGGCCCTCTTCCCAGTCTTCATTCATGCATCAAAAAATCCCGTAGCTCTGAGTCTTTGAGAGGGCAGCTGGGCAGTAGGGATGTCCACAGTAATATAAATGGGAATTAGATATGATCGAATGTGCTCATTGCATTTTCAACAGCACATGTAATATTCTCCCCCCTTCCCTCCATTTCCCCCACCTCTCACCCTGCTACCAGAATAGATGACTAATGATCCTGTAACCAAGCAACGGGGCAATTGAAGAGTTTCAAAGTTCCAGTACATGATAATTTAGCTATGATCATTTGGGTGATCGGGCTCTGACTGGAGACACCATCCCCGAGTTAAATACCTCTGCTCTCTCCAAATAGTTTTACCCTGGCAAGGGCTTGCAAGGATTGGCGGAGGTAGAATTTTGTCCTCAGAGCTTGGCAGCTCTGTTCATTACTTCTGCTGCTCTCTGACACATGCAAGAGGATGACAACCACAGAGGAAATGAAGATGCATCTACTTGACAGTCACCCTCATAGCAGCAATGGAGGCAGCCCAGTTAATACAGCCATTGTGATACTCCATCAGTGATATCCCAATGAGATTTCATCCCCAGTGAGCAGCACTCATCAGTAGGTACACTTAGCTCAGTTTAATCCACCACTGTTATTGTTTTGTTGGGGGTCTTTTTGCATAACACAAGAACATTATTTATAAGAATAAAGTCACTGAAAACATTTTAAAATACCTAAATCTTTTTCATGGGTCTATTCTAACTGCAGTAGTCCTTTCCACTGGGGAATGTATTGTGAGATAATTGATTTTGATGCCACCACGTGTGCCCTTGCTTTAGACTCAGGACACATAACTCACGTGGGTCAATTATCTCATAGTACAATCCCCAGTGGCAAAGTCTATGGCTTTAAAAGATCCTATGCTAGAAAAAGTATACCATTATCACTGGCTGGCATTTCTTTCCAAAGAAAAATGTATTGATAAAATTGTTTATTTCTGGCCCACATATACATGCAGACAGATGTGTGTGTATAAAATATATATTGAATATAAAAGGAATATGTTGAATGTATATCTATTTGTACACATATGTCTGTAACTCTCACTGCTACAGCATCTTTGATGCAGATGTAGAAAAATACAATAAAGATTTTTAACTCTTGCTTTGCAAAGAGAGTGTCTCTAGTAAGAACATTCAGCTCTAGTCATTTGAGTAAACAAGGCAAATATCTTTAAAAGGAATGCAGCCCAGATTCTGCTAACTGATTTTAAACTCTGAGCTTTACTAAGCCTTCTCAAATCCTGGACTACCCTGATAATACTGAGTTAGCATTCATGTATCATCCTTAATTGCCAACTAGCCACCAGAGATGAAAACTATTCGTAATAAAACTTAACTCATTACATTGACCCAAGATTAAGTTTTCTGGCTGATCACTGAATGGGGGTGGTCAGACAAGCATCTGTACATCTCCATTTAGCCACAGAGGCCCAAAAGAATGAGGCAGTATTCTAAAGAAAACTAGTCATAGGTAACTAAACCTCCCACAAAAGACTTGGCAAGCCATCCTAAGATCACACTGCCAAATTCCAAGGGAGTGAGTACTTTCCAATCCTCAGTAAGTATAGACGCTAGATTCTTTGGTGACATAGAGTTTACATCAATATCAGGTAGAGAAAATTGGTGCAAACAGTGGATCTTTACCAGTTTGGGATTCTAGGCTGAGCAGTAAAAGGTAGCTTGCAGATAAGGGGATATGGCAGGAAAATCAGCCAGCTGGAAAACATCACATTCCATTTCTTCAGCCCAGGTGCTTGGTGCCTCTCCATAAGCAAGCACTCTTGGGTTCCAACCTCAGGTTTTAAGTTAGGTTAAATTTCTTACCCCAGGTGAATGTTGAAAGTTTACCACTTACAACTCCCATTGTTTTTTACCACCTTAAACCCACACAAAATAGCCTCAGCCATTTGAATACCAAACCTCAAGTCAATGTCAGTCCCAGTGAGAGATTTGCCAGAGGGACTGAGATCTGCCTTAAAGTGAAGACAGCAGAAGAAATTAGGAAAACTATCTTGGGAATGTGCATCACAGGGACACTTTAAATCTAAATGAGACCTATCTTCCTTTTCAAAGTCAGGCTGAAAAACAGTTTCAAGTAAGAAAACATACACTTTGGGAAATTAAGAGGTTAGTGCAGATGGAGTTTTTAATCACTGCTTCTTAGTGTAGGTTTATTGGCCAGTGTTAAGTAGAGAAAAGAATGCTTAGCAGAAATCATCTTCAGCACAAAGAACTTCAAACCTGGAACTATTAACAACCTCTTCAGGATGAATAATTACAATCAATAAATTCACCCTCTTCGTCCATGTTAGAATTACTGTGGCTGTGAATAGTGTAAATAAGGTGCAGGGTTTTGGGTAGTAACCCTGCTCACCACACTGGTCTCTCCGAACATATAGCTCATTGTATCGGGCAGTAATTTACAAAACTAGAGAGATTTTTTTTTTAAATTGTTTAAAATTATAAATAAAAACACAAAAACAAATTAAAACTCCCTCCAGATCTTGTGAACTATGGGAGTGAAGGAGGCCAGGTCCCTGTAGAGGCTGACGTTTAATAGAATAGTAAGAAAATGAGAGGGGTAAAAACAACACTACACAAGACTGTTCAAGAGCAGAGAACAGACTACCAACCACAGCACAACTGCCAAAGCACTGCCCATTCTCTTCCTTGCTGAGGCACTAACTCCAATTTGCTGCAGCAAAGAAGCAGATTTAATAAAACAACGTGGCCAGCAGGGCTGCGGTGCCAGGAGGCGCAGCAGACCGTGTGACATGGCACATGGCCACCCGTGCCCAGCAGCACGAGGGCTCCTCACCACAGAAATGCCAGTCCTAGAGTAGCCATGCAAGTGGCAGAGCCACCCACTCCTGCTCTCCCTCTACCCTTTGTCCTCTGAGGCAAACCCTGGGGAGGCAGCTTGGTGCTCCTGAGCTAGTCCAGAGTTGGAAATGCTGGAGTGGGCTAAAACAGAAGAGGAATGGAGGATGCTCTGTTGCTCACACAATGGTCTTGGGAGGTGACACACTCCTGTCTTACAAAAACCAGCTGGAAGCCTCCACAGAGGCTGACTGTGCTCCCCAAAACCAGGTTGCTGATGGTCAGAAAGACCCCTTCATAAATGCCTCCTTGGCAGGAGCCAGGGTAAAAGAACTCAAGCCCAGAGACCCCAGCACAAATCACTGGGAAGTTTCAATATCTCAGTTTTTGACCCAAAATGTGCCCTCCTAAGTGTTAACAGGGGTGACCAGCATGTCCTATGTTTACTAATATGATTTCTGCTTGATTTACAAACCTCTCAGCCTCGCTGAGCATGTTCTGCAGTCGTGCACACTGCACTCGGAACGCTGCAGGCCCATCAATTCAGCCTGATTCAAATCCTCACTCTGGAGTGATGCTTTGCACCGGGCTATTGTCCACAAACCATTATTTGTTGAAAAACAAACAAAAGGAGAACATTGGAGATACTTTTACATGATACTTTTCTGATTCCTGAAAATGTGAGATAATGAATAAAAATGTTCATTACAGAATTATTCACTTTTCTTCGTGATTCACGTCCCAGTAATTACCGTGACCAGCCTAATAAAAACTGCTACAAAACGAAGGTCAACTAGCAGTTAGAAGTGTTCATTTTCATTTCAATGTATTCATCTCTGGCTCCTAATGGCCTCATTTTCTCCTATGCTCTTTAATAAATACCACTGAATTACAGGTTAAATAGCTAAATTAAATTATTGCAATTACAGCGTGTGGAGCATTGAAACTGGTTTACCTTTCCCAGTTCAATTAGAGGGGAAGTTTCAACAGCCTGAGACTCCTGATTGCTGTCAATATTCTGAATCACTAGGAATCCTCACTAAAGGCCAGGTTATTTGGTTACAGACTGGGTAATTTCCACACCCCTCTTCCCTCCTGTATAAAGAGGAACGACTTGAGTGCTCTCAGCTAAAACAAAATGAGGCAATCAAAGTATTTTGGGGGAAAGTAACCGCAATGCATAATTGATTCTTTTTGACTGAAGAGAAGGAAGTCTTGAAGTGTCTCAGGCTGAAGGAGAGTATATGAAATGACAATCTTCTTCCTCTAAAGCAGAGGCAAGTACATTTTAATAAATATGAATGCTTAACCTGCCATCGGCCCACAATTATTTTACATGTACAAATTAAAGATGTTCTTCATTATTTAAATATATTCCAGCATTTGTTGATGTTGCCCCTTCCACAGGCTTAATTATTTAACATCCCTTTATAAGAATGAATATCTTAATAATAAGGACTGTTGGAATATAAATTTTAAAAATATAAAGAGGTTTCTTTCCAAAAGATCCCAGAGCATGCAGCGATATTTGTTGTGGAAGAGCTCCCCCTTACTTCTTCACTCTCATCTTTGCAAAAAGAACCAAAAAAAGCTATCAAGAATGGGGGATTCTTTGCTGCAGTGATAACAGGACATGAAACACAGGCACTCTCAAATACAGTTAGAACGAGAGATTGAAATATTTTGACTGCTCAGTGCTATTGCTATTTCTAGCACCAAGGGAGAGGGGATCTCTATGTTTTTCACCAAAATCCACATGTTCAAAGCCACATGTTCTGTACTGCACTTAAACAGAGAAATTATACTGTCACTGTGAGAAAAGTGAGCTGGACCATGCAGGTAAAACACTCTACAGGTTTGGATTATTTATTCTTACAACACCTATAGGAAGTAGCAAGAAAGAGAGTAACTTTGTGCCAAGCTGAGGAGCCACATTAAAACATCTTTACAGCCAAAGTGAAAATATACAAACTCATTAAAGTAATTGGAAGCATACACAAAATCCTGTTATTTTATTATCTCATCTTTGAGATGTTTTGCCATTACAAGAATTTAATTCCCGGTAATCAACTGGATGTAAGCAAGAACAGAAAACAGCCAAAACACTGAAATGAAGTTGGAAATTATCATGAATGTTAAAGAAGGGGACACTGATAGGGGCACAGCTGTGAATTAAAAATGCTACAGAGTCCTTGCATGTGCCACATCAAGGTTATGCAACATTAATATGATTTTGCCTACTGGATTTTAGGCTGGGGTTTTCTCACATGTGGATCCTGCTGCAGTTGACCTTAATGAGTCACAAATATTACAATGGTGAGTATTGTCAGTAGCTTGAGCAGAACTCTATCCTACTGTATTTTCTACAAAATATAACCTGCACTTCTTATGAATTTGGGTAGACAGACAGTTTCCACATGTGAATTACCAAGCGAAGATCAAATCACCAGCAAGGTAACCTACAGCACGGGGCAGATCCTGAATGCAGGCTATAGCAAGGGTTAATTAGTGGTAGCACCCAGGGCCCCGAAGGAAAGCACTGTACAGCTTGTGAGTGACTCAGCAAAGGCAGAAACACAAGTAGAGGAAAAGTATAAGTCCTGAATAAAGAGTACAAAAGGGCTCAATGCTCTGTGAGTAGAGGAATATGAAGAGGAGTTCTGAAGGTGTGAATTTCTCAGATTCATCCCTCTAAGCAATCTTGAAAGGTTTGTTTCTCCACCCACCCTCCCTCAACCTGAGAGCAGGGTTCAGTTCACATACAACCTTGTGAACTGGACCCTGCAGGGCTTGAACAGTTCTAGACAAAACTGTAGCAATAGAAATGAAATGAGTGTTTTGTGATAGCTGACAAATTAGGTTACCTCTCTCCAACTGTGAAGTGCATCCACCCTACAAGATATGTTTCCACCTCTTTCCACACAGATCTAAGAGGGCATCCATAACACCCCAGGGCTGAGTGACCCATGACTGGACTTTCATATCCTATTTATAATATAGCTGGGATACTCAGGACATGAAAGAGTCAATTGGAAGTCTTTTCTTATGTCTATCACATTAAAAAAGCTATTTGATGATAACTGTACCAGCCAAGCAATTTAGACAACATGTAAATCCCACTTCTTCTCACAGAACACCGCAGATCCTATCTTACAGATCTGACATGGCTAAAGTTAAAACAAGTTAGAAGTCAACGAACTCAGAACATTTTTACCAAAGATTCTTGACAGCTAATATGACCTGTGTTAAGAGCTCAGTTTCAGTGGAGTTTCATCAGAAAGACTGAGAGACAGAGAGAGTTGCTAAGTGATCCTGAGCCCCATGTTCAACTCCTCTTGTCAGACTACAAATCATGTGAGAGAAAAATGCTGAAATACTATTGGTACTTACCCAGAAGTCATCAGATAGAAAATATTGTGGTTTTGCCTAACAAACTGAGAACAAAGCTTAATTTCTCAGAAATCTCTACATTTGGGTTTTATTCCAGCAGAAAAAAAATCCACAAGACCTTAATAATTTTGCAAAGTGAACATTTGCTATTTTCAATTCTTAGGATGCAAATCCTTATGAAAAACCTACAGAAGTCACCATGAAGTTTCTGGCGGGTTTAACAGACCACAATTTCATATGTAGATCATGTGGGGTTTTTCAGAACACTAGTGCTAGTACGTGAAAAAGTGAAAGAAGATTAATTTTTTCTGGGCAATTTCAAGCTTTTATATCACTATGAAGTTCAGGTTTCCACAGCAAGAAGCCAAGGCAGGAATATTAATAAATTAGTAACAAATAGGAAACATAAAATATACATCTACAATTCCTTGAATTACAGTGACCAATCAAAGCTCAGAGAGCTTGGAAACACGAGCCAACACTAATTTCTTTTTTACTCTTTGGTTTTACTCGGCAAAGCATAGTTTGTACCCTGTAGGGTGAAACTTTTATTATACTCCCTAGGGAAGAAGCATCAGCTTCCTTAAGTTCCTGAAGTCCTTACTTGTTCGCTTCTGGCTAAATCACCACTCCCTTCTTCAAGGTGAGGAGAGAGGGCAACATCACCATAAAGCACTATCGAGATCTCAACAACTTCAAGAGACTCCAAACCAGCCTCTCAGGGCTGGTGGTAAACTGCATTGCCTGAGGGAGGGTAGCAATAAAATCTAGAGACTTCTTCAAGGCTGACAACTGTATCACTGCAGTCACATGCAATTACAGAGCTGGAGCAGCCAGCAGGAAGGGGGGTTGACAGTGACCAAGAAAGTGGAAAGGCCTGGGAGAAAGCAGACCAAACATTAGTAATGCAAAGTCAGTGCCTGCATTGCTAAATCCACGCGTTACACAAAGGACCTCCTTTGGCAACCACCCCTCAAGATGACTAACGTTTGCTCACGCTGACTTCAACGAAAATTAAGTGCCTGAGAAATTGCTACCGAGGGTGAGGAAGGGTCTGTCTACATGGTACCTGGCAGGCTGACAAAGGCTCCCCCTGCCTGCACTCCAGCCTGGCCAGGCACGAGCCAGCACCAGTGCAGAGGACCTGTAGCTGTGGTTAGCAAACCCCAAAGCCGAGCGAAGCAGCCCTGCGGAGAAGCGGGGCTGGGGCTCAGCATCCTCGCCCCGGCAGCTGTACAGCTTCCGCTGGAGCTTGGCTGGGCTCCAGCTGCCTCGGAGCATGGGCAGAGCCAGCCCGTGGCTGCTTGCAAAACACTGTGCACACCTACCTTCACACAGACCTGACTTTCGCCCAGGAGGTTGAAGAAATGAAGAAAACTCACATAAAGCAGCCATTGTGGATTCTTGGCTTCTTCAAAACCTGGAGACTCACGCTCCAGAGCCAACCCTGGTTTGCCTTCTTAGCAAGCTCCAGGTATTAAATACTTAATCTCAACAAAATAAAATTAATTGCATTTAAATCTTTCAGGTCCCCTCTTTTTTTTTTTTTTNACATGTTCTCAATTACAGTAAAAGTTAAAACCCATGATTTGATCCAAAATGCTCCAGTATCTCCATGCCTAAACAAGAATTGTAGATGTGCATCTGTCATGCATTTCAATTCTGACTACCTTGGGCCAAAATACTCTTACCTTCTGCAAGATAATGTGATGACTGCTGACCTGGATTAGGGGCCTAATCCAAACCCGAAGCAAACCACTTCCAACAGTAAATTCATTTTATGCCTTTTGTTCATGCAGCAACGTGACCAGACCAGATTTCTAGAGGCTGGGAACTTATTAACCAAGTTTGTGCCCAAGCCCTTTGTGTTTTTTCCTGCCTGTAAAATGGTCATATGCACCTGTGAGGGCTGATTAGGAGAAACCACAAAGATGAACTATGCTATACAACCTCAGGCAAGTTGCACCATTTTTAAGGACTATCGCTCCACTTCTAAACCACCAAAATTCTATACTTCAGAGAGCAGAGCAATCAAGAAGCACTACACTTTCTGACACATATACAGCCTAAATCCTTAGAAACCTACATGTCAATGTGATGACCACTGTAAGCAACAAAGCTGGACACTTTACCCTGGTGCTTTCCAATCAAACCAGATTGCTACACCCCTTTCCAAAAATAATGACTAATGAAATTACTAAGAGGGATGGGTAATTGAAAAGAAGAGGCTGCAGGAATGACACAATACTGTGAAGTATTACTTCTGTCAGGGAACCTGGCACTGTTTGAGTATTTTTTATTCTTTCTCTTTGGGAACACAATGCTAACCCAGCCTGGTCATTTTATTGCATAGGGGAGGGGAATTCATCCTTGCAGCAGGAACCTCAGGACCACAAAGGAAAAAGTGAAGTAATCACTTCCACTCACTTCACAGTGGAGAAACAAAATGTTAAAGCAAGCCTATGCATTAGAATTTAAAGTATGGATCAGAAAGGTGGCAAATGATAACTGCATCAGAATCTCCTCTTGCTACTTATGGTACAAAAGATGTGAGAGAAGTGAGACAAGAGCATGGCAATTGCAAAAATGAATGGACTGTGCCAGACTTTCTCTTACTGCCCTTGCCAAAATGCCCTGTTGTCTCCTGAAATACAATTTAATGGCAGTCAGGGAGCAAGCAACCTGACCTAATGCTTACTGAATCAATAGCAACTGATTCTCTGGATAACTTCCACGGACTTCATCTATGTCCTGCCCTGAAAGACTTCATTTATCCCCTCACTATTTGATCATATTTCTTCTTACAGTGGATCTCCATGGGTGCAATTTCTCTGAACATACAAGTCTATTCACAATAATCCTGTTTAGGTTCTTGCACTGCTTGCTTTATTCAGAAAACTATTTGCCTGAAATTAAGCCTCACACATCCCCACTGCAGCCACAGTTCACAGAGATGGTGTGGTGGGGGCAGCAGCAAGAAAACCATTTCCACTGTCTTCCTAGTTCATCCCTTGAACTACAAAACTGCCTCTGCTATAATGACTTGGATTTCATTGTTTATTGTTTGCTCACTCTTCAAATTAGAGGTGCTCTGGAAAGGCTCCTTGGAATGAGAAGTTCTAGCTAAATACTTGTTGTTGTTGTTGTTGTTGTAATCATTAAGATTATTCACAAATAGATGTGTCAAGGTAGATTCAGAACAAGTTCCTCTGAGGGCCATATATCTTCCAGGCATCCATCCATGCTGTTATATAGTATTAAGGTGTGAACAGGGAAAACCATGTACCCAGTCAGTGCTGTGTTTAAGTGGCCTGCCAATTCCAGCTAATCACCAAGTTATTTACTTCCAGTTTATTAGGCCGAAACTGCCACTAGCTGTTGGCAGCCTCTAATATACACATCTCACTTTCCTGGGGTCTCTTCAAGCACTGCTGTAATAAAAAAGCCATTTCTTCCAGTTTCAGATGCAAGAATTAACACAAAGAGCACCTCACAAGGCCAAGGCAAATTCTGATCTCAGTTACAAATGTGCAACCCCATTGATTTCCAGTGGCTTAATTTGCAATGGTCTTGAGCTGCTGTACCTGAGAGCACAATTTCATCCACTGTTTTCACAGAGAGGAGTAACAGCAGTACCTCTTATGTATTTGTGGGTGTTTTAAACACAGTAACAGTTGGATAAACATCAATCACTATCAATGGCCCTCAGACTCATTTACATCATATCCAATAAAACCCTGGACAAGCAATCCATCAAAAATTAGCCTAAATTATTTGCATTCATTTTATCTACTTCAGTAGCATTTTATTATTTTAGTATTTGAGCACCTCAGAAACTTTCACATCTTTATCCTCCTAATATTCCCATCCAAGAGTGAAGAGTTGGAATTCCTTACTGAAGTGGGAGGCTTCCCTTGGAGAAATTAAAGAACTTTTCCAAGATCACAGGGAAAATTCAAGAAAGGCTTGGATTTAGATTTCCCCAGCCATAGGGAATAGGACAGGAAATGCAAGAATCTTCTTATCAATGCTTTTCACTGGATAACAATAAAAGCATACAGTAAATTCTCAAATTCTCTCACAGTATTTTTCAACTTGGATTTTCCTATTTTAACCAGATAAAGGATCCTTACATTGGGGTCACTGGGGACCCCTAGTCAAGAATGTTTTATTTTCTCCCACCTGTACAGAGAGCCTGCTGTTGGTCTCCTAAAGCTGCTTTTTCCAAGGAACACTCCCTGCGCGGTTTTCCTTTGATTTTAGATGCATGATTAAACCTTACAGCCATGCCCGCAGTTGTGTAAGGCCAACAGAGTATTTGTCCATGCAGAGCAAACAAGAGATTCCTGATGCTAAGCCTGAGGTGTGCACTGAGCTATGAGCACCACGTGAAGTTCCCAACCCCATTATACCTTCCCACTGCCAACATGAGGGAGTTCCACAATTTGCCCAGGGCCAGGCACGCCTTCATTCAGAGGAAAACCTGCTAAGAAGCAGACAGAGAAAACCAATACTTACTCATAGCACATGTGTACTTGCTCAAGTGACCACTTCCAGGAACAATAAAATACTGCAGACAAGCCCTGTCCTGCAAAAATTACACACTCACAGCTCATTCTGCAGGTTGAGTTCATTGCAATGAGGAAACTCACCATGTTATAAAAGATATCTCCCTTTTCTTAAAGATATTTTCTCATACTCTACATAAAGATGTAGGAGCAAACAGCCAGGTGACCAGATAAAAAGAAATCACAATATTTATTGCTGCCTGCATGGTCAGCTGTGCTACATCTCTTAACTTCAGCCCTGACTCTTCTCCAAAGAAATGAAGTTTGCCATGCACTACAGGGTGACCAATAATGATATCAGCTACATGAGTAACTCACCAGCTCAATTTAGGATAGTCATATTTGCACCAATTCAATTTCCTCCCCTATAAGAAAATAAAAGCTAAGAAGAGGGTGGAGAAAGTAAGAGAAGTAAAGACAAAAAGCAGATTTTGGTTGTTAGTAACTTGAAAGTTATGTCCTAATAGGAAGAGAGTTACCATTTACTTTATTTTGGTCCACTTTCCGATTTCCAGTCATTTTGTGAGATATATCAGCTGGGAAATATTGACATCATAGCACAGTCAGGTAGATATAGGTCAGGGAAAATCATCAAGAACAATCTGAATGGCCAGGTTTAACACCAGTAAAGTATAGTTACTTTAACTGAAAAAGTGTCACTGCTCAGATCAGTACTGTCTTAAAAACAAACAAACATACAAACAATAAATATAGTTATATTTGGAATTATTGTTTTTATAGTTACACCCCAAATGAAAAAAACAGCTTGAAAAAACAGTCTCCTCTCTGTTCTCACCTGGCTGCTGTATGCAGAGCCCCACTGAGGTTCCAGGGGAACAGGAGGTCATACTGGAAGTACTCTTCTTTGCTGTAATTTTGGCATGACTAGAGTACAAAAGCTGACATAGACAGAGCTCTGGGATGCCAGTACCTGTCCTTCTCCATGACTCCAAATCCTTTCTCTGTCCCTTTTATCCTCCATCTCCCCTCCTCTCTCTCTTTCCCTCTCCTGCCATACACACATCCCAGGTGAGCCTGGTTTATTGACATCAAGGAAGAGTTATGTTGGTCTTTACATCTTTGTCTGTCTATCTGTGAAATAGTTTTCTTGTCACAGACATTACCTGAATAGCAATTTAACAAACAGTAAAAATGCAAAAGCTATTTCACACACACACACACACACACAAAATCAAAGTGACTAAATCTGTTATGTTTTCTCTCTAGCTCATGGTAATACTGGTGAGCACTTTAAAACTACTGGAAATATTTTTAAAAGAGGCTTTACAAAGACAGCACAGTGTTTTTTGGAAACACTGACGCTCCTACTGCCATTATCAGAATTTCCTGCCCTTGGCCAAAATGTCTCCTCCTCTGTGCACTGGCCACTCACCTGCTGTTACCCAGTGGCTGGGAAGGTGAACTCCAGCAGCCCAGAGAACACAAGAGAGCACCACTTGTGAAAGGGCTGTAAAGCATCTTTACTAAACTGAAGAGCCCCTGCAAAAAGATCCCATCTGTACCTGCTTTTACCTAAAAAGATGTTGCACTTACTGTGTGCAGTGCAGTCAAAGTTGCCTGGATGATACAAAACGTGATCTTGTGCCAAGGTAATTTAGTCTTTTGCTCCTTTTACTGTCTGCTCTCCACAGATCTGCATGAGCTCAAGCTAGCAAACTCTGGAAAGCATTTGGCCTGGCTTGCCAGAAATGCCTGAGCGCCCAGCCAGACCACCAATAGCAAAATCACCAGCATCAGCTTTGGTTTGGTTTTGTTGGGTGTTTTTTCAGGGGTTGAGTTAACTTCAGAATCAGCACTGTGCACGCAATGCACTAGCCACTGAACTTACCAGCCCTTGGACAATATACCAACACTGCTCCCTGAGTGAAAACTCAAAGTCCTTCTTGTCCTCAATTCACAGTGCCTCTCCCCAAACTGGAGTTTGTCACGTACTTGTGACAATTGGAGGATAACACTGTCTTGTGTAGAGATATTTCACAAGCAGAGAAAAACCTACCTGGGATATTTTATTTGCTAACTGTTCACTCTGCTCATGATAGGTGTGTGACTCTGAACTGTGTTTGGCATCTAACATCTCTTTTTTGATAGATAGCAGTCTCTCAGCAGCTTGCTCTCTGAGCCAGTGCAGGCAAGGAATGGGCAGCGCACATTCTTCAAACTAACATCTGCTTTCAGTTCTCTTTTATAGATATGGAATCCTTTCAACTGGACATTAATCTTTCTCTACAGCAGCAATTAGATACTTGAGACAGATCAGAACAAATCAAATTAGCCTTATTTATTAAACAAAAAAATCCTAAGGAGTAAATAAAAAGGATGGCAGACCATCCTGTGTGCATCAACATAAAAAGAAAATTAAGATACTGACACACAGGAGTCTAAAAGCTTTCAGGTGCTATTTCAAAGCCTCAACTGTAACCAAATAGCAGAGGGCTCTACTGCAGAATGCCTGATGGATTATTTTAGCAATAAGGTATAATTGAAAGGATTATCATGAATGTAATGTTTCCCTTCCAAAAATTCCAGGAATGCAAAAATTAGTCTCATGTGCACTGCATGACTCATGTTTTTAATGCTGGAGCTTCATTTTCACTCATGAGGAATTCAAGCTCAGGAAAATGTTGCCACAGAAATTCTCATTGACAAAGGAAAAGCTTTCTTTTGCTACAGACCAACAAAGCCTAAGAATTGTATCTTTAGAGAGACTGGCTTGGTTCAGCTTCAGGCAATGGACATCCTGCACACCAAGAAGAGACACTGACATCCCTGAGGGATCAAATGGATTGCCCTGAAGAGCTCAAATTCTATAGATTTGTCTCAAACCAAGCAGAGGGGCTTCCTCTTGCTGGATTTCCCCAGCTTAACATGGCAGATAGCTTTAAGCAAGCAAGGTGGGGGACCCTACCACATTTGCATGGAAATTAGTAGCAAAACATTTGTAAGTCTCAAGATGAATGGACTGATCATGGCAAAGGTGCACAGCTATCCACAGAACACCTGATACTCTCTCCCTCTTTCCTTAATCTGTTTTTTTCCAAAAGTCACTTTTATTTTTTGCTAAGGAAACATTTCAACATATTCATTAGAGAAAACTAGCACTGCCTAAGCGAAGAAGAGTTCCCACCATTGGATTACATGTATCAGCAGCATTCCAGGGTTGTCTTTTACAATGGGAGCTAAATGTTAAACAGATGAGAAGTTTCATGAAAGAATATGTTGGAGAACAGGAAACAGGGTTTTGCCATCCAAAACCAAAACGATCCTCATCTGCTGGTGCCATAGATCGTAAAGCTGATCATCTGCTCTCATCCAGAAAGCCCCATCCCACGCTGGGCTGCCTTTGCTGCTGGAGAGCACTAGGGTGGGACAAGCAGGTCTGGAGGAAATGTGATTCTGCTGCATGCTTTAAAAAGCTGTACAACTGTGTTGCTTTACCCCCTTTGTTCTCAGCATCTGTTCAGGGTGTCCATGGGTGGGATGCATGGGAAGGAGGAAGACACTTTTTCCAGTGAGCCCATCCAACCTCTCCTTCAATACCCAGAGCCACTCATGCTGATCCTTCAATCTCCCTTCCTCAACTCTACATACACCTGACTAATAACAGCAGAGATACCATCTGGGGTTAGCGCATTACATGTTTATTACTCCTTTGTTTATTTCTTCATAAATATAAACTGTTGCTACCTGTGCAAGCCTGTGCATCCAGCCCAGTTCTGGTGAGCTTTAAAAGCCCCAAATTGAAAATAGCCTAAAGATGTGAGAAATCACAGCCAGCATCACCGCCAGTTAGCCAAGATAGGGAGAGAGAACCATTGCAACATGCAACACGTAGGGTTGGGTTTATATTTAAGATTTCCTGGCTCGAAGGTACCATGTGAGCTGGTTAGATGTGGTTATAAATGGAAGCACCTGCTGACATTAATCACAATAGCTTGGCAATGTGGCTATCAATGCAAAATTATGAAAGGGACAGTCACCTTGAAAACCTAAATCCAGTTTATCATTGGCCAGAGCGATTATCAGCCGGAGAAAATAACCTTTCCTCTGTGTTCTGTGATCTCATGCAAATGGAGATCTGAGGAAGAGAGGGAGGAAGGGACCATGTTTTTTTATTTGATTGGATTTTTCATTTGGTTCAATGTAACTTTAAGAAATATTAATCTGCTTCTTCATTTAATTTCATCTGTACCACTGGCCAAGAGAAACGCACTAATTTATAAGTTGAAGCAAGCCTTGAGATAATGTCACCCACCATTCATCCAAATTTGTCACTAGCATCCCATTAAAGCCATAATTATTTTTTAATTAAAACTAAGGAAGCTGGCATGTGTGTGCCTACTTTATACATCTGTTATGGGTTAAAATAGCTTTTAAAAAATGTTTCTTTAGACCGCAGTCTTTTGTGGCCATGGCCTATGCCAAAGAAAACGCAAACTTGCTTATTTTCTCCATGGGGCGCAACACTGCCTATGTGTGCCTGAACAGATTCGACTGGCCGTGAAAAGAATTCTAAATAAAACACAAACATGGAATTTGGCAACGCCACAGAAGCGAGCTTAAGACTAATTCCAGCATGCGGACGGCTCTCACACAGCAAGTCTGGCTCCACTATAAATGAAACCAGGCTCTGTAAAATCGCCAGTAAAGTTTGAGTTAGGATTTAAAGAGACAGCACTCTTATTCCAAGGTCTAAGGGGGGGAAAACACACACGTGCACGCACACACACATATCCCAGCTTATTAAGGAAATTCATGCTGGCTCAGTAAGTCTGTACATTGCAAACTGTGTTTATTTTCAGCAGTCATTTCCATTTTAAAAAATGTGAAGTTTAAAAAAAAAAGACCACTAAAGAGAACAATTTCACTTTGGACTTGTGTTTTAGAAAAAAAAGTGCTGTAATTATGACTTCAGGGACCACTGGCAGTGACAGCAATGAATGAAGGACCTACCTGATAGAAAAAATTGAAATGTTATATATAAAATAAGAAAGAGCTATGAATGTCTAGGGCAGATCAGGGGAAGGGAAAGGTGCAGATGGGCAGAAGCTTCATGGACAGGGTGGCCTGAGACAGAGCATCCTGTTCCCATCAGACAGCCAGCAAGCAGGATGGTGACTCACTGAGACTTGCTGGGAGGGAGCTATATGCAATACAGCTCCATGCTGCTGTGTAGATGGAGAAATCTAACCCTGGAGCAATGAAATCCCCTGGGAAATACCTCCCCAGCAGTGCCAGCCAGTCCCAGAGGGCAAAGACATCTGTGAAGAAAGACTGAGGAGAAAGTGAAAAACAGCTTTCGCTCATCTTTACCTATTAAGGAGAATATAAATTTAAGAAATCTCAGTTTATAATCACGAGACACAGCCTGACAAACTTAGACAGAAAGGGCAAGGAGCAAATTATTTGAGCACTGATGGTACTGTCTCCCACACTCTTTCTCTCCCTTACAGCTCTGGATGACACCAGGTCACGGAATTAAAATTATATCTCAAGTGCCCACCTCAAACCCTGACCACTGGGTTTTTTCTCAAAAAGGAAGAGCAGAAGGGAAGCTCTCTGCTGGCTAGAGAGCTCTAAATATGGGAAGAGCTCAGACATTTATGAGTGTGCTCAACTGCACTAATGAACGGTGACAGCGGTGATTGAGGCAGGGGCAGCATGGATGCAGCTTTCACAGCACTCTTCACAGAAAATGGGCAGGGAAAGTGTGAAGGAAATTGAGAAGGAGTTTACAGCAATCTCAGAGGGTCAATTTACAACTATTCTATGTATCTATTGATAATGATAGTGAAGTGTTTGGTTTCAATAAACTGTGGAGCTTTTAAGATTCTACCTCAAATTTACAGTGGAGGAATTAGTTCCATTTGAGGGAAAACAAAAAATAGAGAAAGATTAATGCTTTTTGAATCAGATTTTACAGGAAAGTAAAGTTACTCACTAGTCTTGTACTCACTGTATGTCCACAATGGTCCTGTTCCCAGTTTAATTAACAGTTCACACATTTTGTATAAATTATTTGAATTAATCAATCCATAAACACTCAGATCTAATTTTTGGACATATTTTACATTATAAGCCTGTCTGTGCCATAATAAATTAACTTACACTCTCCCTATTCAACCAGAAGAGGTGAAAAAGTAACTCAAAACTCTGTTAGAAAATACAAACTGCAAAAACTAATTCCCCTGCAGGCAGAAGGCACTGGTGCTATACGGAGGTCTTACAAGATTCCAGGAATTTTTGGGTTTTGCTCTCATCACCATGGACAGTTTTAAACTATATGTATTTCCCAACAACACTCTGACTCTCACTTAAATCTCTGTGCATCCTGGAATTCCACAGACCATGTTCATCACTGGCAGAACAGTAAAACACCACTGAAGTCGGAAAACACCTCACAGGAAGATGCTCAGCCAAGCATCCCTAGGCAGCCCCTAACCCAGCTCTCAGTGGACTGTTGGCATGGTACAGCACACCCTGGGAGCTCCACGCTTGTCAGGCAGCCGTGGAAGAGGTGTAGGGATCAGGTTTAGATCCGTGTCTCACGTGAAGTAATCTAGGTCAGCACAGGACATGTAAGGAGACAGCCTGACACACAGGAAGGGTGGGATGCTCCTCTCACATCGCCAAGGGGGTGTACTGAAAATAATACATTTACAGTTGGCTTCAAATAGCCAGGTGACATTTAAGCAAGAATTAAAGCTGCAGGTATGTTGTCCAAACCAGCTCTTCTCTAACCAGAGGCCCTTTATGTTAGTAGCAAAGACAGTAGTTTAGAAAGTACCTTTTCATAGCAAAATTCCAGCGACTTTCTCCCCTTCTCCTTGCTTAGTGCCTGCATTAACCTCATTCCTGAAGTCCCAGGACCTCTGACTCATACAGCTGAATTCATCAAAAATGCAAGCTTTTGCTTTGTGGGATTTTTGCCTGCTTCCTTCCAAGTCCAATTTTTAGTGTCTCATTGAACCCGGCTTACCCAGCCTGTGCTATGGCAAGTTACCTTAGCTGGAATGGGGGCCCAGAGCAATGGCTCGACTAAAGACAAAAACAAGAGGAAAATAAAGATACCAAAGGCATGTACCATACACTAGACTACCAGGTGTCTGTATGTGCTGCAAAAATGCATGGAAAAAGCCTGTCCAAAAGAAGGCAAACATCATAAAAAGGTATGTTGCTAGCAGTTGCTCAGCTGTTTACTGCTCGGTGGAAAGAAGGACCAACATGCAGAACACAGGAACCCAGTGGGGCACACACGAGATGCATCAGCATGGCTTCTTTGACTCAAATCCCATTCTGAACAGAAAGCATCCCATCTGAGCATAGAACCCTTCCTTTCATCTATTTTTATGAAGCGCTCCGAAAACACAAGAGCAGAGGTCCTCTGAATTAGCTCTGGAGGGACACTTGGTAATTTTTTGCAGTTCTCTGGCCTAAACCTGGGACACTCCTGGAATAAATGATCCAATTCCTCTAAAACAAATAAAATAAAATTAAAGGATTTCACTACAAAATGTGCAATTTACCTCATTGTTCCCTCCATCTTTCCCACCCTGGCTTGTGAACTAAAAAGCAGTTCTCATCACAACTACCTACACCACACACCATAGTTTGCCCTACTTCCTTTGACACTGAGCATTATATTTGTGCACGAGAGATTTATCTCTGTTCTCACAAACTGAACAGGCCAATTCACTTCCTGGCTCAGACACACAAACACATCCGCACAAATCTGACAGAAAGCGAGAAGAAAAGTGATGACAAAAAGCTACTGCTGAAGGGGCAGGAGGAAACTCCATCCTGAATATGCCAGGTGAGGCTGTACAAGTGAACTGTTTAGCATATGTTATGTACAAATGAATGGCAATTTGCTGAGAGAAAGAAAGAATAATTGCAAACATTTATGCCTTGTGCACGTGTATTAAAAAATAAAATCAGCTTTTAGGAAGCTGGTGCATTGCCCAACCAAAAGGCAAGGCACCTGACAAGCACTACCCCTAATTTTGTCGCTTTTTAGGTGATTGCTTCCTTCCTTCTCTTCCTGCAGTTTATTTCTTCTCTTTTTAGGAAGTGTTCACCAAGAGGCATTCAACTCTCTGAAAAAGGGTGTGAAAACAGTGGCAGCAGGGAAAAGGCTGGTCCCATCCTGCAAACCATCCCTGGCACTTACTCTGCTGCAGAAACATGAAAGCCATTCCCATCCCTTTGCTGAGCAGGGACACACACCCTGCTACAGCTTCAAAAAGAGGTCTGCTCCTCCTTCAGTCAACCAAGGTGTTTCTGGACATAATGGCTGCTGAGAGCCATGATGGTGCCCAAACCTTTCCTACTGTGCCTAATTAAAGCAGTTTTCATTTATGCTGGTGTCTCATGGAAAGTACTGCCATGCAAAAAGAAGACCCTAATTTGTTTGGGTTTTCTGTCAGAGCAGCACAAAACATGTCATCAGTGGTGCCTCTTTGTAACCAAGCTACTTTCTCCCTTCCAAACTACCAGTATTCCCAAATGTTTAATGAATTAAGGGGGGAAAATTGAGGTTAGTACTAATGGGAACAACAAAACACAACAAGGCACAAGAAAGAAATGAAAAGAAAAAAAACCTGTTCAATGAGATAGAACAGAAATGTCCTTCTCTTGCTTTTCCATAAGGTCCCTTTCTACCTCATCTCCCACCTGATACCACCAAAGCCTGTTTGTGCTTTAACAAATATGGATCTGTTGCTGTGTGCTCCCTTGGTCCTTACCTATATTTTGAAGTCACCTCTCCTAATCCATCTATCACTGAGCAAACTCCAAAAGGACAAAAATTCATTCATTCCAATAAACAAATTATAAAATCACCTTCATCCATCTTGTTCCTATATTTTTAAATTTGATTGTGGCCAGAGAATTGCTGGCTGGGAATTACCCTTCCCCCACTCTCACATGCACCCTTTAAAAATGCAAAATCTAGCCCTCTATTTCAATATTTCTGATGTCAGTGACCGGTGTCGGCTCTCCCCATACAGTAACTGCTTTAAAGCGTTGCATACAGCACTGCATTAAAAATTAATTACACATGCTATTTTATTGATAGTGCATAATGTAATGAGCACCAGCTGTGCTAAACATCCAAACTCCTTTTTAAGACAGCTATAAAAAAAGAAAGAAACTGCACTTCCAAATGCTTCTCCTGTCAGAGGAGAAAAACAGCAACATCTTGGATGGATTTGAAACAGGATTCTTTGATTTAGCTCTCCATTTGGAGCGTTTGAAGAGTTCAGACTCTCAGGCTCAGCGCAGTGGTATGTGATCGAGTTAACTCTCTCAATGTTGGAGCCATTGTCCTTACTGCAGGCAGCATTGCCCTGTACCTTTTCGTCCCAAGACTACCAGATTCAGTTCCACCCATTAATATTGCAATTAAGGGCTTTTCTTTTTTTCCTGGGATGTCTGGAAATGGCAAGCATCCGCTTTAGAGCACCTTTAAATATCACTATTGCTCCTGCTGGTTCTTAACTTGACATAATTGGGACTTACGAAGTTATAGTGATCAGCCATCTGTCTAGAACAAAGCCACAGCCATGCTCACATTGCCAGAGACCCTGCCCCATGCAGCACCCTCATTTTAGTCACCTCTTTGCAATTTTAAGGTCTCTTCTCTGCCTCTTGACAAACACACCATTCAGTCAATAAAACAGTCTGTGTTAGATCCACCTATTGTGAGTTTGGATCTGATTTTAATATCTAGTGAGACAGGGAGCTGCCTAGACAGCAGGTCACATATGATTTTAATACCTGGATAGATGAATGAACACAGAGATTGATAGATAGGTGTAAAGATGGATGCGTGCACTCAGACTGATGCATTACTCTTTTTAGTGTATGCCTCTCTCACACATCCCTGCACTCTGTAAGTACTGTACACAAAGTCAACTCTACTATAGCATGCATTAAATATTTTACTAAAATAAATAAATACACATGACTCACAGGGACATCTTTCCTGAATGTTAGCCAGTATTTTATGCAAACCTCTTCTTTATGCAGCAAAATGAAAAGATACATTTACAAAGGCTCTCAGGGAAACTATAGACCTTTGTCTGTCCTCTGACACTTATACCAAGTTCCTCTTTCTCCTCTCAAAAAAAGCACTCGTGCTGAAGAGAAATCAGGTTTTTTGCACCTTTTCTTTTTTTTTTTTTTTGAGACTCCACTCAGCAGAAAATGAAGAGTAGAGTATCAGCCACTGTCCTGGGACATGATGAGTTAGAAGGTTTTTGCTGGATGAGTTTGTATTCTCTGCTCTGATTGCTGTTTTGTTTTCCATTGATCCTCCTGTGTTAATAAAACCCAGTCTGGAGTGAACAAAAGCTTGCTTCTTGTTCAAGTAAGAAACACGCCGAGTGCGTACCATATCATTAACATAAAAGTTTTTGAAATAATACTTCTTTCTAGACAGACTGTATTAATTGCATCAAGCTTTTTACAGCAGGGTGGTCTAATCTAGCTCTTCTCGTTGGCTGACTCCAGTTATAAGACCAACATAAAATGAATACGGTGATATAATAGACGGAGGAAAAAGTATTCCTTTAAAACCTATGATTTAGTTACAGGGACTGCTTTTATCTTTACTGTCGCCTTAATCTCCGCCAAGAAAACACCAGACTAGTTAAATGAAGCAGTAAGTAGAATTTCAGTAGCCAAGTAAATTGATATTAACTTTACAAGATGACTGTGATTTTCAGAATGTCCTAATGACTAACACAGCTGATTCCTTGAATTAGCAGGAGCTTGTTCCTCTCTTCCAAGATACGGCCCCATGCCTTCCTCTATTTTAGACTTTAAATTTCACAACCCTGTCCATTAATCACTGCTGTCCATGCCCACTTGCTGTTTTTATACATGCAACTAAGTATCATAATTGCTTTCCACCTCCTTCCATCAGCCTACATGTGGGAAGGAAGCAGTTTCACTGGTTAGATGAATATATGTGTATTGGACAGATTTAATTATCTTTGCAGGGGTATATAAAACCCTAACTCGTAGGCCCAAGTCCAAAGAATTTGGACCAGGTCTATATCTGAATGCAGGCACAGGGGATAAATTATTCTCTGTGCCATTACAATCCCCTTTGTCTTATGCTGATTATGATTCTCTTCCTGGGGCTTTTGCACCACAGTATCTTCAAGGCAGGGACTTTTTTCTTTGGAGAACACACTGTAAAGTGCCATGCACTTCTGCACTGAGATTTTCAATGCTCATTTCTCGTTAACTTTAATGGGAAATGGGCATCCAAATCTCTTAGGCAGCTTTGACAATTTAAGCCTTAATGTACAATATTAATAAATCAGCATCATAAAAAGAGCCTTATGAAGATGCATTGTGAAAAAATAGCCCCACAAAAAGCATTGCAGTGTATGTGTGCATGCACAAAGGCATATACTTTTCTTTACATAATTATGTCTCTCAACAATCATTTGCATGTCTCTGTTATGCAAAAAAAAACTGTGTGTGTTTTACAGTTACTCTGAGCAGTTGCAATTCATTGAAATGAAATAAAAAGCAGGCTCAAAAAAAGCACCCTAATCTGGCAAGGGGTAAAGCAAAATGAATGCTTTGCCCATTTATATTTTAGATCCAAGCTACACAACCCTGTGAATTTTGTAGCTCTATTCCAACTTCTAATTAAATAGGCACTAAAAACCTTTGAACAGGAGAACCCAATTCAACTGACAAAAGCTTCTGGGGCAAAATATATAAATAAATAAATAGACTGAGAGAGATTGAACCAGTGGTAGAGATTTTTTTTAAATCGCATGACAAAACATGGACCTTTACTTGCAAATTCCTCATCCTGGGGTGCCTTGAACACAAAGAATAGAACAAAGACAGAGAGGACCACGATCAGCACTGGCTAAGCAGCACAGTGGACATCCAAGCAGACCTCCCAGCACCATTTGCTGGGATTGAAACTATCAGCAGCACTTTTTCCAGAGATCACTAACAGCTCTGGATGAGGCAGCACGACTTCCTCTGTGCATGACTGAACACTACTCAGCATCCCAGACAATCACTCTGGGTTGGAGATTTCCAAATGCAGTTTTCACACATGTGTACCCCAAACCCCACCAGCAGCCAGACATTTGGATTCTCCAGCACAAAATGCTGTGAGGGACTCTTGAGGGCCTGGTTTGTGAGTGCCCAGCAAAGATTTTGGAGTACCTGCAACTTCAAGCCATCAGAGTCGCAGTCTGCTTGAGAACTGCATGGAAAATCTCCAGGTCCTGAATTAAATAAATGCTGAAAAACAGGAAAGGTAAGAAATTATGAAGGATGAGGGGGATGCGGGAACTGCTGATGGCTTTTGTTCAAAGAAGTAACCAATTCCTCAGAAGCAAGAGCAGGGATGACAGAATAAAAGGCTAATCAAGTCAGAGAGACAAGCTGATCTCTAAAGCTGGAGCAAGTGACTGTTGGAAATGTCTATATTTAAAAAAAGGGCACAATGCAGGAATTGTCACTAGATTATTTATCAACACAAAGAACTCACTTTTCTATCATTTCCACAAAACATTTTGGGTGACAGAAAGAACCCATAACTCTTGCCATGGGGTTTAAGCCATGCCTAGGCTCACATACAGTGAATACTGTGGGAGCTAAGAAAGGGTTAAGTCGATATAATCTCCTTTTTCAAGGGAAGAAAATGTTTCTTTCAAGCAGACCTTGACCAACTACTGTCATAAACATGTAGCATGCACTTTGATAAAACCTACTCTCCAAGTGTCGCAGACTGCAGCAGTAATTACAGGAAGCCATGATAACAGGTCTTCCTCTCCACAGAGCTCTCCCAGCAAACAGGCAATTCCGAAGACTCACAGCACAGAGCTCCAAAGTGAGAACTCCAAGTACACAAAATACAAAAGCCTCACCTTCCCCACATTCTTTAATAAGTTATTCCTTCCTTCCTTTTCTATTTTTAGGTGTACTTGCTTCCATTCCCACTAGCTGCTGGCATCAGAAGCAGGAGGGAACCAGGGTATCCAATTCAGTGTTACAACTACGTGCCTCCCAAAGGCATGTACGTGCATACTACACCAGTGAAGACAGAGGACAGCAAAACAAGAGACCAGTTCCAGTTTGGTTTACTGGTTCCTGGGAGGAGAGAAGGCAGGGAAGCTTTCTGACTTTCTGATCCAACTGTCACGATTTGCAGGAGCCTGTCTCGACATCCGTCTCAGGCCAGTTGTTCAGTCTGCTGAGGCTGATGAAGCAGAATTTCATTAAAACAGCATCTTCTGCCATGCTGCATGCAGCAGCTTGGATAGAAAATTTACCCAGACCCTGGATTTACTGACAGCACCTCGCCACACAGCACACTGCTACAAACCCAGGGCCTGTGAGCCAGTGCAAGAGGATGGGTGCAGGTTGAGCATCTTCCAGGCAGCAAGAGAGCCTTCTGTGTGCCCTGGGCTTCACCCAGGACCTACAGAGCACCCTGCAGAGCACTCTTAGCCTCTTCCTGAGAATATTTCATCTTTCAAGACCTAGGGTTTCCAAGATACAAATTTAAATTTTTTGCAAAACTTTATATCTCACTTCATTACATCAATGAGAGATGTACAGGAACATTCTCATGAGATAAAGTGTACTGTAGCCAAGTGGTACCAGTGGAAGAAAAAAGCTTCAGGGGCAAAATGAGGAGCCATTTCCCAAAGGCTTTACTCCTGACAGTCACTGCTGTCTCTGTGAATGCTTTGGTCCTCACGCTTTACTTATCCAGCATCATTTAGGGAACTCCTTATTAAAACTGCAAGCACATTATCATGAATGAGGGCTATGAGATTTGGCCCACCACAGTGAGAGTCCATACACATTTGTGGATTTTGCCACATCTGTATTTTCTTTTAAACCCTCCCCATTTTCACCTCACCAACCCACAGTTCATCATAGACCAAGACTTGCAACTGAGCCAGGCTCAGAAACACCCACTGATTTCAAAGAGATCACTGGGTCTGAAATGATGGGGTCTGGTGACAATATGTCCATGTTCTCTTTGGCTATCTTAGTGTGCCTTCATTTTCACTTTTCCCTCCTCGTGGTGATAAAAGTCAGGCATCCAAAGGAATAAAGGAAAAGAAAGACTGTTGGGGTAAGAGGCCAGGGATGCATGGTGAATCACCAAGGAACATTTTCTCAAAGCAAGGGAGAAAACAGCATGGAGCACATACATCCTGCGTGCACATGGATGCGGAGGAGAGCCTTTAATATGAATGATTGAGGAGGAAGGGCAAAAAAGAAAGAAATAAAAATACCTCAGATGTTAAATGCTATCCAATTAAGCTTAAAATAAACAGCCTAGAGAGATGAAATCTTGATATTGGGGTATCACATTCTGCAAGGAGTCTCAAACATTTGTTCGCAACATGGCACAAACGGCCCAGCAGTGGCCGCAGGTGACAACTGAGGGTGGGCAGGCAGGAGGGGATGAGGATGAGGAAATGAAGGGAGTCGCATGACCTTTCCCACTCCCCATCCTCTTCCAGGGTGGAGAGGGAAGGAGGAAGGGAAGTGGGGGGTAGGGGGCGGGTTAGGGCATTTTCTCTGCCTCCCCCATGCGACCCAGCAAAGGCAGCTCTCCCACAGCAAAGACGACATCACTTGGCAGCACTACTGACCTTCAGATAGCGACAAAAAAAAGTATTTCTATTACCTGACAACTGACAATGACATCCAAATGTGCCTGACGTCTCAGTCTGAATCTCAGTCTGAGTCCCGCCAACTGAGACTGCACGTGCACCACAGCAGGGCAGGCTAAGGCAGGGCGGGAGGGAGGCCAGTGCGCGGAGAGGTGACGTGATCACGGATGTGTGAGGGTGGGAGGAGGCAGCTATGGGAGCCCCCGGCAGGTTTGCAGGCCTGGACGGCCCTGGAGAAAAAACAATAGAAAAAACTGTCAGTCGGATCTAAGTTTGAAGGGACAGAGGAGGCATCAAACAAGCGAAGTGGGGGCTGGCTGCCTAACGCACAACACGCTTGGTCTGAACCCCTCTCTGGGTCCGGCTGGGGCTGGTGGGCTCACGCTGGTGGGGGAAGAATAAGAAGAGACCCGGAGGACCTGGGAACCCAGGCTGAGGGCCTGTGTGGGCACGGAGCGGGGTGAAGGTGGGGGATGGCCAGCCCTGGCACAGAGCAGAGCCAGAGGCGGCGGACGTCGCCACCAGCACTCAGGGACCAAATCAAAAGGGGGATAATTGTTTTATGGCTGTGCTAATGCACTGAGCCGACACAAAACTGGGCAGGCTTTCTGCCGAGCCACTGCTGAAGCGGGCTCCACGCACCAGCCCGGACAAAGTGCGGTGACTTAGAGCTCAAATGGCTTCAGTGAGGTGCCAGGAGCCGAGCTCCCAGAAGGAAGCCTTGGCGGCCATGTGCTGCCTTCCCGCTTGAGCTGCGGCCAGTTGTGCATTTTGCATGCCCCGATTATGCAGGCTGATTCCCTGATGAGCCTGCAAGGAAGGGAACAACCTTTTTCCTGGTAGCTAAAAGATGATATTGTAACCTACAACCTTATTATTTATTTTTAACCCCTCTAGAAATCACCTGCCCTTTAAAAGCTGTATTTAAGAGTTTTCTCCTGCTCCACTGGAAATGCTTGCTCCTCCTGGCACTAGTCCAAACTGAACTCTGTGGCTTTGAAAAACTAAGATACAAGCCTTAAATATCGACATACACCTGCACAAATACAGACACACACACACACAGAATCATGTAGGAGTCACGTTTTTGGCTGGCACAAAGTAGCAGACTTTAAAAGGAAGCTGAGTGAACGGCACCGCTTTCCATCCATTGGGAATCCCAACCCCTCCAGTTCAAACTATTCCTGCCACTGCCACTTAGTTATTAACTAGAGGGTAGCTACTAATCAAGGCCAGTTTCTACATGAAGATATGTGGTGGAGTAGTCGCCATTAAAAAGTTGGCATTTGCCAACAGTTACCACACAGTGGTAGATCAGAAACCACAGTTTCCCCCTATATTTAGAGCAGGAAATATGTGTGCTAATTGTGGGGTACCTTCTAGCAAATGCTTTCTTTCTAAATGGTGGCAGCTCTGGCTGAGCATGAGTGTGCACCTTGCAGATAGATGCAAACACCATGGCAGCAAGCAGAAATATTTATCTGTGTTCCCTCCAACCCTAGAAAAAACATTTCCTAAAGGAAACTACACTGTGGCAGTAAGGAATAATATTTATCTATGCTCCTTCTGACCCTAAACATGCAACATTTTTCAAGGGAGTCTCTCTACCTTGAGAGTCCGTATTCAGAAACCAGGCCTGCATGTTGATCTGACAGCTACACGTGTGAGGCAAATGGGGATACTTCATCCTTGGCACAGCATCCGGAGCTCCAGTCTGCAAGGACTGCATTTGATTTTGGCGTTTATCTTAAACGGCTAAGAGACCACCAGTGCAAAACATTTGTGTGAAGCTTTTGCCAAAACCACAAGTGAAGAGTCTAAATTCCCTGTGTAAATACTTAAGCTTCAAGCATCGAGGATAAAATTTGTGCTGTTTTGCGAGGACTGGTTTTAAATAGAAGCCATCTCTGTGGCTTGTGGGACAAGGAAGGACCTTTTTTTTATTTTAGGAATTTTGTTGTTTGACTTTTGTAACTCCTTGATCTCTCTGGAAGTATTAAACAAGTAGGTGTGATAACTGCTATCCAGATCATACCTACATTGCATTTCTGGCAAGATGGTGTGCTGTGCACGTGGAAACTGATGTTGGGCATGGATTCTATGTGTGTAGGCACCACTCTACTGCCACTATAACAGATATGAATAATGTTTGCTTTTTTCATGGAGTAAGGGAAGAATAATACAGATTCCTTCCAATGACTTAACAATTGTATCGTATATTCCTAATACAATAAAAATCGCTAGGCTGTGTTGAGCTGCCTGGGCACTTGTCCTTGCTTAGAAATTTGTGAGCTTGAAATGGGGATTTAGAGTGGAACCACAGGGCAGCTACATCTCAAGTTACACTGAGATGTGTCTGTGGTTTCACCTGACTAAGGGCACAGGTCTTGCAGTCACTTGGCCCTCTACACCTTACTATGGCTTTTGAAGGAGACAGTTACACAGAGGAAACTATATGAAGTCCACCAAGTGCATCATCTGACTCCACTGCATAGGGCTTTAATGTGGAGGTCCATGGGCCCTGGCACACAACACTACCTTGAGAGTGGCCCTGGTGTGTCCCACATCCACTGACAATGAATTTACTGCATTTTGCACAGCCCTGAGGTGTGCAAGAAGATGCAAAAAGCTCTCATCAAGGAAGGCCCTCCCAGATCTTACTCAGCACATCTCTGATGTGGAAAGGGAATAAAGGTCTCAGCTAGGAGGTTTCTCACCATTTGGTCAAAGGGGTCCTGTAAGAGCCTCCCAACAATGCTACTGGGGGCAAACCAGCAATCTGTTTCAACAAGGTACCTAACAATTTTACCAGAAGAACTGTACGAACCAGATGCCAGTGAATGGATGGAAGTGAAACTGTCACTCAGAAGTTCTTTTTTTTGTCCTCACCCTGGAGAAGAGAGGCTCTGGGAAACCTTATAGCAGCCTTCCAGTACCTGAAGGGGGCTGACAAGGGAGCTAGTAAGGGACTTTTTACAGGATATGTGATGATAGGAAAAGGAACAATGGAATTAATCTGACAGAGATAGGTGTAGATTAGGTTTTAGATAGAAATTCTTTACTGTGAGAGTGGTGAGAGACTGGAACAAGTCTTTGAGGTGCCCCTGACCATGGCAGGGGCATCTGTTCCAACCCAAACCATTCTATGATTCTATGATTTGATGTTGTCCAGGATAGATGTAAATTTGAAGAAATCTAAAAATTGCTAACCTAGTATCACAAAAGAAAAGATTGGTAAGGGAGAAGAAGAGTGGGCCAAGAGAGACTCTGGCAGATGATGAGGGATTACCACCAGCTCTCCCAAGTCGAACACTAAGAGACAAATATTGTGCAGTTGCCAGACCAGGAGACTTAAGTCTGCCCCTACAAGCAAAGTCAAATTAGGTGATTCTTCCTCCCCTTTACTACCACTTCAAGGTTTATTTCTTTGTTACTAATCAGGACAGTCCTACAGAATCAAATCAAGTGGAAAATCATGAAGATGGAAATCATACCCAGTGGCCTCAAGAAAAGGCAGGGAGAAAAGGAGTGGTCCACCATTAGGAACATGATAACTCTTCATAGCTATAGAAAAAATAACACTTGTGTTCAAAAATACTCAGCTTGTATTTGCTAGGAACATATTCCCATTTTTTCTCTTCACCTTCTCTCTGTGGGATCCTAGGTGTAATTTTTATCCCATAAAGGGTCTATTTAAAGCTGAAAATGAAGATGGAGGCTCTTCAACTTAACTGTTATAGGTGGCAGAGAAACACAAAATGAACAAAGATCAAAAGAGAGACAGACAGATTAGATAGATAGATAGATAGATAGATAGATAGATAGATAGATAGATAGATAGATAGATAGATAGAATCTTAAGGTGGTGCTGAGAGTTTTTTGCTCAGCCCACACAGCAACAGGCAAGGGAGTGGAGCTGATCTCTGGAATTCTACGTCCAATCGACCGCATCACATTTTCAAAGAGAAAACACACCTGCGAGCCCCTGACTGCTACAAAGGGCATAGCCACAATCAGCACTAAAGGGAAAGCAAACCACAAGACCTGCAGTGCAATCTTAGAGGCAAATATCCCATCTGGATGGGGATAGCAGGCACACACATGCAGCATTGTGTTGCTCGGACATCCCTGACACGATGTGTGAGGCTCGATTTTCCTCCTGGGTCAGCACTGGGAAATCACTCACCTGCACTGCAGATCTCAATTATATATTCTGCATTCATTCTGCACGGAGAGTTTTGCACATAGCATGAGTGTGAAACATGCACAGGGACTGTCATCATGTAAATAAAACATCTGCATTGCTGATGGTAAAGTAAGATTTTGTTCTCGTGCATTAAACAGGCTCAGCATATCCTCAGAACCTGTACATGGCAGTAGCTCACAGGTGATGTTGACTCCAATGCACCACTAAGAGCAATTTTTTTTTTCTCTCTCTCTGCTATTTTTAAACTTGCAAAGAAGGAAATAAGGTAAATTGGACATGACCCCAGATGTAAAATGGAAAAGCCTAGATGAACCTGACAAAAGCCACAATCAAGGCATAAATTGCATCCTTTTGTTGCCCCTCTCCCAGAGCCTAGGCATGGCTGGGCATATGATATGGTGTATGTAAAACACCACGGTCCTCTGGCACATCTGCAGAAAAGTCCCTGAGCAAAATACAAAGAAGGAGCCAAAGCAGCATTCAAAATGTCCCACTTCATCATGGCTTAGACCAGGGGAAGCAATCTTAAATTAAGAGACCTGGCTTTACATCTCATGTCACAGGTAACTGCAGCCACACGTAGCTGGTGTGTCCCAGGGGGGTTGTGTGCTGGGCTGGGTGGGTGCCTGGGTGTGTGTCTGTGCTCAGGCAGACGTGTGAGCTGCTGAACAGGCACGAACCAAGTTTTTCTACGTGTTTCTCTGTGCCTGTCTGGTGATAGAAAATCCAATCAATAGCTGGTTAGAGAATAAAGCTCAGCTCCATTATTAAAAAAATCTCTTTCAATAAAAAGAAAAACATCTGTTCAAACAGCGTACGGCTACAAATTTGGAGTGCGGGCTGAAGCATCATCCCTGCCCTGTGCCCGTCATGTTCAGGGAAAATACTGCAGATGTTTCAGGAGAGTTTTACATGAACCATTGCAGCAGATTTCCAAAAATGATAGACAAATCTATCAATTAATCTCTCCAACAGATTTTCTTCCAAGCTTTTTCTAAAACAAGTTGTCTTATGTGTATCACACCCTCCCCTCTGGACTGTTCCCACCTGATAGTATTGTCTCTATGCCGTGTCTCCTTTTGCAGACACCAACAGGGTTGGGAAGCAAATACACACAAGCACACACACGTACACACACAGAGACACACTTCCAAATACACACAAGCACTTTACACAGCGACCAGCAGAGCAGTGCCCACACACCCTGCGAGGGGCAGATACACACAGCATCCCTCAGGAAAGGCAGAACGACTCCTTGGTGTGGGCAGACACACAACTGTACACACTCACACCCAGAGTCCAGCACTCAGCCAGACACACCTGCACGCCAGCCTTACCCTGTCCCCCCAGCACACACACGGCAGCTGGGGAGCAGTTTCCCCACGCTGGTTGTGATGCTTAGACTAAAACTTTGCTCAAGCTGAAAATGCAAAAGTTGCACCAGGTAGAGAAGAAGGAGAGCAGGGAAGAGATTTCTTGTTGTATTTTGCTCTGGGATTTTTTCATTCTGGCAGACAAGGATTCCCTTTGAATTGATACATTTCTTTCTCCCAAGAATTTCAAATGATAATGCATAAATGAGTCATAGATCAAGAATGGCAACGTGGTGAGCAAGGAGGAGAAAGAGTGTGAGTGAGGGGCACTGGCACAGAAATTTGACAGTACCCCAACTCCCCCCCTTCCTCCCCCCATGCCAAGACATTAATTCTCACAAGTCGGAGAAAATTACTATGCATGAATGCAAAAAGCATGATCAGGAGTAATTAACATGGCTTCATATGCAAATTTTATTAATGCAGAAGTACAAAGTCATTATGCAAATGAAACTTACGTCAACTCTCTTGACAAATATTCATTTCTAAAGCTCAAGTTTCTCCCTTCTAATTTTTTTTTTTTTTTGATTTTTGGTGTAAAACCAAAAAAAAAAAAAGTGATGAGGACTGCTTGACAAGTTTGCAAAGTTGTTTTTCAACCAGAGAAATTTTATACTTGCATTGTTGATATATTTTTTTTGTTGTTGTTGTTGGCAGGTACACGACAGCTCATGGAGGAGAGCGGGAGGATGGGGGACGCGGGCTACCAGCAGCAGGCAGCCAATCAAAACGCCAGCGGCTGTAATGAGCGCGATTGATGACTGTTTGGCTTTACTGCAGGGTAATGAACTAGAATCCAGTCTGAGGAGGGAAAAAATATGAATATTCATGAAGCTGTGCTCCTGCCTTTGATGATTAAAGAAATTTTTAATATTCAAATAAGCGCTTGCCAAGTGATTAACAAAGAACAAGCACGCAGGAATATGGAAATGGAGCTGTGGAAGATTTGGGAGTCACAGTCTGTGCAGAAAAGACAGCACAAAATTTCATAAACAAGATAGGCAGATAACCTAATTCAAATCTGAGCAAATAAAGAGGGGAAAAAATCACCTTCTTTTTCATCAGTTTGGATATTGTATCAGTCACTTTGTTTTAGAGTGCAAAGGAGAATAAAATCAACCAATGCAATAAGACGGGGGGAAGTATCCAAACCCTCAGAAACACAACCCAGCAATTACAAAGTAAGAATCCCGGGTGAGAAACCGAGAGGAAAATGATGGCTAAGTCCACCGTCTGCTGTGGGCTATTGCTTTTCAAAAGCAGGACCCTGCCTGATGCTGAGAGCCTCCTGGCTACTGAGAATCGCCAACTTGTTGTATACAACAGGCAGGAGTCAAAAGTATCCTGAAATCACCAAGACCAGTCCCTGCTGTTAAATCCCTTCCCTTGGATAAAGGGCACACTGCAGGGCTTGACTGCTGTCTGGGAGAGGAGGGAGTGCAACAGAAAGAAGAAATAGTATTGCCAGGGAAAAGAAAGCAAAGAAAAAACTGAAAAGGAGGATGCAAGCAGGTCTCAGCTGCCCACCCTGGTAATCAGTAAAAAATGTGTTTTCCATGTCTGAGCCAGAAAGGTCCTCCACTCCCCATAGATTTCTGAACAAGGATACAAAAATTCAGTCGCATTATAAAATGTCTGATAAGTTCAGGCTCTCACAGTTTAATAGCTTCACTAAGGATTCACACTGAAGCACATAGTAACAATATTAGCTGCTAAAATGACTTTGCAGTTAAAATACATCTAATTAGCAGCCAGCTATTTTTTTTTCTTTGAAAAACAGTTAACTTCAGAATGTTATTATACCAGAATGAAATGTGGTTGAGCTCTTTCTGTAACTCAAAAGCCAGAGTAAGGATATCTTCAAAATATTAGGGCACTGGAAAACCAACTCACCTTTTTGTTATTAGATCCTGGGGTTTCACAGGCCTGTTTGCCTTTTCTGCAGACCTTTAAAAACTCTGGTTAATTATTTCTTATTTAAAAATCTAAAGAAAGCATAGGCTAGGTACCATTTAATAATTAACTGCTGTTTTCAGAATGTAAAATTTCAACTATACTTAAAATAAAAATAGTAACAGTAGCAGCATGAGGACAATGCTATAAATTGCAAAAAATGGCCATGATAAGAACCTTCAAAGTTGTCATGAAAACACATTTTGTAGCTAATGAGATTTTTTCCCCCTATATTTGCTTCATTTTTGGAAATACAAAAACATTCACTAGTGATGTATCACAGAAAAGAATGGGAGGGGAAAAAAATAAAAAAGGAAAGGAAGGAGAGGAAAAAAAAAAAAAAAGAAATGCCTAAATGTAAGTAAAGATAAGGTTAAACACCATGGCGGGGTATTGCTGGGAGTCTTTGCTCTGAATAATGCCAAGACCTTTCGAAGATGTCTGTTGTCTCTGAGCGCGTGTGGGCGGGTGAAGTGTGATATTACATAACTCACACGCGGCAGTGGCGGTGCACAACCGTACTGATTAAAACGCTTGACTGTGAAACTCAGATCTCCATTTCCTGGGCTGTTTGTAGCTCATGTCAGACCCCTGAACACCGAAAATGTTATCCTTTGTCTACAAGATTCCTTGCTTTGTTTTAATCAGTGCATTTTCTTTTTTAATGACAGAGGAGCAACTACCAGCTCCTACAGTTGGTTGCTTTGAAGCGCTTCTTAAATGGCCATTAAATTCTACCATACAAATGTGAACACTTAATATTTTTTCCATATTTTCATAATTTCTTTAAAAGTACCCCATTTACATATTTCTGGAGAATAATGATACTTCTGCAGGGCAGGTGAACACACATTTCTGCATATGGAGTCAATGGGGAAAAGCATTAAGAGTCCATATTGTAAAAATCAGCCCCTAAATTTAAGTGGTTTGAATTGAGCATGCAGCTGTGGTTGCCTGTCAGTAGTTAGATGGTGTAATAATAATAACAACAACAATAATAACAATAATCTTTTCATTTCTCTAGTGCCTTCCACGCAAAGATCTGGAAGTACTTTACAAAGATAAATAAACTGAGTTTGGAACACCCCATGTGGTTAATAAATATCCCAACATATCTAAAGAGCATGCAATTCCTCTCACTGTGTAAAAATCCATGTTATGTCATCCACATATTTGCCTATGACATTTTGGAGGCTTGGAGACACCAAGGGCAGGCTGGGGAGAATTTTACTCACCTTGAGATCATTTGAATTCACAGAAGTAGCCCACACTGTGCCTGCAGGACTGTTTTGCCAAACCCCTTCTTTTAGAAAACAGGGGTGGGGATTGTCTGTGGCCCGGGTGCCAGGGTGAGTGGTCCCCAGAGGTATCCAGGTACCACTGGGCAGCATCCCTCTAAGTCAGATCTCCACAGGTGCTCCTGCAGGACCACCTGTACCCTCCTCTCATCTGATGCTCATCTAAACTTGTTCCTCACCCCTTGTCTGTGCTATGAACATGAAAAGAGAAAAACTGAATTGCCTCAGCCCAATTAAACACCCAAGAAAAAGGACTCTTGCCTACCCCAAGGCTGCATTCGTCACTTCCCCCTGCTGTGTCCTGTGCCCACCCCACCAACACAAGCCTTTGCCCCAGGAGCACCATATCCCTTTGCAATGAGAGCAATGGGTGCAAGAGCAAGGGAAAACGGGGCAGGATTTGGCCTAAAAACATCATAAGGCATAAGTAAATATGACATATCAATAGATGTGCTAAAAATATAACATAGGAAACCAGGGAGTTTCCTCATCTCGGGAGGGTGGTCTTGCAGACCATTGGGCTGGGAAGAAGGCTGGGTGCACACCCCAGGGCATGAGCCACACAGGCTATGGCACCTTCTCTCCTGGAGCTCAGCTTCCCCCTTCCCACTGACCCCCTGTCCACTCTGTTCAGCCCCAACTCGCTCTCAAGCAGAGCCCAGCTCTCACTCCAGGAATGTCAAGTGTCTAACACAAGGGTGGCCTGATCTGAGCTGCAAAGTCCAGAAGCTACCACAATAAACTAACAAATAATAATCACCCTGATTTGTGGAGGGTTGGTTTTTTTTATGGGTTTTTTTTTGTTTTTTTTTTTTTTCCCAAAAGGCATAAAGGGTAGACAATAAACAGTTCATCAATTTTCCCAGTTTTTTCCCCCAACTCTTGTAATTAAGTCCTGGGGAGTTTTCAATGGTTGTAAAAATCCTTGTGGGTACTGAAATTTTTAAACCTGATTATGTCATTAATATTTCTATCCACCAGCAAATATTTCTGATTTAATTGAAATATATAACTACCCCAACAGACAACTGTAGCAATTTCAGGCCCTGAAATTAATAAAGTAACTCAGTGGATGGAAAGAACTGCTTCCAAAGGGCAAAATAATATATATATACAGATAGAGCAAGAAATGCCACTACAAGTAATCAGAGGGTTTGACCACAAGAGGATGGGCAAGAGGTTAAAATGAAGGAATTGAAGTGGCCAGGGAAGAGCCACAGATAAGCAGGAGTCATTAACACCAGTGGACTTCTCTGCCTTGGCCATTTGGAGCTGAGTTGCACTCACAGACTGGCAGATGCTGCATTGCAAACATGCATCCTCAGGGTGAATATGGTCTCTGGAAAAGAGAACAGCAGGATCTGCTGCTTGGTAAGTATCTCTGCCTTGCTCTGAAGTTTGCCTTCCACTAGTGGTTTTAAATTTTGTCCCTATCTCTCACAATAAAATAATAACAATAATTTTTTTAAAATTTGAGGAATTGGGCAAAATGAGGCTTTAGCAGCTCTTCAGCTGTTTGGCAGCAAAATCAGTTCCTGGAATGGGAGGGAACTTGGGGAAAAAGAAGCAGATGAAGTCACTCTGCCCCTCTGTGCCTCAGTCTCCCCATCTGTGAAAATCGGCTAATGACATCCACCTGATTTAGTTAAATGTCCTGGAAACTAAAAAGACTCTGTAACAGAAATATATTAAGCAGCAGCACTGTTAACTGCTTCACTGCTGGAAATGCAAAGGAGAGCCATCAGGTGATGCCATGTCCCTGCACAGCACAGATGGACAAACTTAATATACAGAAACAATTAGCTTTGGGGGAGAATCACAGCTTCTGGTTTTTTGGCTCACACCTTGCCAAAAGCAATGTAAGTGTAGACACTGTAAGTGCTGAATTTCAATGTGAAAAATAGTCTACCTGCCTAGTGTGAATGTATACACCAGACTTAAAGTAATATAACTTTAAAATAAGTGAGGAAAGGGAGGGACATTAACAGGCACATTCATGATTTGCAATTTTTTCCTTGTGCATGGAGCACTTTCACACTTAGAAAAGCAATTCACTAACACCAGGCAAACTTGAAAAAGCAAAACAGAGCTATCAACTGAGGAAGGAGGGAGGGAGAAGCAGAGATTTTTAAAATGAGAGTTCCCATTGAGTTTTGCATCTCTCACATGAAAACTACTCCAGCTATGTGTGTACGAATAGACTCAAGTCTGATAACTGAATCTGTCAAATTAAATGAGCAGAGCAATCGTGGAGATGGTAAAACAATCCACCAAATGAGAAGAGCACTCAGGATCTAAAGATTCAGTCTTCAATTCACTGGACACCAGCACAACTAAGCAAATAATGCTCTCTGAATGGAAAAGAGGCTAGGAAATTAACTAGCTTTTAAATAATGAAAGAAAGCAGATAAAGAAACCAGCAACCAGGAACTTCGTTCAGACTATAATGTAAGCCAAAAAAAGGAAATAGTGAACCAGAGTTTCATTTGCACAAGGAAGCATGCTGGAAACTTGTGCCCAATCCCTCTGCTAAACAGAACAATGAAGTTTTACCCAAAGACTTGGATACAAACAGAATTTGGCCAGTCACAAGCACTAATTAGACAGGATAACTGAACCCTGCACCAGGAGAGTAAAACACAAGTGCAGTATAATAAGAACCCTGTTATCCTTTCACTGTGACACAAAACTAAGAGCAAAGTACAAGAAACCAAGAATAATTCTCTGTAAAGCATTTTTTTCTGAGGTATATATTTTCTGGACCAGATTTCCCCGTAATTCTCAATTTACCCATTATTTGTAGAGAATAGCATCTTTCTTCATAACATAAAAGCATACGACACAAAAAGGCTTTTTATTATCAAGACTGCTTGAAACAGAAGCTGAATACACTTACCTAGAAAAGTGTATTCAAAAAAAAAAACAAAGTCATAAAAAACAGACATACTGTACAAACAATGTGAAGCAAGAGAATTTCTTCAAAAATCCACGGTTAGGATGAGGAAGCAATATTAAATTCATACCTATCACCTCAGTAAAATAAAGCTGAGCAGGCTTGTTTTGTTTCTGATGAAAATGTCAATATACTCAAATGACAGCTTATTGCTTTATATCACAGTCTAACCAAATCTTTCTATACCCTCCTGCGTTACGAGCAAAATCTCTAAAATGTCACCAACTGAAAAACTGAACCAGCCTGTAATTAGTTTCAACAAGGTCATCCTTTTAACCCTAATTTTCTAGATGTAGACGGTATTTCCATCGTAAGCATTATGAACCTTCCTTAAGGACAAGTGGAATCAAATTGTAAAATCATAAGCAGCGATCTAGTAGTTCTTCCTTGAAGCAAGCCCTTTATTTGCCTGTAATAAATTCAAATCCAGTCTTCAGTCTCTTAATAGGTGATCAGAGAAAATATGCATGCACACCTAAACCGCTACAATAAACCTTATTTTTTAAATAACACTTCAATCACTAATATAATAAAGATTTTTGTAACCCGTTAGCACTGGTATCATTATTCCTTATGATTCAATATTCTAATGACTGGCTGTAACAGAGGTTTATGTTCTGCAGAGGTTTATACCACTATTTAATGTAATTAAGCAAACTGGCAGCCAGTGCCTCTATGGAAATATCATTTCTATCACAGAGTATTCCCACCAGAAATTCAGAGGGATCATAACATACAAACTTTGATTCTGTTTATTTTTTCCCCTGTTCTGAAACTGATCTGGCATTTCTTGGACTTAGTACTAAGTGGAAGAAGGAATTAATTTGGCTTCTGTAGACATGCTATTATTGACAATACTAATAATCTATGACAAATGGGCCATCCCCGCTCCTCTCTTTCAGCAGACATTGCAGCCTGCAACATCGCTTTGCAAAACCCCAGAGCTGGACTCTGCTGCTGGGAGCCCTGTGAGTGTACCAGCAATGGGGTTTTAAGTAAGCCATTAAAATGCTAATATTCAGCACGGGCCAGATCCCTGTTACCACTGAAAGCAGAACTAAAGCTTCTCTGGAGACAGGATAAGGCCCTTCCAATGTGATCAAAGAGTAAATACATGCAAAGCTCTGATGGAGAAAAGGATCTTTTTTCTAATTTTAAAACTAAACAGGGAGAGTCCACCAGGCTCGTAATCCATGTTTCAGTCACATCTGGGATCACTGACATCTGGGATAGCAGCCATGAGGAAGATGGGTCCAGGCTAAAAAGTTGCCACCTGGGGTCAAAGAGTAGCACTTGATACCCAGGGTTCTGTGAAAATTGAGTTATTTATCTTTTGTGCTACACTTCCCTCCACTCGACACAACTCTGCTGATGACAGCAAATGTGTCACACTATATATATTTGTTTTATATAGGTAGATAAATATAGATATATACATGGACTGTGCATTGCTTTGTCACATTTGCATTTATCCCATCTTGCAAAGGAAGCTCAACTCAAGCAGGAGGTTTATAGGGCCATCCAAGAATGCAGGGTCAGAAGCAGAATTGAGACCAAAAACCAGAGTTCACCCTCTGCCTGCAACAGCAGAGCCAATTTGGTTAAATAAAGGCTTAGTTACATCTCCTTCTCAGCTGTAAATCTCTCTGTAGAGGTTAAAAAAAAAAAAAAAAAAAAAAAAAAACACCCAGAAAAACTTTGAAAGAAAACCCAATCCCATTTCTGGGGGCAGAATGGGACACGGAATGATAATGGAAAAGGGAAAATGTCTGGTTCCTATTATTACTATCTCCAGCACTTTCACCTCCACAAACAGCTTAAAGAAGGGCTTCTGGAACAGAAGTTCAACTTTCCTTAATTTGGGCTCTTAACTGCCAGGATCTGGTTAGATTTTCTCCTTCTCCAGATTTTAATACTTTTATTATATATTCTAATGGGGAGTGGGGGGAGGAAGAGTGGGAATCTCAGTGTCACTCTAAGAAAGAAGTCACCGGGTTTTGCGATCCAGCAGCTTCCTTGGCAGAGAGAACTGCTGGTTGGCATAATCCACTCATTTGACAAAACTACTATTTCTGGGCACAGGCTCAAAAACAGGTAGGAAGCAAATGCTGAGAAATAAGGAAGTAAAAACAGCCAACAGATTTTTCACTACCAAGAACGCCAAGAGTAAACATGATTTATTTAGCTGTGTTTAACATGTCTCTTCTGCACTAGACTGCAGAAATCTGCTTGCATTTAGAGCAGGAGGAGGAGGAGGAGGAAGGGGGGAGGGGATGAAAAGGGAATCCATTACAGCGCTCCGCTGGTACTTTCTGAATTGTTCAGTCACACAGTTTTATGGAGTACAAGTATTTTCTAGCCCAAAATATATTCATGTGTCAGAAGAAAGCAGCACTAATCTGCTGTTAATTAACAAGCTGCTGCTAACAAAAGATGAAGGACCCAATTCATACAAACAATATTTACGTGGGTGTCGCATGATTTTGTCACAGATCTTTTCTCTTTTCCCCTCCCCCCACCACCTCCCNGCATAAGCCATGTCCCGACCCAGCCAAACTCAGACAAGGTCTCACCTGAGCCACCCAGCTCTGGGGCTCATGCTTACCCACATGGGGAAGGCCCTATCACGTTCACAAGTAAATTTTCTTAGATCCTTTATTTATGAGGGAGCGGCCATCTCCTGGCACTGTGCCCACAGTGGCAATGCTGCCGAGGCTCCAGAAAGTGCATGAAGCCTCCCACCCTCCATCCATCCTCACCATCCAGTGCAGGCTGTGAGAGGGGATGGGAGACACCACTGCCTTCCCCGGTGCCTGGCCCATGATTTCATTTTTGTTTGATCCAAACCCTTTGCCAAGGAATTTGGGGATGGGGGGAGCATGCTAACAGCACAGAGGCTCAAAGGGATTAGGGCTTGTTCAAAAATACCCATGCACACACAGATGGGTAGGGCTGTGAGCAGGGAACCAGAGGGCAGATCTGTCAGGCGCAGCTCTGCTGCCCTTCCCTGCTCCCCGCTGGAATTTTGGACAGTAGCACGTGTGGCCTCATCCAGAAGGGTGCTGAGCACTGCAGGCTGCCCCAAGTCCCTGCCGGACGCAGCTGAGCGCTTTGGAAAATAAACCCATTCACAATCTTTTCTGCCTCATCTGAGAAATGAGAGTGCATATCTCCTGTGGGCGTCTTAAAGCTGGTGCTGGCAAAGAGATGGGAGAGTTAAAACCAACAGCAGCTAGCACTAAAAATTCCTGGACTTGTTCCCCTCTCAGGAACAAAGCTGAGGCTGCAGGGTGGAGAAAGGGCTGATGGTCCCCAGTGCTTCACCCATCAAACCACACCAACCTGACCTACAGAAGGGTTACAGGGGACAGGGTTTAGGCTCTACTCTGCACTGTCATCACACAGCCAGGGCTGGGAGAAGCATAGAGACAGGAGGGTGGGAAACAGAAGGATTTAAGCATGATTCTGGAAGTGCCAGGGTTCTCCCATCATGGTACGGTGGGGTGGTATTTCTGCTAGCACAGTTCTCTGCACACCCCAGTTACTGTCTCACCCTCAAGGCCACAGCTTCCTCAGCGAGAAACAAACTCCACTGGAGCATACACACATGTGCCCTTCCAGGTCTTCTCTCTGTACCCTAACCCCATTTCCCAGACCATGGGGTTTTCACTGAAAAGTCACAACCACTCTCTCAGCGCATTCCCCAGGCACCCTGGCCAGCACCCAGCCCCACCACTGGCTCCTTCCAGGACCTGCTCTGGCAGGAGCCTCTGAGAGGGACCAGCCCTGAATGCAGGCTAGCACTGACTCTTCCCCACATCATCTCTTTGTGCATTTCCAAAGTGATCTGCATTTCTAGATAGAATTTCAACAAAGTCCTTCCCTGGGCATTTTCAAAGATCTGGGTTTTTAATTTTTTTTTTGTTAGCAGTGATACTTGAAACACTGACTTTTACCATTTGAAAAGCAAAGAAAAGACATTTAAACAAGCATCTTAAAAGAGCTAATGAAAGAGAAACAGATCCATCTGTATTGTATTCTCCACTCACTATCTCTCAAAGAAGTAAACCTTTCCAGATAGCAGGGAAGTCTCCCAAAAGTGAAGACAACAGCTGTTCCCAAGCTTCCCTCAGAGGGAGTGAGGACAGCCAGTGAATTGCCCCACCCAGGTAACGCCTGTTGCAAGCTGCCTGGAAAAAAACCCCAGCCCAAGCAGCCTCAAGACCCCAGCCCACAGACTTCATCAATCCAGCTCATCAGTCCTTCCAAAACAAGCAGGTGCCTTTGCTAGGGGTCTCCAACCACCAGTGAACCCATGACTTCCCCTTGCCCAATTATTTCTAATGAATGTTAATTTGTCAGATAGGGAGCATTGAGGATTGAGGGTGTTTTTCCTTACCTGCAGAACAGACATGGCAAGGCTGAATCCAGTCCAAAACAATGCATTGTCAAAAACCCCCTGAAGGGATGGGTGCTTCAGGTGGTCAGAAAAAATGTCTTTTGCTCCTGCATACTAGCACTGCTAAGAGAAAACCGTCTTGTGCATCCCTTTGGAGAATCAGCTCCAATCAGGAATCCTCAATCAGCTTCAAAATCAAAAATAACGTGCATCATCTTAAATGATGAACTTGGCACAATGAGGATAACGTCCTTTGAATCTGGGAGCTGGAGCGGGGGTTCAGGGGTTTTTTGAGGGAGTTTTGGGGCTAACTGTTTTAACTTCCTTCTTGCAAAAAGGCCCTGTACCATAAACATTAATCAAACACTGTATTCTGCCTTTTAGTCTTGAACAATTATGAGTACAGTTTTGTGATCTTTAGCCATATTTACTGATACTCAAAGGCAGATTCTATCTTGTTAGATTGTTATAAATGGGACCCCAGGGAATCGGCACACAGGCGGAGGCAGATGTGAAAGAGCCTTCTCAGAGCTCGGGTGTGCTTCGGTTTTCTACTGCTGAAATTACGAATGTTTTGGATAAAAAAAAACCAACCAACTTTAGATTCCTCTGCCAGATCATTACAAAGAGCTGTCTGTAGATTACAAAAAAAAAAAAAGAGGCGCCATTTTGCTGAACTTAATATTTTTTAAGGTTAACTGTTAAATTTCAAAGTGTGGTTTACATGTGCTAGCCACTTGTATGAACAAAAGTTTCAGAGACAGACAGAGAAAAGGTTACTGGTTATAAACGATTAAAGAAAGAAACCCACAAATTCTATCTCATTCTCTCTTACTTAAATACATTGTTTCTGCTCCAGACCTGTTTCATAATACCATAAAATAGAGGCATGTTTCCGACACTAGGTTTGAGAAGCTGTCACATTAAAGGTAAACTTTTAATCTGCTAGAGACAAACAGCACACATTTTTACTTCCCAAGAAACAGCTCTCAAGAAATGTTTAAACAAGAATTTAAGAGCTGTGTGGTAAGTCCACATATAGGGGTCTCAGACAGCTACTAGGTTTGAGCTTCTTTTCCTTGTTGTTGTTTTTATAATTCTTTAAATAACCCACTGAAAAGTAGATTTCTAGGAACAAAGTAACCAAGATGCATGGTACAGTGAACCTCTAGGCTTGCTTTTATTTCTAGTTAAGAGAAAAGAAATGTTTTAACTGTAACATAGGCCTGAATTTCTAGCTGTTCATCTCCATATTTTTATTTTCTTGGGACTCACAATCAAATACTTTTAAGAAGTTAATTGTGTCACAATTAGTAACACATTAGTCCTCCGATATTTTTAATAGCAACCCAGGTTTTTCCCCAAGGCACTTAAAAATGGCAGGCTCGGCTATATTCTCCCTTTTTTAAAACTCCCATGCACTTTCTTCTTTAAAAAACTCCCACATGCATTTCACTTGGTCTGAAAATACCAGCACAGATCTTACTCCTGCCAACGCTTACAGACATGCTTAACTTTCTGCACATCAGTAATCCTGCTGACTGTGGAGGGCCGTTGGCGCACCTACGGCTCGGTGCAGCTCGGGATGGAATCCGGCCCGCGCCGAGGCCAATGGCAAAACCCCCATTGACGTCAATAAGGTTGTGCTCTGACATCCAGTTTGTTGCAGGATTGGGACCATCCTCATTTCAAGGTACTTTCCCAAAATCTATTTTGGTTTAGGTTTTTGTTTGGGTTTTTTTTTTCTCTCTTTTTCTCTTTCTGCTCTTTCTCCCCCTCACCTCCCACACTCGGTCTTGTGGGGCCCCATATTGAGACCACTTGAAAACTTCTGCCTTTCAAATCCCTCCACGAGGAAAACCCCCTCGCTGAGACAGGAAACATCCTTTGCAGGTAAAGCTGAAAGAAAGTATTTTGCTCCACTGTGTGCATTTGAGTAAACTAATTAAAACCTGGGAACTTGGGTTCCAACCGATGCCAAGAAGCAATCATTAATATGAGCTGAAGTGAAATGGGAAGCTCTAGACATTTAAAATCAGCTGTAGGGAAAGAAAAAAAAAAGAAACAAAAAAGAAAAAATGTGGAGGAAAGAGGGAAAGGATGTTTCATAATTTTTGCCGTAAAGTCAACCCAAATCAACTTGAACTGCACGGGGTTAAAATACATTTGGGGATGCTATACAATGAGGGGATAAAGCCCTGCTGAAAAGCAGAGGAGGGCGAAGCAGCGGCAGCCGGCTCGGAAGCGCTGCGGCGCTGTGAAGAGCGGGCAGAAGTGAGCAAACCAGCTGAACCGCTTGCAGAATTAATCAGTAACAAAGAGACTGGAGCTGTTGGCGGGCTTCAGCCCTTGAACCTGGACTCTGCTCTATAAATTTCAACTTGGAATGGCTCTCTACTTGTTGAAAGACAGGTTGGCTCCAGGCCAAGACATAGGGGGAAGAAAAAAAAATATCAAAAGAAAAAAAAATTCCTTCTTGTTCAGGAAACTTCCCTTCAGTTTCTAACTCTTTTTATGAGCTAGTAATAGGGTAGTCTAGAAAATGGGAAACAAAAAGTGAGTCTTGAAAGGAAAAAATGAACCAGAAGTTGGTTTAATAAGGAAAATAAAACAAGTAGGTGCTAGGTTCAAATCTGGATTTTGTCTGCACGCAAGTACATCAGCTCTAATAGAAGACTTCAGAGCACCTCGGCAATAATTCAAAGGAGACTTTTACAGTTACATTAGCTGACTACAGGTTTGACTCTGAAAATAATAAATGTCTTAAAAGAGGAAGAGGGCTGTTTAATCCTTGTCTGCAGTCTCATCTTGTTTTCTCCTCCCCCACCCCTCCACCTTGTTTAAATGACCATTACAAAAGCAGTGTGGTATAAAAAACATGTAGAACCATCATTTATTCAACAGTATCTCTTTCCATTCTTATTTTTCCCCTCTCCAAACAGGGGCGTGAGGGAGAATTGATGCTTTCCTCAAGCTCTCCTCACTGCCAAGGCAGTTTCAGCCACAAATACCTTGCTACCGCTGTGCTTTCCCAACATGAGCAGACAAGGAGCGGGCTGGAGCAGAGTGAGAGGCTGGAGTGCAGAGCGGGGGAGCTGTCAAAGTGGGAAGAAAGAAGGCAAACATCTATTCAGAGGCCAGATGCGCTGAGCAAGGTCAGCTGCAGAGGCACAGCCCTTTGCAGCAGCTATGCAATTACATCCAAAGTCTGCACAGCACCAAGAGTCCCACAACCTGCATGCAAGGGCTGGACTGGAGGATCTAGGGCAGCTGGAAGAAGATCTATAATAATTCTAATTGCTCTTCCAAGATGTTAAAAGGTAGATGAGATGCTCTTTACCTAGAACAGAGGGGCTGACACTCTGTACCGCTTGCAAGAATACATAAGGATAAAATACCCTGACAAGAGACTGGAGAGAGAAATAGTGTAAGTGCCAGCGGTGATCAAAACATGAAATAAAATAGTGAAATAAGATGCAGCCTAATCACAACATGGAGGATACAAAATCTTGTCACCAAAAGTAGCTGTTGAGGTAAATTAAATGAATCACTCCCAGCTCTCTTCCTCTCCAAACTCCCTTAATTTTAAAGAAGGGGCTGACTCCTGTGAGGCTGCACATCATACAAAACTGCTGGACATTTAAAGCTATACACGTAGCATGCCTGCTACAGACACACATCCTGTACTTCCACTTTCCAAGAAAACTGGGATCTGCTACTTGGTAGGTCTTTTCCATCTCCAGCTTTTATGACTCTGCTGAGGGATCAGTGAGCAGTGTCCCCCTTTTCTCGCTCAAGAAATATGCTACCAAATGCCAGAAGAAGGAGAGAGTTTAAGAGCTGTCGGGCTTAACAGTGGTTTGTGCTGATCACGCTCGAATTTTTCTGCAAAGGCGTACATGCAAAGCGAAAAAAACAACAACCACTAAGTAACCACTTCACATCTGCCATTAACATTATTAAACTCCTTACAAGCAGTATCTACCCCACCTTCCCCACTACACACAAACATACACACACCCCCGAGCTCTGCAACACAGCAACTAGGAGCCAAGACAGCTCTCCTCTCCTCGCTGCAGCAACCACATTCATTCCTGTTAAGGGGTTAACGATTCATTTCCACTACTTCTCTCGAGAAAACCTACAATGAAAACATTGGCTCACGAAAGCGTTCTCACTGCCAGAATGCCACAGCGCGAGTGAAAAGTCCGTTTTGTTTTCATTACATCTCTGGGATTTCCGGCTTAACTCCTGAGCTTAGACACCAAATCCCTAGATACCCCACCCACCCAGTTTTTCTTCTTTTTTTTTTTTTTTTTTAATAACATTTCTACTGCACGGCCCACCAATTACCATTTGGAGGGTGGGAGGAAATGGGGAAAAGAAACCATGCAGAAAAGATGTTCTCGCTGGAGAGAGCACACTCATCTCCCAAGACAAGAGTTACCCAGTTTCTCCTGGCTTCTAGGATTTTCTGCTGAGAAACATGGTTTTATTTCCATACCTGGCCTCTCTCCTCTATTTCTTACCCTGCGGGCTCCCATCTTCCCACTCGGCCACCGAAGCCAGTGCTGAAAGTCAGCCCCAAATCTGTGCTCTTTGAAGTTATGTGACATGACATAGAAATCCAAGCCTTTCTTGTACAAAAAGTATGACTACTTCACAGGGTTGGTTTTTTTTTTTTTCTCCAGTTATGATAGAAAAATGTTCCAATCTCAGAAAAAACCTAGAAAGGTTCAACCTTTATGTCACAGCTGATTTGGTCACTGTGTGTATAGGCAGCACAGTTCAAACACTGGCTGAGAAAGAAAAACAATCTATGGAAAACACATGAAGGGAGGCAACCTCATGCTGTAACAACACTTCTGTCCTGCTCAAGCAAAGGAACCATTTCTGTGCCTTTATGTATTTATCCACCGTTGGAGAAGAACATCATTGGAACAGCTTTTCTCTTTTATAGTACTTCCACACACCCAGCTTTCCTTTAGCTACATCCGAATCCAGAATTCCCCTGCAAACACATACAAATTCTTTATTGCAGTCAACACTCCAACAAGCACAAGCGTATTGCTATTTGTCTCATCCACACAAATGCCAAAGCGGTCCACAAGCTGGTTAGGCACTACTTTTACTTTGCTCTTAAAAGTTGCTCACAAAGCTGTCACGAAAAATGAGTAATGGCTGGCTGAACAGTGCCTTTTCACCATCCACCGTTACTGTTGCCTATAAAAATCTACCAATCTTTCCATGGTTAATAATAACCAGATATGCATGCAGCTTCTGGACACATGGCCCAAGTAATTTCACAAAAGGAATTAAAAGGCAAAAAGCCACTTTGTTGGGTGACATTTTTAGTGGGTTCTAACTCTGAGTAAGTCCAGTAAGCCTTTCATTGAACTAAAAGAGGCTAACAGCAGCGCCAACGTGATACAAAAAAGCAAGTTTTGCCCTTAAAGAGTGACTCCTCACATGCATTCACCCCAGAGCAAGAAGACTGGCCGTGTGCACTGAATGACCTTCTTAAATCCCCTCTCATCAGCCTGCAAAATGGCACTTCTGTCGAAAAGGTTTTACCCAGCATTGTCACTCATAAACTGAAGACAGCTCTGACTAGGAGAGATTAGAGGGGAGAAAATAACAGCAGCAAGCTCCTGTTTCTCAGTACAGCACAACATGCACTCAGGGGCAGGTCCCCACTTGTGCCACCTGGACAATCAGGCATGGTCCTGCTGGTTTTAGAGGAATTACCCCACGTGAAACAGGGGCACAGCGGGGTAAACTGGACCCCCATCACTCCTGCAGCCTTGTAGGAATCCTGCTAACCACAAACAGAGCACAGAAGATAACTTTGAAAAACAGGATGGCGAGAAGAACAAAACAAAAAGCTAAGACCAGCAGTGAGAATCAAGGGTATAATATGCTCAGTAGTTTTTTAATCTGCCTGTAAAATTCAGTGTGGTTAATTTCACTCTTTACTGGCAGATGTCAGGAAAGCCTTGGTGCCTGGCAGGGCCAGACCCTGGGCAGGACACAACTGGGACAAGCTGAGGTGGCAGCAGGGAGATGTGGTTGGTGGCCTCGGGCTGAGTCTGAGCAGAGGGTGCTGGAGTGGGGCCCCAGGGTGTGGTGGAGTTCAAGCAAGGGGAAGGAAGGGTTTTGTAACTGGCAGGTTTCTCACCTTTAACTCTTGCCGGGGTTAGCAGGGTCCGTGCTGCCGCCTTGGTGAGAGACACCGGAACTTTGCCCTGTGGCTGCAGCCCTGGGGGTGGCATTGCTGGCAGGCACCCTCCACACTGCTCTCTCTTAGGATCTCCTACAGGAGCACAATCGTGTTCCTTGGAGAGCCCCGTGCTGACCTCCACCAGCAACCTTAAAACTTTAAGCCATCAACATTTCAGCAGCTCTTGTTCAAGCTTGAAGCCTCAGCAAACCAGGGAAGGGCAGCTGCCACTGCAGGCTGCTCCTGTGGGCTGAGGGTGCCCTGTCCCCAGAGGAGAGCCAAGCTCCCCAAGCATGCCCTCCACCCGCATCCCTGGGTGCAAGCAGGGCTCTGGGTGAGATCACCCTGCTTGTTTTTCTCTCCACACCCCAGCAAGGACCTCAACAAGGTCCCAGAGGCAGGAAGCTTGCTCGTTAACCCCCTCTCAGGGCACTCTCAGTTGACACCTTCCTTGTGTCAGGTGTCCTCCCCTTACTGTTCAGCAACACCAATTAGCAAAACGTGTTGCTAAACACCTCCTGAAGCAGCAAAGGAGTAGGAGGAGGTGACCAGGTAACTCCTCTGCACTCAGGAAAACCGTAGCAGATTTAAGGGAAGAAACAAGCCTGGAAAAGCCTCATGAAAAGGATTGCAGCCGAGTTTCTCAGGCACTGTCACCACGTACTTCTAGAAGCCTCTTTTTCTTCACATACTGTTTTTCCTGGCCTCGCTTTTACAAGTCACTCCTGCAAGACACATTACCCCAGGGAGGTTCTGGTAGCAGCACCTGGTGCCAATGACAACCTTGGGAAGGGGGCAGCCACCAAGCCCTGTGCCAGCTCAGCTTCAGAGCAGCTCTTCCCAACCTGCCTGACGCCACGGTCGCAGTCCTTGGGTTGTCTGAGCTCGCGTTTCCCTCCCCTCCCGAGTGGAGGCATCAGGACGGCTGTCTGAGTCCTGCAGTTAATATGGGTGCACGGGCCCACAATGGCACATTGTAAGAGAATGTCTCAGGGTAGGCAGCAATAATAATTAGCTGTCAAGATTTGAAAAAAGGATAATCCATGCCATTGAGTTAACAGTCACTCACACAACACACATGGATTTAACTAATCTTAATTTGGAGAAAAATAACAATTCTAAATATATCAAATAGCCCATTTCATGGCAACCTGCAGCGGTGTTTATCTCTGGCTTCCAGCACATGCGAGTTATTTAGTTTCTCTCACTGGCAGTTTTACCATTCAAAAGCCTGAAATGAACATTCATGGAGCAGGGGTTGCAGTTAAATCCTGCCTCTGACAGGGAGCCTTTTTTCATGATGTACATCTAGTACAATGTATGGAGCCCAGCACTGGTGGCCAGGACAGGATGAATGAGGAATTCCAATCAACCCCCTCCCCTTTCCTAGCACTATCTTCACAAAAATTAGCTCACCATCTTAACAAACCTCTGCTGCTGCTGTAGTTTTATGTTTGTGAGGGTCTGCTGGCCTGAAGGTGCAGACCTGCCAGTGAATTTGGAGAAGGTGTGGTCCAAGTGGTGCCTGCTCCACAGAGGCTCCCTCCTTTTTGCTGGGGTTCCATGAAACCACCCAACATTAAAATCAAGCTGACTGGTACTTTTTTTTTTAACTTGGGTAGTTTCAGAGAATCCTGCTAACAAACAGACCACGGGGCCATGGGGACGAGATGAGATACCATCAGTGAAACGACAGTGGGAGCACCTTCCCAGGTCATTCTTCAGCCAGGACAGGTCACCTGGTTATGCCCAAGATCTGATAAATATGAAAGATAAAAAGAGGTATAAAACACAACAGTGCTCTATTTTTTTTCCAAAATACCTGCCAGCAGTGAAATAAAAGAAGCAGTGACCGATAACTGCTTGCCAACTCATTGGCCTGGTTATGTTTTGCTGTGCAACAATCTGGTACATCTCTTCGATACTATCACACCCTCTGTACAAGAGGCAGAACTGATTTTCAAACAGGTCAGCCAATATGAAAAACAGAAAAAAAAACCTTTACAGGGCAGACTGCTCCTAAGCAAGCCACGTTCTCCCAGTGCCAGCTAACATGCTACCACACATCTTACGGACAGTGGTAACTAAATGAAAACACCTTCAAAATTTGGATTTGCACATTAGCAGTCAGGGAAAGATGACAGATTTCATTATCAGGGGATCTTTAGAGCTGATTGCATAGACAAAGTTGCCTTTGTCTCCACTGGAATACAGAAGTGTCTGTCGGAGATTTGTGTTGCATACCTAAAAATTCTCGTGGACTCCTGAGTTCTGCCTCAACGTGTCCCTCAAAGCAGCACAAAGTCTGTTGTGTGATCAAGAGGCATTTAGTGACTGGGGCAAGAAGAGGTAGCAAGAAAGTAAAAAAAGTCAAAAAGAAAGAGAGGAAGAAAGACCTCAGGGTCACCCTGTGCCAGGATGAATACTCAGCGCGGTTTCTGCATCCCAATATCCTCACACCCAGAGCTACGAGAGGTGCAGTGGCAGAGCCAAGCTCAGCACTTGACATACCCTCAGAGCATTCAGCCATGGGAAGCTGTAAGGTTTGGTGGCTTAGTCACACCACAGAAGGCTTTACAAATCACTCTGACCAAATAAGAAGTCTACAAAAATAACACAAGATCAAGGAGAGGAGCTGAAACCTCTTCGAGGACAGCAGTGGTGGCAGCATATTTCAGGGAGCCGGAGTGGCGAGTGGGTGATTTCTGGTTTCCCTCTTCAAATATAAAGACTCAATTATCTTTGAACAGCTTGCTTTACACATGAATTGACACATTTATTTTACAATAAATAACTGAAAGTTATCTATGTTTCCTTTACTGTTAATCTACACAAAGAAATAATAAACAGAGCTTGTCTACAAAAATGCAACTACTGCAGTCCTCAGAATTCAATTAAGCTAAAATAATTAATGCTTCCACCATATTAAATTACTTTATACATTTGAGCCACTGAAGTTTTTTTTTTTTATTCTTTAATCTTTTTCGCCTTTTTATTTAATAAAAAAAAAGTTAGTTTCAAAAGGGGGGCTGGCTAGGAGGGGGAAAAAGAACATGATTTGCTGTTAAAATGTAATGGTCTCCTTTAGCTGACACAGCATGTAGAGTGTTTTGTGCCTTTGATTAAAATAACATTTTAAATGCTTTGAACAAACATATCTCCCCATACTTCTAAGGGATTATTTTACATATTTCTTGGTGGAATAAAGAAATTCATTCTTCCTGTCGCAGTACAGAAAAGCTAAGAATATCTTTCGTCACATATAAAGTAAAAATACTGTAGGCTGTTGCATTATTACAAAAAAAATAAAAAAAATAAAGGGAGGGGGTGGCAGGGTAGGAGAAAGCTGCCTTAGAGATTAAGTTTCCCTTTTATGAAATCGTATTTAGTCTCTTTTTTTAACAAATCTAACAACAATGCTCTACAGCCGCTCACTGGGAAATACCTTTAATGTTAAATGCAGATTCTGATTTTCTTGGCTAATGCAGAAAGCCTTTCTATTGAAATATAAATAAGGGGTTTGGTATATCCCACTAAAGCCTTTCCAGTGAATGACTTCTGTGGGTTTTTCATGGCTACCCTCCATGGCTGTAATGTGAGGCTTTTATCCTACTATTGAAAACTATCCGCTGCTATTAAAAAAAATATGGAAGGACACTGCACCTTTTTATCTCAGAGCTGGGCTTCTAATTGAGAAAGTATTATTACAGCACTGTTTAGTGGATGTCCCTATCTTCATGCACTGCTGAGAAAATGCCAATCAAATGATAAACCCTTTTATTTTTCTCAATTCAAAATCTTTCCTACATATTTTTCAGTTGATATTCAGTTTAGTCTGAAAGAGATTAGGTGCTCCAGATTGGCTTTTAATTTTTTTTATGCCTTTTCCACATGTGAACATCTCCTTCACAACCTCCTACCCCAGCAGACTTTCTGCATGGCAAAATCTTTGGTTATGTTGTTGCTGACCCCCAGAAGCTGGGATGGGACAACACCCTCTGCTCTGGGAGTAACCATTGAGGTACTATGGACTGAACTTGGGCAGAGATTAGTAAGAGATGAGCTCTGGATTTCAACTGCAGCAGAGCTCTTCAAAACCAACCTTACTAAGCACTGCACACCTTCTGCAAGGTGCTGAGCTCCATCAGCTTGCACAGAGATCAACAGCAATCGGGAGTGCTCAGCACCACTCAGGCAGCCTTCAGCAGACCAGGGAAGGCCCTGAATGCTTCTCTTCTGCTCCTACCAAATGGAAAGAAAATCTAGCCCTCAAATCTGCTACACCATGATGTAGTCATCTCTACCAAGAAAAGTATTCACAACTGCAAAAGGATGAAGAAAGCTCAAAAAGGATGAGGAAAAGACGGGGTCGGGTCATACAGAAGGCTTGCTTACAGCAATGCTCCCAAAGGTACCAGCTGCCCCATGTCAGGGTGGTGGCTGCACCCAAAAAAAGTGTTCCTAGAAGAAAACAGTGTAGTCCATTGGCACTGTATGCCCTGTCCTAAAAGACAGGAGGTTTGAAGATCACAGCATCTTAAAGCCCACACCCTCACTGATGTGATGCCCAAGCCCGTCAGAGATGCTGGGGACTGGCTCAGAGACCTCCAACACTAAAAGCAGAAATCTCTTAAGCTTCAATTGTAAAGATAGGAGCTTCTCACCTGTCTTCTGGGGATCCCCTCATGGGAGCATCTCTACCACAGGCGGGATCCTGGACTGTCAGATCTAATCCCATAGGACAATCCCTAGATAAATCAGGATAGTGGCAGCAAAGACAAATTGTCACTGGTCTTCTGTATGGGATGCAGTCGGTTTGAACAAAAAAGGCCCATTTGAGGAGAGATCCTGCTGTGTAACATAAAACCCCCACTCACTAGCAGGGAGGAGAGTCATCCTTTCACCACTGCAGAGGGGAAAAACACCCTGCTTGATGGAAGCAACCCCATGCCAGGCACTCTGCAGGAACCACTGCATATCACCTCACCTAGGTGGATAATCATCACCTGCCTGCCCACGTCTGAGTGGGGGAGGTCCACTGAATGAACGCTAACTTCACCACATGTGAGAGTTTTAGAAAAAGAAATGCCTGCAATTTGCTCACCCAGGCCAGCCTGTGCTCTTGTATCCTTATTCAGAAGATCTATTTGGGGTGTGCATGAGAGTGGAGGTGTTACCCACCCAACCCAAGCCATCTAAGGAGACCCAGGAGAGGCAGCACAGGCAGCAGTGCAGGCCAGGGAGCTGACATCTACCCAGGGAAGGAAAAATGAAGGACTTAATGAAAGCCTGCTTTAGCCCTCACAAAAAAAATCCTTTTCCCACTACCAGTCAGTGGGAAGAGGATTTTCCCACTGACATCACTAGCATCAGGATGCAGTCCTTCCCAGTGAGTCTGCAGTGACAAAGAGTATCTGGAACAGGACTGAACTGGGCACCTCACCAAAGTCCCCTATCTCTCTGCCACTGCTGCTTGCTTAAAGATGCTCCTGAAATGTTTTCTGACCCCAACTTTCTGTTTTTTCCCAGATGTACAGGCGCCCCCTTAGCTCTCCTTGCTGCCTGAGACGGCCCTTTCTCCAGCAGCTGGCCCTGCACAGACAGCTACAAAGAATGAAGGAGGGGACAGACAGCCCTGCAGAGCCATGAGGATCCTCCAGATGGGTGGCTCCTATAAAGACGTGTTGCTGAAGCCTGTTTCATGGCACTTTCTAGAGGACTCTAGTTAAAAGATTACCTAGGCAAGTTGATTGAGTGTAAAACGTGCTGTACCTGCAATGTTCTCCTGCTTGGGGCAAATTCCTTTTGTAGGCGTGAGAAGACGGTCTTCTTCATCGGGTGTGACTTGGATCCCGATTTCCACTGGCTCTGACACTTTCCTGAGCTCGGCGCGTGAGGAGGGGGGAGGGCTGCTCTTATCCATGCTCTTTTCATAGCAGACACCACCAGTGCCATTGCACTGTTTTCTCTTGTGCTCTATAAAAACCAAGATGTCTCCCAGCGGGAAGTTCATCTGACACTGTCCACAGGTTAACAAGTCGGGGTCTGTCCCGCCTGCGGCGATGCTGATGCCGCCCGGGTCTGCTATTGCCAGGCTCTCGTCCTCGTCGGCCAGTGCCGGTTCCACATGGTCAGCCTCTGCTTTGCATGGACAAGGAGAAACAGGGAGGAAAGGGACGAGGGGAAAAGAGAAAGAGATTGCTTTGAGTGTTCACCGACTCTGAAGGATGCATCACCAGAGGCCCAGCCTCCCCCCACCCCCCTCAAAGGAGCCAAGCCTGATTAGATCTTTCTTTTATTTTTCAGCTTTTCCGCTCTCCCAGAATGATTTCAATATATTTTGCAACCAAGCCTGCCTGAAACAAAATGGAAAGGCTGACCTGGCATAGCTTTCTTGACAGCTCCTTCCCACTGCTGCCAGCACTGCAAGGATATCAGCAAAGAGCCATTTTGCAAGCGTTCGAGCTCCGAGTCACATTCTGAAATAGTTCCTCTCTTTTTATCCCACCTTCTCATTCCCTCTGCGTCTCCCAGCCATCTGGCCAAGGCCCCATCCAGCAAAGCTTATTCTTTCCTTCTTTTTTAGACAGAGGGTGAAAGCTTTTATGCACCAAACTAGCAGGACCAGGCTGCCCATGACATACAAAATTAGTACCACCTTGTCCCCATACAGAGTTACCGGCAAGATTAAATGACCACCCGTTAGCAGAAATTACAAAAAACTACTTGCAAGACTAACATAAAGAGGGTATGGTCTCATGAGCAGTTAAGAGGTTTCAAAAGTGCATACAGTGGGAAAGGGAATGAGGCACTTATTTAACATACTGGAATATTGGCTGAGCCTGAAATATTCCACTCTATTTTTCCAATGCCAAAAACCCTGCCATTGCTATATAGGCTAATAAAAGTTTTTTTGTTTAAATCTTGTCCACAGACCTGTTGAATTTCCTACCTTTACCCCCAAAGACTGGGAAAGAATTTCTGGGTGACCTGAATCAGTTTCTAGGAAATATGTAACTTCTCATTTCACAATTAATAAAACCCAATATGTTTTAAATCAGTATTTGGAAGATAATTTTTAGACTATAAAATAATTGTGGATCACAATCCATTTCTGGGGCAAAACATGTTATTTTGTTTGTTTTCTCTTGTTCTGCCATGTAACTGCCAAATCATACAAATCTAGGACTTTACTCGGGCAAAATTTCCACTGACTTTTGCCTAAGGCTGGCTTGCCTCTGCAAGGGCTATAGGATTTGGATTGAACAAAATAGAGGAACTAACAGTATGTAAATCAGTGACTGAGACCTCTAATCGAATCAGGATTAAAGGAATAGGACGAAAAATGTTCTCTATTAGCCCGAGCAGTTTCCTCATGGATTTCCTGGGGAAAGTAACTAACACAAATATCTCAAAGAAGTAAGATTGTGATAAACAGATGTTATAATTCACACGTGGACTCTTCTCCATTCTGAAAACAAAAGGATTTTTGTCCCACTCTTCAGCACTTGCAAAAATAAGAAAAAAACAAGAAACACACAGAAAAGGGGCAAGAGGTAGAAGGTGGAATGCATTGCCTGGCAACAAAAATGGTTAAGCCTTGAAAAAAGGTAGTTTAGAAAGAGGATCACTCCTATTTTTGCCTTCCAGAATAAATAACTGATCAGCATATCTACCAGCTGTATTGCAAGTTGCCTCAGAGCTCTCTAACAGCAAAGTGGAGAGCAGCAGCAGCAGCGGCAGTGGCAGCGGCAGCAGGAAAGGACAGGGACCTCAGAGAAGTGCCCAGGCATGGACCATCCTGCAGGAGCCGACCATGGGCATGAGAAGGCTTATGTTTCCCAACTCACTCATTCTGAAAATCATTAATTACCGTTTTCCTCTTAATCTAGGTTTAAAAGGAGTTTGAAGACAATACTGAGCAATTAATTCACCAATTTATATCATGAAAAGATGTCTCCTTGCCTTAGTGAAAATGTGACTATAGCCCTGTGCTGAAAAGGCACTGCTGGGAAGGGAGCGGATACCTGAGAACAGTGTGTCACGATGCAAAAGGTAATTATTTAGTGCTGCAGTTCCCTTTAATGATCTAACATTGAGCAATATTGTTTATATTGAAGAGAGCTTGCACCTTTAATTACCAATTACATATACATCATTTTAGAGCCAAAAGAAAAGGACTGTGAAAAGGGTCTTTTAGAAATGTGCGCGCAATTTGTAGCCAGAATTCCTATTAAGGGGGAAGAGTGTGTCAAAATATTTTAAAAAACTGTACAGAGAGCCACACACAGGCACGAAGATACACAAGTGGGAGATGGGACAAAGAGCTGGAAAAGACAACACGAAAACAGGAACTGAACCAAGGGTCGTAAGAATAAAAGATGGCACGGGGAGAAAAATGCTTGTTACTAGTTTCACTAACATTCCTGTAAAGCCTTTTGATTAAAGTCTGTGTCTTAAATTACAAAGGCTGAATTTTGGCATTTATATATATGCAACAAATAAAAAGAAAAGCACGGATCTCAACTTTATTATCTTTTTGATGTGAGGATTTTTTTTTTTTTGCCTGTGATTTAGATTGTGCTCTTCAGAAAACATAGCAAAATTCCTGCAATTGATAAGGGTCCTGACCAGGCGTCTGTGGAAACATGAAGGAGGTTTGAACTGCTAAACTGTTACGAATTCTTTCTTTTCAGTTCTACACTTCATTTGAATATTAGTTAAATCCACATATGCCTATTCGCTTATGCTCGCTCACTCTCTCTTTCCAAGGACTCTGCAATGGCACTTTTTTAAAATAACATCTGGTATTCCTTCATATTTTGGCAGTCGTCACATCACCAAAAATCAGCTTTTCGTTTTCTTGGTACGCCGAGCCCTCGTGATCAGTAGTAATTGGGTTTCAAACTATCAAAAGATTTTTTTTTTACTCAACTCTATTTCTGATTTGAGCTTAATAAATCATCAATCATGAGACCTGCTATTCACCCAACAATGCAGAAGCTATATTACATCCCCTTATTCACAACATGGAAAACAGACATAAAAGAATGAAAAACGAAATACTGAATAGATCTTCAAATGCATTTTATCCATGTCAATTTGCATTTTTTTTTTTACTCAGAATAAAAAAAAAAAAACAAGAAAGAAAAGGCTTCCTATTGACAACTCAATTAAGCCATTAAAAACCTACATTCAAGTAACATTACAGGAGAGATTTAAAACCCACAAAGGGAAAGAGAAAAAAGCCTGCAAGTCCAGCCCATAACGCATCGGGTCATGCCTGGTTAATACAACAGCCAAGATCTTAGGCTGTTTAAGGAGCCCTTTAATACCAGTGGGGAAATTTAGGCCAGTCTCAATCTAAAGTTCTGACTCTGCTTGTGTCTGTGGGTTTAAAATTAGTCGCTTCACATTATTTGATTTTAACTCTGTGGTTTTATTGCTGTTGTTGGTAGATGGGTTTAGAGGTAGGAGGGTGTTTCTTCACAAGTATTTATTTAAAATTAATTTCTATTTTTTAAGAAGAAGAAATTAGGCCACACAAAATAGGAGAAGGGAAAACATCTCATGTCGCTTACATGGGAAAAGTAAAAAAAAAAAGCAAATTAGCTATTTCCAGCCAGGACTCATGCCCTGGTTCTTTCAGGCGTGTTAAGGTGTGCCCAGCATTTTCCCTGCATCCAGAGATTCCTACACAGAGGATTGCCTTGGCACTGCCTGCCTAGGGAGCAGAGTGAGTTGGCGATGGGCAATCTTTGGGGACATGAGTGACACAGTTGTTATATGATGGCTTTGTGAAATTAAAGCAACCGGACAATCTAAATCATTTGCTTTACTCAAAAAAAAGCATTACACGTGCTGACTGTACTCTAAGCAGCATATCCAAGGTCTCTGGCTGTCTACCACACCAAAATACAGTGGACAAACCCCTTAATTCCATAAAGGCACTGTCACAAAGCCACCAGCACTCCTACTCCAGCGTGCTGACATCATGAGAGCATATGTGCCCCATGCAAACAATGCTCTCATGCCCAGTATTAAAGTGAACGCAAATGCTGACTACTTTCTGCCTGTCAGTTGTCCCAAAATCTTACCCACTAATAGTGGAAAAGACTGTTTTGCTAAAAATCATTTCCAAGGCTTTAAAGGACAGAACCACAGATGCTTGTTCACAGAGTTGGGTGAGGCTGGGTCTAGACAGCAATCATTTATTTTCTTGTCTTTTTATTGCTCTTTATTGATCCTTTCTTACCAGGGTAAGAAAGGATCTAGAAGTTGCCAACCTATTCTCTTCCTTATTTTTCTTGTTCTACAGTATCAAAATGAGGCAAAGGGGGCAGAGGAAATGTTTTGGTGTTGGGCCAAAGTGTTGCGTGTGAAACTTCCCCCGCCGTGGCTGGTTCCTGCACAAATCAATAACAGGGTGGTGAAGGTGAGCGCTGCCAGTGCCTTCACTGCAGAGGTGCTGCTGGGTGCCCTGCCTGCCCCTGCCACAGCCACTGCCCACCCTTGTGCCCACCTGGGGGACAAGGCACAGGCTACCCCGGGGGACACCCTTCTCTGGGACAAGCTGGAGGAGCCCACAGTCCACCACGGGGACACAGTTCTTGGTGGCCAGGCACAGGATACTGCCTAGAAATGTGCTGCAGCACATCAAGTGCACTGTTCTCCTCACACTGTCAGTGCTGTCTTGAAGACACAGCCAGAGAGAGCTCAGCCTAGTTGGGGAGCGAGCACAAAGGACTGACTTGCTCTTCAGGGTGTTGGCCCAAAGCGGGCCTGAAAATTATGTCCCTTCAATCAACACCCACATGTCACATTTACAGTACCATCAACATGCTTAACGGAAAATAGCTCGAATCGCACGCTCTGGCTGGGTTATCACCGAGATCGGTGTCGGGATCCTTGTGCACAAAGACTAACGCTGCTCAAAGCGGGCGAGCGGCTCTTTGCTGTCGAAGTTTATCCATAACCTGCGCCCAGAGCATCCCAGCAGCTCCCTGCAGCCGCAAGGTGCAGAGCTGAGATTATGCCTACATACTGCACCAGTACTAGGCACCGCTTATCTGCCACCAATTTTTAATTTTTCTGAAGACCGCGAAACAATTGTTTGTGGTATTTATTTTTTCCCTAAATGTAAGTCAGAGGCTGAGTTTGCCAAAGGAGACAAATTGATGGAGAAACCCCCCAAAACACAGGGGACCGCGCTCTGCCTCACTTTCCCAGCGACTCTCCGGCATGTGCAGAGCGCACAAAGGCAGCCGGAGCAGCGGCGGGCGAGGCTGTGCCCCTCCGTGCCGTGCGAGCGTGGCCCCGGTGCAGCCGCCGGGCTCCGCCGTCCAGTCCCCCGCCGCCACGTGCCGGCGGCCGGCGGCGCAGCGCGGCAGGTGCCGAGGCCCGGGGCAGGATGGAGCCGGCCGCCCCCGCTGGGACCGCAAGGGGACCGGGACGCGGCGGGGCTGAGGGGGTGCGCGAAATGACCCGGGCACTCCAACGCTTCAGCACCCGCAGAGGGCACAGAGGTGGAGGACTGTGCTGCAGCACTGGCACCCCAGATACCTTTTGAAGAAGACCGAATGTCTCAGAAAGCAGTTTAACCCTCTGTACACACCTGAGACAGAACAAGCCCAAGCACTGCCACAAAGAGCCAGCCAACACGTCAGGATTTAGGGAAAAGAAGAAAGAAAATGACACAATAATCATGCCGGACCCAAACAGGACAAAAGACAAGAATATCCAAGAATCCTCACAAATATCCAACACTTGTCAAATGTTATTTCTTCAGAAACTATGTACAGCGTTACGGAAGGGAGTAGTGTGTCTCTTAAGTAAACTGTACATTCATAAAAAAATATTTACTGCTTTTGAAAGCAGAAAATATATAGGCTCTTCTATAGACTGCAGAAGCTGTAAATCTCTGCAGATAAAATGGGATGTGATGATGTGATATAAAAGCATTCTTTGTTCCCCGGTGAATACATTTGTTTTATTTAAAACTAAACGACAACCAAGGAGAGAAAGGAGTGCTCGGTGCCACAAAAGGAGAAGGAGCAGTATTTGGGTACAGGCTTTCAACTGGCAGAGAAAAGAATACTGGAAGCAGAGATTCTTACCCAAGGATTTTAAAAGGCATGATCAAAATTAAGTAATTAGTTCTGAGCATGTATTAAACACACAACAGATCTGTTCTTTTCTAAATATCAGACTCAATTGAGACTGTATTTTTCAATTGTTTATGACACACTGTTGCTCATATACGATTTTTTTAAGCCTTTTTTTTTTACTTTCATTGAAGCATACTCATTATAACATTCAGCAAATTTATGGCTTCTTCCAGTGGCTTAGTAAAAGGGGTCATAAAAAAGTTAAGTAAACCAGTATGTTTTTTTCCTCTCCCTTAACTTTGGATTCCTATTTTGTACTGTGCTGTCTAGTGCTTAGTCTTTGGAAAGTACCTTGGGCATATACAGCACACACACAAATTATCAGCTGCTCCAGGAAAAAAACAAAACGGAATTTCTTGCACTGAGGCAACTACACAAAAGACTTGCATATGTCAAAAATACAGAACCAAGTCCCTGTGAATGCTGCACCATTAATCAAATCCCCGATCTGGTGTCACTTTTGCCAGTAAAATGATTATATTCTTCTAACCCCCTTCTACTGGCGCGTGCCTGCAATGCATGAAGTGTGTCCCTCTACTTTAATTTGTTTTCGAATAGTCTGCTTTAGGCATTTTTTATATATCCTTTGAAAAAAAAAAAGAAAAAAAAAAGAAAAAAAAAGAAAATAAATAAGCTGATACTTAAAGCTCTAGCAAGGGTCTACAGTACTGAGCAAGCAACAGCTTTTTGAGAAGGAGGGCAGACAGCGAGAAAATTTAACTGATGTTCAGGAGCTTCTGAGGCTGCAACTGAGTGCCGAGAAATGGTGTGCAGCCTGCCCAGATACATTTTTAAAAAGTAAATAAACACCGAGGAGGAAGGTGCTATAGTACAAGCAGCTGAATGAATCATGCATTTATCAGTGCATGCAGATATTGATGCCTTTCCCCTCGTTCATTAAAAAGGTACATACATATAAAGCTGTCTACAGGCAATGCTGATGCTTCCCCAACTGCTTTAGTGGAATTGCTAACTTTAAAGCATGTGGGTAAACCCCAGCCACTGTTTGTTTTTCCACATGCTTTCTCTGGATGGTACCGAAGGGAGACTAAATTCAACCAGCAACTGCACTGCAAGCCTAGAGAAACCGAACTGCAACCAAAGAGTAGGAAACGCTCTGGCAAGGAGGCTGAGAGCCATTTTGGGGTAACAGGTCTCTGCAGGGAGGCTTTTCCACCAGGCTTTGACCTGAGGGAGTGGGAAGGGTGGGAGGCAGAGGAGGGAGTGAGAAGGGGAGCATGCATTTATGTGCACTTGATGGGTAGAGGAAGGGGAGGAGGAGAGAGGGATACCTGTTTCTCTTGATAAAAGTTAACAATCATGCAGTGGAAGGAAAGCCACAGTAAGTGAAGACTGAGGTTTTGGAGGGGAAGAAGGGAAGGTTTTCCCCACGGTTGTGCAACGGTTGTGCAACAGCATCAGCAATGGCCCAGGCACTGTGCTCTTCAGCTTACCAGTGTGTCAAATGAGCTGGCTGCTGTCTATATGCTTCCAGCTAGCTCAATTCAAACATTAAATGAAGTAGAGAAATCATCAGATAAATTACTGGTCCTCTCTACCCAAGAGTGAAGGGTTTTTGTACAGCTGATGACAGCCCTGATCCTTTGTCTGACCTAATTTACTTCTCTTGAAGGTTAGAATAAAGCGCACTTTCCTGTCACAGGGTAACCTCTATGCACATATTGCACCCTAAAAATAAGAAGACACTCCTGCTATGTTAATAGTGCTGCAACTTGATGGACTTCTCAGGATGGATGAAACACATATCCAAAGCTTCCCATGTGTACGCCACTAAATTATACGTTTGGGCAGGAAAGGATCCTGCTAAAGTCCGTCCACGACACACGAGCTGACTGCAGCAGAGAGCAGCACAAGCCCGTCGGAGAAGCCTGTGAGCTGCTCAGCAGCAACTTCTACATGACAGATGTGATTTTGTGTTTATTTCTCTAGAAAAAAAAAAGAATGCTTATTTTTATTTGCAGGAACTACAGATAGTTTGCTCCAAGTACCTGAGGATCAAAGTACGGTGAACTATCTCCTATCAAGTCCTCTCGGCAGGACTACATGTGGCTTTCTGATATGTAATCGAAGCCAATTTCTGTACCTGTGTGTCTGCTTTGTTGCTGCACACATCTTGTCCTACAACTCCAGCTTCTTCACTCTGTGCTTTCACATCCACTGGAACAAGCATATGGATCTCCGTGGGTTCCCCCCACTCCCCACCACGCAGGAGCTCATTCATGTGCAGGTATCATTACCCTGATCACTATCTGACAACAACAAATTGAAAATTTAAACATTGTCTGTTGACAATAAAAAGCACCGTTAAAAACTAATTTTAATTAAAAACTCCTGTCCGCCCGAGTCAATTAATCAGCCGCGATTTAGTTAAAAATAGATTTGTCTCGCTGTCAGCCCCTCTCGGCTAGCTCTATATAGACCTTCGCATGAAAATCAATACTACAACTTTACGCCGAGCGCATTTCGCAGCGCGGTGCGGGCTCCGGCGGCGCATCCCGCGCGTCCCGCGGCGGGGCCGGCGCGACCATCGCACGGGCTGGGAGCTCCCCCTAGTCGCCAAGCCCCGCCACTGGCGGCCGGGGCACTCGGCAGGCTCCGGCAGCCGGCGAAGTTTATTTTGGAAAGTATTTTCCATCAACAAACAACACAAAGAGCGAAGAGATCCAGGTAGGAAATGTGGGAGACAAGCTAACATCGTGTGCGAGGCATTTTGGAAGCAGAGAGGTTTGCTCGCAGACAGCTCAGCCCTGGGAAGAGCAGCTGAAGTCAACCAGAGTCTATAAATGATATCAAAAATTTGTACTACTTCTTCGAGCGCGCACTTCTCTGAGTCGTAATTATCGCCAAACATGCCACAAGACAACCCTTTGTTCTGCAGAGAAACACACATTTTCTGCAAAACAAGGGCTCCCACCATTTCTACTAAGGCAGCCAGTTTGTGAAATCTTGAAGAGTTTTATTTCTCAGTATTTAAATAAGCCTGATAAAATATGCTCTGCATCTGCCGACCAGAAAAAAAGTGCAAAATGGTTTCTCACCCACTGTATATCTATTTAAGCCACCGGACACATCGACCAAAAAGGACAGAACAACCCACAGCCACAACCTAGTTACTCTGCACCAGTTTTAAAAAATATTTTTAAACAGCAGAAACTATGAAAATGTGCCAGTATTTTTTTACTTATCTTGTAAGTCCAATACAAATATATTCAAATGAAAGACAACCTGGAAGTCGACAGCATACAACCTTTATTTTCCCCTGTCCTATTTAAAGTAAACACATGTAATGTCTTTTAAAAGGCTGTGCTTTTCTGTGCACAGCCATGCAGGTATTACGAAAAAGTCATCCATCCTTAAAATAATAGTAATTTCCTCTCTAATTCTTCAGTCACAGCTTACATTCTCTTTGTATTAGACTTGATTACATTGATGTGGGTTTTGTTCTGCAGGGAAAGTGCGTTAATTGCACTAAATCTAAATGCATTTTAAGAGAAGCTCCTTGGAGCAATTTCCAAAACTTTGACATGCAAAAAATCATAGGGGTTTTTGTTATGATTTTTAATGACTACGTACAAAACAAAGTGATACAGGAAATTATTGCTCTTCCTAGGAAACCTGTTGACCAGGTACTGAAGACCTGCCTTGGGAAACCTGGTTCTCTGCCTGGAATTGTGTGATTTTCCTGTGCCTTTCCCTCTCAATCTTTGCTACTGCTCTACAGAAATGTTCTAGCTTTGCCGCCTTCTGCAAAACCGCTACCAGCGAGCTTTTCACATGCTCTTGCCTTTCACATTTCCTTCAAATGCAAAATGCACGGCTAGTTTGGAAACAGATTTCTTAAGTTAAAAATGGAAGATCTTAAGCTGGAAAATCAGCAATTTGAACCAAACCAAAATAACATTTCTTTGCACAGAGCAGTTCAACACTTCAGCCTCCTCTTCTATACATAATCAGTTATTTTGCATTGTCCACCCATTTAAATGAGTTTGACTACCAAGTTTGCTCTGTCCACCACCAGTGAAGAAAGGTCCAGAGCTGCTTTTTTCTCTCCATGTGTTTCACCTCTTTTTTTGTCCTGTACATGCACCGCTACAAGGCTGCCTGGGCGAGCCTGGCAAACACAGGCAGGCCACTCCGTTTTGCAGTCTTAAAGACCACTGTGCTAATGAGATGCTGCAACTCTGGAGCACAACTACATTGCACTTTCTCTCCTTTTTGAGTTTGTTTGTCTTACACTCAGAATCTAAGCATTTCTCCAAACACCAAGTGGATGAAACCAAATAAACTCCAGCTGAACAGTGTCAGAAAACCCTTTTCTCTCTCTGTCTCTCTCCCCATCTCTCTCCCCACCTCTTTCCTTGCCTGGCAGAGACCTCCAATCCATCCTGAAATGCAACTTCCCTCACAGATGCCAAAAAGGGAGATAGGGAGAAAAAAGCCCAAGTTAAACACAACATAAAAGCAATATTTCTGAAAACAGTATCAATTCATCCTGGCTTTGGGGGCTTGGCTTGGGATTGACTCTATTTTGTTCTAAGTGCTTTGGTTTCCTATTCTGTTTGCCCACTACTTTCCAAAGTCCCCTTTAGAGAGGACACTGCCTGGCTGCTTTTCCCCTATGAATGACACTTCCTAAGGAGTGCAGAGGCTGCGACCCCCTCTCCTGCAAGCCTGCAGCTGAGGCTTAGCCCTGTGCGCTGAAATGCCTGCGNTTCAGTATGCAGCCTGATTTCTCCGCCAGCTTCCTCAGGATGGAGAGACAGATAAATACAAGAGAGGAGGGAGGGAAGCTCGTACTGCTCTGCTCTCCATTCCTCCCCCAGCCTTCCCGCTAAACCCATTGTACACGCAGCTCCTCGGCACCTTTGAATACTCTCCTGCCTCATTATTTACCTTCAAGTAAAGCGATCGGAAAAGGAGATCAAATTGGAATAACAAACCTACCTGACTCTCTTCTCCACCCCCCTTCCCCCCCTCCCCAGCAGCAACAGCAGCGAGAAAAGAAACGTTTCACCCATTGAAACAAATTCAGACGTGCGCAACAAAACAGATTTTCCCAACACCCCCTTTCAACACCCCACATCTCCTCGCAAGTGAGACAGAAAACAAGTGGGAGAAATTATACTGGGCGATTATATTAGGTAGCTGTTGATGCTTTTTCTTTTAAAAAGAAAATTAAA
>VWZP01006719.1:76862-133035 GCA_013396995.1 Dicaeum eximium
AGATATTGAAGGAAGGAAGGAAGGAAGGAAGGAAGGAAGGAAGGAAGGAAGGAAGGAAGGAAATATTGATGTAAAGGGAGGCTGCTGTCCTCATTCTCTTTGAATCTTTACATTTTGCTGCTTGGGAGGGGAAAAAAAAAGAAAACAAACACAGGGCGTTGATCTGTTCGGCTTAGTTAGCCGCTCCACCTTGTGAAACCGCACAGAAACACAGGATCTAACCAGATCGTATTTACATACATATTAATAAAGCTCCCGAGGTGGCAGTTCAGCCTTCACATACAGAGCAAGGATCTCTGCGAGTTCTCATTTCAGACTCATAAAAACAGATAAAAAGAGGTCTTTTGGGCTTCCCTGAATATTTTTCTGCAGTGGTTTTATATAATTTCTGAAAATTACATAGTTAAGTGGCATCAAATTTCTGGGTGATATAATAACTCAAAATGTGTAATTTTTTTTTTTATCAAATCACTTTGCAGCCATAAACAGAGCTTCAGAACCTCAATTAGAGGAATGATTTGGTGGGGTTTTCATTTATGGCAAACAGTAAAATTGTTCTTGTTATCTATTCAAATATATATAAATTGCAACGTTTATTCACTTGGTTTTCTTTTCCATGACACTGGTGTGTTTGAGAGTGCAGTGAAATGAAGGCTTAAAAGGATAATGTATTATCCCCTGCCCCAGTCCCAAGACTTTTTGGACTGAGGCAAAAGGGATGAAGATTCAGCTGTGTTTTCAAGACATTTGGTGTCCCCTTATTTTCACTGGTTGTGACTTGCTGATGTTTCTAGGAGTGAATTTAGAAAATGAGATTTTTCTCAACATTTAATTCTAGACCTTCCTTGGGGTTCCTTCCTCAGTCAGTGGTCTGTGAGTTATTTTGCTGGTTTTTTGGAGGGTTTTTTTGGTGGTTTTTTTTCAATTCACACAAGAGTCCCTTGTTTTTCTAACTCTTTCCAAGTGTCAAATATGATAGATAACGGTCCAAATGCTGAGTTTTACCCCACACCTATTTTCAATAAAAATAAACAAAAGCAAAACAATGACAATTCCCAAAAGAAAAAAAAAAAAAAGAAAAAAAAGAAAGCAAGCCACACAAAACCAAACCAAACACCAAACAAAAAACACTCATGGAATCAGCAGGCCAGAACAGAAGAGAAACACTGTTTTAATTTTGAGGCTTTTTAAAAATCACATAAACTGCAAGATCAGTCTACATTTTCCTTCATTTAACCTTCAGACTTTCTGACAGTAGATATCCAGCTGTGTCCCTACTGAAATCACTTGCAGGACCTTAGGAACTGCAGGGAGAGCCAAATCTGCCCCCACATTTGTAACTTGAGGGTCCTTCTGAAAGATGACAATTCTGTCCAGCACCTTCTCTCATCCTGCAAAGGACTCCCTTCACCTGTGTGCACGTGCTGACAGGCAGAGATAGAGGGGAACATGCTTTACAAGCACCCAACACAAAAAGGAGTCAAGCATTCCATCTGCTATAAATACTCCATCCCACTATGAATGCCATTTGTGCATCCACACAGCACCCGCTTTAGGACAAAAAAATATTTGAAGGAAGATGGGCAAAACCCTCTGTTGCCGGGGAGGCTTTTTAAAAAAAACTTGGCACATCTTTTCTAACTACTTCAATCCAAGGATTGTTTTTGCCTTTGGAAAACAAATGCCATCACTGCTTGGTGCAGTAAGCTAAGTTTTGTGAACCAGCACTAAATTCATCATCAAAAAAAAAAATCCCTGAAAACCCCCTGAAAATAATAAAACTTGAGGGCTATTTTTGTTTGAAGAAGTATTTAAATACTTGGTTCATTATGGAAATGCATAACATAGTCTTGCATGAGAGATCCATGTACAAGTTGGCTGGCATGTGGTGGGAACAAAGAACCCCTCTTCCTTCCACAGGTATTCCTCAGAACTTACACAAACTGAAATTTGGTACAGCTTTCCTCTGTCTTCAAGTGCAAGTTTCAACCAATTTCTTCTCTTTCCTTTCTCAGATTTTAAGGGGATTTGAAATCTTTAGATTGTTTAAAATAACAAAGGCCTCTAAGCTCTGAATGTTGCAATGAAATCTTCAGCTTGAACTAATGACAGAAACATTCCAGCCTGCCTCTTGTGAATCATGAAAATCTGAATCTGAACATCAGAAGAGAGCAGCAACCCATTCATTCTTGCTCTTTTTCCCTCTACCTTTGTCCTACCTTATTTTATTTAAATAGGGTATATCCATAGTAACAGATCAGCATCGTTGTTATTATTATTTTTACTATTTTAACTTGTGCGACAGAACTCAAACAAAAATCATCAGTTTCTAGGTTCAGTATCAGCCTCTGCAGTTTCATTATTCCTGCTGACAATTACGGATCGCAGAAATGCGGATGCCTGGCCGGGGAGTGCTTGTATATTGCACCCAAATTACACATTCCTGTTCATAAAGAGTGGAGCAAAATATGAATGTTAGCGTCATTGCTCGTGTCTCAGGCAACTACTCACATCTTAATTGAAAATGATCAAGTAGCAGTATTCCCTTCGACAAACAAATGACAGTGTCTTGCCACGCTTGCTGAGGACAGGAGCAGGAAAACCAGGGGCAGCAGCTGCCCATAGCACACTGAGAGCACACACGTGCACACACAGGCATGCTCCAGCCCTGGACTGAGATCCCTTCCAGCTCAGCTCCTTCAAGGATGCTGCTGCTGACTCCAGGTTCATGCTTCCCACTCTCCCAGTTGTGATTTCACCTTCTCCCCGTGCACCTCACTTCTGGCTTTTGAGTGTGAGCTGCAGGTCAGTGCCACCAGGACAGATCAGCTCTTTCCCTCACCTCCACTGCTGCTTTGAAAGGTAATTTAGGATGATCAGGCCACGTCAAAGCTGGGTGGACCAGAGGTTTGATAGCACCCTAGTCAAAGGCCACAGAGAAGTGGAGCGTGTACAGAGCAGCAAATGAAATCTTCTCCGAGCCAACTGTTCCACCTGGACCCCAATACAAATTATTGTTTTCAATTACCACCTGTGTACTCCTTCCCATGCAACTTATTGATGTAAAATTACAACAACACTGGTATAAATAAGTTATGCTGTGGTTGTAAAATGGAAGAAATTTTGTTGTAGCAATTATGTTCAGCAAGATGACAAAATAAATTTCCAGTGCTGTGCTTGCAGTAACCTGGGGAATTTAAACCTCATAATTTCCATTCATTTCAGATAATTTGGAGTAATTTCTATATGTAATAACTTTGTAATGAAAAACACAGCGGTACTGAAGTGATTTCAACTTTTTTTTTTTCCTATGGTATACATGGCACAAAATAAATAATAAAAATAATATTTCCTTTTTGTATGTGTTCGGTAATTCTTTCAGCAAAATCATAAACTAATACCAGGACTAAATCTCTGTCCATGAAATGAAAAATAAATTGAGTTAAAGAAAGTGAAAAAGTATGAAAGGCCTTGGATGTTTTATTGTGACTTTATTAAATTGTATCATCTCTATGCTCTATGGTATCCCCAGGGGTTACTGTTCTGGGGAAGGGCAGAGAGTTAGATAGATACATGTTCCTAGAGCAAAAGCAGAGATGATTGGAGGAAATTCATAAAAAAGTGCTTAATTCAATCCCTTAATATTTAAAATAGAAACAGTAAGTAATAATAAAATTAAAAAAAAAAAAGAGAGGAGTGGTATGGTACAGGACAAAAGGCACAAGTTGCTTTGGGGCACTGATCTTCATTAGTGTGTTTGATGGTAAGTTACTTAGAGACTGTAAACATGTGTAATCACAGAATGCATTCCAATACAAGGGAATAGCGTTTAATTAAAGATAAGAAAGAGTACTGTACATTGCTGAAAAGTTGTATCTGTGTCCTACTTAGCATCACAACACAGGGCTATTGTTACACAATAAACAAGAAATCATGTGCTCTGATTTGTAGAAAACAGTGAATTGTTTGGGGAAAATACTAATATCAATAATGTTATTTTTGCATTTATGTCTCCCATGCATCTCCAGGTGGTTTACAAAGGTGTGTAGTGATTGAAATGCTTGTCCTAGCAAAAGAAAAAGGAGGCATACCAGATGTTCTTATAATCTTGAAAGGTCACCCAGCCAAGCTGCAGGACTGTTCAAGACAAGGGTCAGCTTGAGTAAATTCCCCCAGATTTCATACAGAGATGGTACTCAAGGTTTGCACCTGCACACCCTTGAATTTGCTGGGTGAGTGCTCCATGGTCTGTGCTGTAACCCTGCCTGAAGGTGACATGGAATGCAAGAGGAGTGAAGGTTTATGGCAGACCCACTGGAAATGTTCTCTGGAAACAACCAGAGCAATGCTGTGTAACGAAAACTACTTCTGCTCACAGGAGAGGAAGGAAAAAGGTTAGAAAAGTCTATAAAATACTCTGATTTTGAAGGGACACATCAAGCCAGAGAAAAACAGGGCACAAATTCTCAGTTTGGGGCTTGCCTGATACTGAAACCAATGGTCATTAGGTACCTAAATAATTCTTGAGACACTACTGCCAATTTGATCAAGTCAGGATTTGTCATACAACATTTTATGTCCCAGGTCACCAGGAGATGTGGGTCCAGAGGCCATACTCCAGCAGATACTTTGGACAACTTAGATCTAGAAACACAAGAGGAAATGTAAAGGAAGCAAAAGTCAGCCACAGTGCAACAGCACACAGCAGTTGGCACCAAGGTTTTAAAAATACAGATCCTATCCCCAACCTTCACACTAAAGAAATGGAAATGGAAACAAAGTTCTAAAAACTAGAAGCAGGTAGAGGTCAACAGCAACATGTAGTGGCAGGGAGCTAAAAAACTCTGATCCCTTCATCAAAAGCAGCCTCAAAAGCAAGGACCAAAATAGAACCCACTTGTGGTCACAAAGTTGAGGGGCTGCATTTGAATAGTGGCTCCTGTGTCTCTGTATCTTTGTGTAATGATGTTGCAGCTACTGAGAAGAGGGAGCTCTGCTGCTGCTCAGAGCCTCCACACCAAAGCCCAGGAATGTTTTTTGAAATCTATTTTTTAAACATATAAATGTGTATATATATATATATGTATATGTATATATATATACACATATGCTCATTCTGTCCTTTGTGAATTTTCTGATCCCCCTTCAGAACTACAGATAACTGCACTGCCTTCCACTAAATTGCTCAAGAATTCAATAGATACTTTCCCAAGGAATATTTTTTAAGATAACATTTTAGAATATTTTTTAAGATAACATTTTAATGCCTATAAGCAAAGCAAGCAATCACCTACTGAAGTACATATCTGAATTCTTCTGAGTCAGGTTAAGACAAATCCTTCCAAATGGCAATGCTCTTGCATATCAGCTGCCATTCAAAGCATGACCCCTCCTTAGCCCTTCCTTAAAGATAAGGCATCATGTATTGAATCTTAGCTGGGACAGGGCACAAGTGGATTTTATTTATTTTACTGAGTATATGTAGATGAGATCAGCCTCTAAATTGAGATTATATTTTTAAAAAATCACTCTTTTTTCTGTATTAAAATTTCAGTTGAGATACTGAGCTCAAACCAGCTATCCAGAAACAGAAGTATACTGATAGGGGAAAGAAAAGAAATGAAGATAAAAGCAGGTGTCATTTTAAGCATATTAGTAAGTCCTCTTGCTTTTCAGATTATTCATGTGTTTGCAGAACCAGGGCCTTAGACTAAAGTACACCCAAGGCCATGTTTGCCTGTATGCACAGCGATGAGCACACTACCAGCGTTTGCCATGCAAAGGAGCACATCGAATAAGAATAAAACTATGCCAACAAAATCCCCCTCACCCCATGCGCAAATTAAATTCATGATGAGCAGGCCTGAGGGAGGGAAGCAGCAGTGGAGGCCTGGCATGCCATGTTAAACTGAATCTCCCTTCTGCCTACTCCTCCACCTCTTTCTTTTCCTCCTCCTCGCCATGTGGCATCCTACTCTCCTGCTGCTTGCCTGCTACGCCTCTGCATCCCCTCCATGAAGCACTGCACAGGAGCAGTAGCAGCAGCAGGAGCACGCTGCCAGTCCTTGCCTAATCAGCCCCCACTGTGCCCTCCAGGAAGATCTGCTCACCCCTCAGCCTCCTGCCCCACCCAACATCACACAAATACCTGGGGGGAGTCAGGCACTAGCACCCAGCCAGGACACTCGGGCACCTTCTGGGCTCACTGCACTCGGGGACACAAGTGTCAGCAGCTGACACATGTTCTGTCCACTCAAAGCCCCCACCAAGGTGGCTGAAGCTGACACACCTGCAATACTTCAGGCAATCCACAATCTCAAAAGAGCCTCCATGAAGCACTCAGACCTACTATCCCCTGACCTTTGCAGCAGCTCACTGGGATATCAAACTGTTCTGTGACTTTTTCAGGATGAAAGCTCACAGACTGACTTTTCAGGATTGGTTTCACTGTGGTTAACACTGAGCTGGTCATTCATGGCCATGGGTGTTGCTTTATCATTCTCTATCAGTGCCGCGTGGCTAAGGCAGTTCCTAATGGTGGTGGGTGTCGCTGAACTTTTCCACACTTCCCTTTGACTACAGAGAAGGTCAGAGGAGGAGCCAGGGACTGGCAGAAGGGGAGATGGGGAGCTCTGAACCATAGCTACAGGCCAGCAGCATCCATGACAATACTTTTACCACTGACAAACCAAGCCTTATCTCTGAACCAAAGTACAGCATATCTGTTGCTGCAGGCTGGAGATGGTTCTGAGGGGACCAACCCATGCAAATCAATTTACAGTTTCAGCATAATATATTCTGATGAAATTATAAGGACATAAAATGTGAACACAGCAAAACCATTGGACCTAAGAACCTCTGTGTACATCAGCTTTCTACAGACAAACTCTGCAGGTACTCTCATGCCTGTATACACAGCATTCTGGTGTTTGCAGGACTTTCAAACCCACTGAGGAGGGCTGGGCACGTCTGTGGGCTCTGCATGGACAGCTTCTGCCTCTTGGCAGCCATGGCAGGCAAGCACTGCTCTTCCCATCTTGAGGCTGGACAGTCCTACAAGAGATGCAGGGTTTGCCAGCTCAGCTACACACCCTTCCTGACCCAAACTGCTGAGATGTGAGACCTGACAAACTCAGCACAGCAGTGGGTTGGGGATCTCTTCACTGTGCGATGTGAACTTGCCCTAGAAATTGTAGTCACAGCCTTGCTACTGTTTCATTGCTGCCACCTTCAGATTTTATTAAGATTTGGAATTTTTTTGTGAAAAAAGTTCACAGTGAAAAAAAGAGCTTTTCCTTACTGCAGTGGGGAAAATTTTAAAAAAAAGAAAATTGAAGTGTGCCGAAATTCCAAACTGTGCCAACCAAAAGGCTCAGCATTCCAGAGGGGAAAAAACAAAAAGACACTTTGCTAAACACAATAAAAGGAACTAAACCAGAAAATGCTTCTTCAGTCACATGCAGAGTGCTCAGTCTTACCTCATGGATGCAGAGTGCCTATGGTTACCATCTTGTTCTTCTCTATCAGCTTGGGCTTCATCTGCTTTTGAGAGCATGAACCTTGAAACCACTCCCAGCTGGCCAGCACCCACCAAGGCATAAATCTGCAGAACTGGAGGTCTCTGGTTGACCAAAAACTAATTTTCTGGGGGACAGCAGTTCCAAGCACAGCAAAAGCCTTATGGATTTTCTGAGAGGTAAATTCAGCCATACTTTTCTCACCTTTGAGAGGTCAGTGCAGGAAACTAGATGGGAGGCCCAAGGCTGGCCTGGCATTGACCTTGTTTTGGCTTTCCTGGCCACTTGCACTGGTGCTGTGTGAAATGTCTGCTGCTCCCTGATACAGAGTACACATTCTTGTGTGCTGCTGACTACTTCTTGAATGTAGCCACACATCACCACAGGCATACTCCTGTGTGCTTGAGGTCTTAATTTTTATGATGAATATGTTGAAATGTTTGGATTCCCCAAGAGGCTCATTTTGTGGCCATTTGGGACATTTAGTATTCAAATTGCATGTCTCTGGGACATGTGCAATTCAACTCTGCCCATTGCTCTTCAGTGCCTGGATTAGTAGGTTGGAAGGTTAGAGGCCACTTGCATAATGCAGGCAGCAGAACCTCACCCAGGCTTTCCAGCAACCAAACCCACAGCTCCCTTTTGAAAGGTAGAAAGCCACCTCATCTTGACTTAAGGACAAGTCCAAAACAACCCAAAGTGAATTGTTTCAGTGAGGTATTGCATCCCTTATTAAAAACCTTATTGCCCACTTTCATCTTCCAACCCACTGATCTGTGCTAGAACAGAGAACTGAATCTTTTTTGCAATACTGGTCACTCCCAATTTCTGGTCACAAAATTCCTGAACTTTGTCATGGACTAATCAGTTGTGGTGCCTCAATAAAAGTGCAGGATTCAGAATCCAAATCACCTCCTTACCTCTTTCCTAAGCCTTTCCCAGCTCTCACAAAATTACACAAAGCTTCCTTTACATTGCTAAAAAGAAACAAAGCTGGTGTTCTCGCCTCACTTGTGGAGCCAAAGAAATCAGTCATCAGGAACCAAAATAGATTTATTGTGCATAAGAAACCTAGAGAGCTTGTTGTATTTATTTAAATGGACCAGTGAAGGAAAGGCATTCAAAATCCATTGCAGAACCAGAGCTGTGCTATAAGCAGTCTGCATCAAAGGCAGGTTTAGTGAGAAGGATAAAAAGGCTCAACCTCGTCCTCCCTAATTAGCTCTAATCAGTGAGAGATATTCCTGCCACAGGCTAAAGGAATTGCCACACCTCTGCAGAGCCCTCACGTCCTTAGCACTGCAGTCTCCCATCCTGTTGACTTCACTGTATTTACCCTTGTCCTCCCTCTCCTTTGGTTATCATCTCCACTCTGTTTCAAACTGGAGATGCCCAGTATTTTTCTGTTTTCATTGAAACAGCTATCAGCCAGGAACTTGTGTGCTTTGAAGGCTCCTCTGAGGTATTAATTACATATTTAAGAGACACATATACCTTTTAAAATCCTGCTGGCCAGAGCATGAGGCTGGGACTCATGAGAGGCAGATGCACTTAGTAACATCCACTGTCAATGTCAGTATTCATTTCAACAAACTTATCTTTTGTCCCCCTTAGATTCTAGCTTAAATATTACTTAGAACAGAATGCAGTAATGCGCCTAGTACACAAGAAAATTATTTCTGCTAAGCACTTTCTTCACAGGCTTGTCTTCTTGGATCTTGCTTGTACCTTACCAGCACAAAAAATCTGCAGTTCCCATTGCACAATATTGTGAAGCATAACTTTTCAAAGAAAATTAAGGCAACTGTATTTTTATCTGCAGTTGTTGCACAGATGTCTTATCTCAAGTTGTACTTCAAAAATTATATTTTCAAAAGAAATACATGTTTAAATATATGTTTTATGCTTTACCTAGTACGTATTGGAATAAAAATGCCAATGTTCAATGAGACCATGTTTTAAAGCTAGGTCATCAATGCTGTCTTATATCTACTGGATACAATGTCTAGCTTAATATCTCTGCCTATTCCTCTCTTGTTATTCCCCAAAAATTCTCACACAGTCTTTAACACAGGTCAGCTGAGTTATTTTGATAGTCAGAGGCAAGCTTCACATAGGTAAGGTTTTGTTACTCATTTTCATTACAAGAAGGGCACAGCTGATTCCTCTGAAATTTCAGCTGTCAGCAAGTGATGATTATTGTGTAAGTTATCATTCTTTTATTGATAATTCTAGCATGTCAGTTACTTTGAAATGTATAGATACCTGCATAGGAAGTGTGGGATATTTATACATCCTGATGCCAAACAAAGAGGCAGTCGGTCCCACTGTGATTGCACTTGAGCTCGTGTGGATGGAAGTACTTCAGCTGTAGGATGGCACCAGTGGTTTTAGATTTCAAGCCCATAGTCTGCAAGGAGATGTGTGAAAGCATGTGGCCACATGCCAGATTCTTGGCACAGTAGGCAAACCACAAATTTAGCTAGCTCTTAAAAATACAGGCTGAAGAAATAATTTTTGATGATTATATAAATTAGCAGTGTAAGATCTATTGTAAAGTATATAATGCACTTTCTGAAACAGGAACTTAGAAGCTTTGGATCTAATTTGTGTCTGTCTGGTACCCTGGGTAGGCACTCAGACATGTCCAAAAACGAGTGCCCAAAGCTACCAGATCAGGGTAAAATATTTTATCCACCCTTTACCCTTTCCACACAATGTGCAGGAGCATGCAGTCAGGAGGTCTCTGATCACAGCACAGACTGTGTCTGGGCCAGATTCTCTGGGCAGTGTTATCTCTTCTGACATGGAGCAGAGCTATGCCCTTTAGTGCTGTTTGAGTCCTGGACATGGCCCACAGAGGCTGTCTGTCTCCTTGGACAAGCAGAGGGTACAGAGGGTTAGCACTGTGACTGGAGGAAAGCTGCACTGCCCCGTGCTCTGCCCTGGGTGGTGATCTTGAATGTCAACTGTTATAAACTCTGAGCAATAACATCTCTTGTTTCACAGATTTATTATCAACAGCCTGTGTTGCCCATTGACCTCAAGGTGGTTTTATTGTACATCACCATGCTGTGGTCACATTTCTCCAGGTTGCAATGAATTGCTGCTTATCTCTTCTTTCAACGACATCACAGCTTCATGACCCAGCTGCCTCTGGCCTGCCTGTTGATGTGAGGGCAGATGTGGGGCCTGAAGTCTGGTGGCCATGCTCTGTCAGGTGTGTGGACCCCCCCGCAAAGTCCTCTTGCTGCTGAAGCCATGCTGTGGGTATCTAAAAGGCATTCTGCTTTTCTATTCCTTAGGGAGCTGCAGGATTGAAGCAAATGTTTTGTTTCTTTACCTCTCTTGCATCTTTGCCCTTGCCAGGCATTTTCCTTCCAGCCTCTCTTGTTGTTTCACTGCAGAATTCCCACACTGGCCCCCGCTGTCTGTGTTATTGGTAGACTGCTCCCTCCTGCTTGCTGCCTTCCTTTGCTGTATTGGTTTGACCTTTCCCTGGGATAGCTGGCTGTTCCCTTGATATCTGGAGGTGTTTCTCTAGGGCTAGATCTCCTCTTTTTATACATTTCTATAAGCGGAACTCATGTCCTACAGATGATCTTGGTTCCATTTTAAGGAGTGTTTAACATCTCCAGAGTTACAGATTTTGCAGCTCTGTAAGGCAGGTGTCTATCTCAGCTCCTGCTTCTTGAGGTGGGGTAAAAGATACAATATTTCTCCAGAGTCTCATTCTGTCTGCAGGGTCATGATTCTAATCAAACACCTTTATCAGCTATTCCAGTGTTTCAGGCATTATTCCTGGCAACAGCATCTCACTTGCTTCTTGTCTTTTAATTCCCAGTGGGACAGTAAAAATCTTTACCTTCATTTTCTCACTTTATCTCTCATGGTCAGCTCTGCATACAGACTTGGTTCTGGCTTCCCTGCTACCATGCAGGGTTGGGATTTTTTGTCTACCTTCACATCACCTGTTTGCTCTCTTTCTGTCTGTGCTCCATAAACCTGTCTTTTCTTGCTTGCTCTGGGTCAGCTACGTGGGTTCACGTGCCACATGCTGTGTGATCCCAGGGGAGGACTGTAGTACTTCTAGGTGTGGCTCTCTATGAAGACAATTTCTTTGTTTATGCAGATATGCCACAGACACTGGACTTCCTGGTGCTGATAAATGCTGATAAATGTCCTGCAATTCCTGTCTGCCTGTCCTGTTCCCAAGGGTAGGCTGGAATTGTCCAGCCCTCATCCATTACAGTACCCTGGGTGGGATGGGACATGCTGTAACAGCAAGCCATTTGCTCTTTTGCTCTTTTCTTGAGCACAGTGAGGTGTCCAGACCTTTAGCAGCCAGCAGGATACAGCTGGGCAGTGGTGGGACTGTCTGTGTGCAATGGGCAGGACTTGTGCAGTCCCACACACACACATGCAGGCCTTGAGCTCTATCACACATGGAATGAAACACACCTGGCACAGTTCACCCTAGCCTAAAATGCATGCTAAGAATTATTCCACCAAAAGTAAAAAAAAAAAAAAGGCTTAAAATGCTTGTTTCCCTCCTTTTTTCATCAAAAGAGCACACTATCTCCAAAATGGAGAAAACATGAGATGAGTGTGTTTAAGAAAGAGGGAAACTCAGAGAAACAACCCAGGGAAGAATATTGATTTTGCTTTGTTTTGCTGGGAGAGGGATAATAATTCCTTGTTCTTTTGTACTTAGAAAAGGAGAAAACTTTGGCGGTTGCAGCAAATGTTCAGGATCCAAATCTTTTCTTCTTTGATATAGTTGCTGCTTTCCTTTACTCAGTGCAGCTATTCCAGTATAAGAGCAGCAACAGAACAGAGAACCAGAACATGTGGGTTTTTTTTTAAATAGGTGAAAAAAATAGATGAATGAAAAGCCCTGCTCTCCTGGTGTTAATGGAAGGCTTCTTTGTATTTAGTACTGTGGAGAAAATTTGTCCAAGAGCAATTCAAGCAAATGTAAATATTGCCCCCTACAAGTACTGCCAAGATCAATGAGAAGCTGGATTATCTGCCTCGTAAGTGCCATAATTTATGTTAGATCAATGCTGGGACTGGTTACATGTATACACCTGATTTTCCAACACCTTTTCTTTTTTTTTTTATTTCAATTCTGTAAATGCAATGCCAATGAAAGCTCTCAGGTTGAGGTTTCTGGAAATTGAAGTCATCTGGTTATCAGAAGAGGATGCTGTGGTGTGACATCATCCAATTCCTGAGGTGTTTTGAAGAGACATCCCCCAGGCAGCCCCAGCCTGCTGCCCTCTGGTCAGCTGGTCTGACAAAGATACGTACATGAGTGCAGACTGCAGGACATGTCTGTACCCCAAGGTTTTCTCACTCAGCTTAACAGGCTGCAGAGCTCATTCCTCACTGTTCATGTAAGCTTAGATCCTCATTGCTGCGTTGGGTTTCTCTATAAAGAAGTGGGAATTCATTTTCATTGCATACTCACACATTTTTATTCATTTTCCACAAACATTTATAGAGGAAATGTTTTCGTTTCTTCCTTCCAAGAGTTTTCCCAGAGAGTCTTGCAGTATCTACCAAGAAAGTTGGACCCTGATCCAGCAAAGCAATTAAGCATGTGCTTAAAATTACAAAGTATCCCTGTGACTGAAGCAGTCTATCAGAACCAGGACATCTTTCTCCTATCCTGACTTTTCATTTTGTGATTATAAATTATCAAAGTAAACGAAGACAAGGCAGTGACACAGGGTAGGCTGCAACAAAAGTGCACAAGCATCATCCCACACAACCAGCCTCAGAGAGAGGTAGCTGGGGCCTGGAAAGCACATTGTCCTTTTTGTTACTTCTACATTCAGACTTTTGTGTCTACTCAGGACTGTGCCCTTGGCCTCCAGCTGGACCCAGCCAGCTTTGCCCAAGCCCCCTGGGTGGCACAGCTCCTATGCACATGCCCACAAGCTCCCTGCAACCCCAGAACTTTCCTTGGGGTGTTTCCTACACATAAACCAGAGACCAGCACCTATTCTTTGGGGAAATTCCTGTGAGATGGAATCCCTGCAGCTTCAGCATGGACCCAGCAACATTTTCGAGCAGCTCAGGATGGAGGTGGTGGTGCCAAAGCTTTTACAGGAAATCTGCACTACGTGGAGCAAAACTGTTTCAGGACACCCTGAGGAGCCTTAAAGCAATATGACATTTTGTCAAATTTAATCCAATTCCACATATTTTGCCAGCGCTTTCCAAACTTCGTTGTCCTACGAATCTGGCAAGTCTTCCTTGTCTGCCCTTACAAAACAGGATCAGCTTTCAAAGAGAAATGTGCCCAAGCAAAATCTGCATCTTCCTTGCCAGCAATTACAGGAACACTTTCCATCTCCTTTGCCTTTCTCTGAGAACCTTCTCCCTCCCATTCAAAATTCACTTTATAGGACTTTCAGTCCTTCACCCTGATCTCCTCCAGGCAGACTTACTAGCTAAGGAATTTTCCCAAGATTTCTCTTTGGGAAGCTGAATCTCCTTCTAGAAAATGAACATGTTTTGTAAAATGAGTTTTTACTTAGAAAAAACTGATTTTTTACTTACTGAGAAAAAGTATCCATCTTCTGTGACATGGATGAAGAGGTGGTTGCTCTGATTAGGGCAAAAGAAACCAAATAACCCTCATCCAGTCCAATAATAACTGAAAGAGCAGTGGGCTATATATGTACACTCTTACCAATGCATTCACATCTTGCCATCTGCTGAACAGAACCTGAACTGGCAAGCCATCTTGCCTAAAAGTGCTAAAAATTAAAGAAAATTTTCCTTTGGCTCATGTTGTCCAACTACTTGTCCTGAGAATCCGAGAACTAGGGCCACTGTTCTCACAGTGCAGCAGCAACTCTGAAGATTCAATACTCTTCTAATAGTTCGTATTTATAGTGCCTTTACTTGAAGAGGTTTTTTTTCCCTCAAAACCCATTGGTGAAGGGATTAGGTGGGGTGAGGGGAGAGATAACTATCCAAGAAAGTAAGAATATACATGTGAGTCATCACTTATCTTAACAGACCAGTCCTGAGAGCAAAGAGTGTTATGGAAGTGTCTATTTTAGTCCAATTAAAAAAAAAAAAAAAGTTTGGAGAAGTGAACATTTCTGCACAGATTGTCACTACTTTGTGAATACTCACTGAAAAAGCCATGAATCTGGTACAGCTCTGCTGCAGACAACTTTGGAGGAAAGCTTATTCTCCGGCCGTGAATTATGCACAGATAATTATACTGTTCTTTTTTGGCAGCCCACTCTGTGGTTCCCATCTTGGCACATCATCTCCTGTTCCAAGTCGCACACCCATTAGCTCCAGCCTGAGAGCCCTTCCCCGGGTCACACGCACAACACCCTCCGAAGGAGTGGAACCATGATGACAATTTGTCAGATCTGATAACTCACAAATTAGTGCCTCGCATCGCCGTCAACGTTTGGGGTTTCTGATACAGTGCATGCAGAGCTATTCATTAGGCATGTTTGACAGAGGGTGGGAGGGGAGAGGTTGTTTTGTCTTCCTTCACTTTTAATTCTGACAATTGCAAAGACGCTGCAGGCTTCTCAGCTCATACGCTCGGTGCATATCCTGGCTAAATCCTACTGAGGAGAAGAAATGAGCTCTCTTGGGTGACCACTCCAGTGTGTAGGAGTGAAGCATCCTTTTCATATTCTGTCAGCGCTAGAGCAAAAGCAAAAAAAAATCTTTCAAAACATCCTTCATGTATATATTCAGATTCCTCATACTTTTGTTCCACTTTAGGAACATAAGATCATTGGAGACATCCTAGCTCTAACAAGTATTGTGGAAATACATTGTCAGAGCCTTTTAAAACGTTCCCTTAGATACCTCATCTTAAGAGGCAGCCCAGCAGCTGTGAGATACTGTAGTCAGCTACAACTGCTACAATTTGTTGCAGCTCAGCCTCCTGGAATAATTCCTGTCAATGAATCATTATGGATTAGGCCATACTTAAAAGGTTAATTTATATACAACTGCTGGAGCTTGTATTGACCCTTCTTACACTGGTCTAAGGCGCTGAATGTTTTATTGCCTCTCTGTATAAACAAAAGTTCCAGATAACTGCATATCCTTGACAAGATGTTCTTAACTCTTTCAGCGATGGACAGCCTCTGTGAGAAAGCTCTGCTCATGAGGACACCAGGAGTGGTGTGTCTGGGGACATACCAACACCTCCTGCTTGGGGTTACTGGTGTGTTTGTAAGGCAGTCCCGTGACACCATGGCACCACCAGACTGGATTTTGTAGTTTTGTATCCCTGATAAATATGTAAGAAGGGAAAGCTGTGCAGGGGAGAGCTAAAATCTTTCATTAGAGGAAAGGGAGGGGTTTGAGGGATATGTTTATTGTTTGTTGCTCTCATTTCAGCCTGGAGGAAGGAGTTATGTGCCTGGGAGGTTGTCCATTTCTATACAAGTCTACCACATGTCTAGTGAAAACATGATTCATCCTTACAAACCTCATGTCACCTGATGCATGCTTAGCCACTGCACAGGTAGGTGTTAGAGCCTTCAGTGTTATTTGTGAGTAACATTAACCATATGTCCTGGACATTTCTCCACTCCATAGCCACAAGATAGTGGATACTTTTCAAGTACCCAAGGTATCCTTTCGTTCCCAAACATACCTGGTGCTAGCATGGCTCGGGAAAACAGTAAAAACACACTCCCATAAAAGCTCAGCAGTGGTTTAAATGCCTGCAGTTGCTCTGTGCAGCAGAGATGGTGTTTGCAATCCGTCATGGCCCAGCCATATGTTATGGGAGCACAGGCTGACCTCAACCATCCTCTGTGTGCGCCAGCTGCTGCAGTGCTGCAACCTGATCCTCCCCCCAGAAATGCCTTCCAGTACTGCAGTCAGGACCTCCACCATCCTGAAAGCATCACAGCAGAAAAACCAGGTGAGGGACTCCCTGGGCTGCATTCACCACGGGCATTTTGTGTTTCCAGTCATTTCAGGAACCTGCAACCACATCCCAGCTGCAGTACCCATCGCTGTAATGCCTGAACCACAGTGTGCTGCACAGGCTGGGACTTAGCACACCTTACCTGCCTCTTACATCTGATTTCATTGTGTTAGAGCACCCATCCCTCATGTGTGCTCTGAGCCAGCCCTTACTCAGGCATCTGCATGTGAAAGCACCCTCTCTGTTGGTGCTCTTGAGAGGCAAAGACACAGGATGCATGTCTTTGTCAAGGTTTTCCTAGATGGAGAGACCTAGCCCTTCTGAAGCCATTTCAGTCCATGTTTGCCAGAGAAGTTTCCATCAACTCTTCCTTCTGACATGTGTCAGGATTACAACTACAACTTTCACAGCTTAAGCTTTTTTTGGCAGGAAAAGGCCACCATCTTCTCCCAAAGCAATCCCACCCATCTCAGTTGTGAATACTGTTTCTGCCATGGGTTGTGTGGCTCAGGTGGGTGCTGAGGTCCTCAAACTCCTGTAAAACAGATGATTCAGGGAAGTGCAAGGACTTTGTAAGCCATGTCTGCATATCTGGGCAGTGCTGAGATGAGCCTGCTATCCTGATGTGCCAGGAAATGTTCATGGTCATCTGCAGATATACAGGTCAGAGCTAAAACTGAAAGAGTGTTAACACAAAGTACCTTGGGGATACTCAGGTTAAATTGGGCTACTTTATCAGTACTCCTAAACCCTACCCTCACGGATTTAACAGTAGCCTCCCTTTTGCCAAGACAGTAGATCATTGTTCTCCTGGTAATGTTCTCCTGGCAAAACCTCTGTCTCCCCTTCCCATGTACCCAGAAAGGACAAACACTCAGGGCCTGATGTAAAATAGAAAAAACCATCCCCCATACAGAGCCTTTTTGATTGTCACAAACAACCTGAATAGATAGAAAAAGATTTTTATCTCTCCAAAATAAACATTTTTTCAATGTCCCATGCTAAGAACTTTCCCTGCTTCATCTTTGATATTATCAGAGGGCTAAGCGCCCTTTTCTGCCAGTGTTGCACATCATTGTCACACAATGTGTCATGTAGTGGATGCCCCTGTTAAAACCAGTACCAAACCTCCCTGGGCAGGTTATCAGTACCTCTTTGCTGCTGTTTGCTCCTGTATTTCACCTGTAGAGATCCTGTGTCTCCTCCAGGCTCAAGGGAAGCTGCAGCCCTGTGCTGTCCCTCCTGGGGCTACCCACCCATGCAAACAGTGAAATTAAGAAACCTAAGGGACCTTCCAAGGTCCTCAGATGTAAGGAGGTAGCACACACTTTATAATGAATTGTACATTTAATATCAGCTGTTCACTTAGATCGACTTAGAAATAAATTCAGTACTAAACTGGACAACAATAAAAACAACTCAGTGTGCTCAGGGTGTCCTATTGTGGTACCTTGCTGTTGTTGGATCCCTAGCAAGGCTGGATGGGCTGATGGCTGGGACAAGCAAGCCTTGAGATGTTTTGTCATGGGAGGGTGACCGAGCAAGCACAAAAGTGCCTCTTGATCCTGCATCTCCCTCTCTGGGTAGTGGGGACACAAGCTGACTGTTGGGGTCAGTTTTGCTGCAGGAGGGTTCCCCCACTGTTTGTTGCCACATCCACATCCAGCTCTTGGCTGCCAGAAGTGATTTATGATGTAGTGAGTTATTTTTGCTGAAATCAGAGGTACTTCTGCTAGGAAGAGAAAATAGATCTAAGTCCTGCCTCACAAAAGCAGATAAGGATCTATCTCCGTTTGAAATTAGAGGCTGCTTTAGAAGCCTAAAGCAGGTCATCATTCTCTCTTAAAAACTATGTGGAAAGAAGAAAAAGTCTCCTCCCATATCCCCTGGATAGAGAAGCAACACAGAAGGGGAGGCTTGCTTTCCTCTTTACCATCCTGCCTGAGCTCAAGGCCAGGTTTCCCCTGAGAAGAGGCACAATCCACCGTGCTCGGTTTCCACCAGCACGACTTCTCTTGCAGAAACCCTTCCACTTGTTGTAGATTATAAAATATTTATTTGCCCAGAGATTTGGGCCTCTCTTCCTTACTTCACATTAGTGTGCTAATCGCTGGCAGCAGAGTAAGTCTCTCTCCCCCTCATCATGCGCGGATGCTCTCCTCCTTCACTTCAATGGATATTTATTTTTCATATAAAGTAGACTAACTGGAAAACCAGAGTATCTGATTACCTGGGGGCAGTGCACCGAGCTGAAATGATGTGCAGCAAACAGGCAAAGAGTTTGAAGGGTGGTCTCTACTTTCCATTTTATATGGCGTGGTTGCCATGGGGTAAAACAAGATACCCCAATGGCTCAGCAGCCTTCTTAACTCAAATACAGTGGGTATCTAATAGTTTGAAATGTAACTCTGAAAGGACTTCCTTTAATGGAAAGTGGTGGACTGAAGTCACAGTATCTAATATAAATTTTTTTCCATAAGAATGGCATAGAGGTTAAGGACAATTAAAACCCAAAGCCAAAACCACCTCCTTATCTCTCTTGGCTTAGATGATGCTTCTTTTATGACACAAACCTCTTTTATTTGAGAATTTCTCTCATTGAATTATTGAGTCAAAGACTGAAAAAAAAAATTAAAAACTACTCAAAGATCGATCATCCTGATATCGCTTGGCATTTGTGACCCCAAAAATAAACAGAAATTTCACTGTATCATGAATTCTGTGTTCTCCTTCCCATTCAATAATCTTTGAAATTCTCACATGACAACTTACATGAGTGGACAATTACAAATTTAAGCAAGAAGATCAGAATTTGTCTCCTAAAAAATCTTTCAAACTTTGACATAGGGCAAGTCCTACCCCTTACCACCCTTCTCCAAAGAAATCAGCTTTTGCAATTACTTTGAAAGTTGGCTGTACCTACAATGTCATTGAGAGTATTTTTTCCAACATTGCAAGAAAAATTGTCATGACAACATATTATTAATAACTAAACCTGCTGCTGTTCTTCCTCTGTGGCACTAAAATGCTACAAAGTACTTAAAGCAATAAAGATAATAATCTGTTTAATAAACATGTTTGATTGTAGAAGACAAAGCTTCTAGACCTTTTCTAGTCAAAGTTTCACCTAATTTGTATTTTAAAAATGGACAAAAATAACTTTGAAAAATAAGTTCATTTATTTTTGTCAAGCTTTTTTGTTGCAATATTTGTGAATGGGAGAAGCATATATAGAAGAATTTATGTTTATTTTTGCAGTGTGCCTCTGAGCAGGACCAGAGTGTTGGTTCCTGGGCTGGGTAGTGAAGATTGTTTGGCTTGGGCAACAGGATGCTTTGGTGATGAGAATTTCTGATGTTTTTTGCTTCAGGGCTGGTTCCAACACAGCCCTACTTTGTAACCACCCACCTGTGACAGCTACTCTCCATAAACCAGTTTGTACCTCGGACATGAGCAGCACAGGGATTGGCTTAGCCAAAGCTCCCCAGACTGGAATGGCTGTAAGGTGCTTCTTTTCAGAGCAGACCATCAAAGCCACAACTGTTAATGACTGACCACCTGTAAATGAGATATGCAAATCTCACCTAACCTTGATCTCTGCCCCGGGAAATGTGCTGGTGGCCACCTGCAGCTCCAGCCTCTGCCCTACACAGGGCATGAGGGCACTGCCTCCTGTGTAAGCCACCCCTGCTGCTGGCTCTGGTAGCCACAGCAGTCTGGGGCTTGCACAGGGCTTCTCCCCACACCAGACACCCTTTCAGGGTAGGACAGAAGCAGGCTGGCAGGGTGTGAGACAGCTGTTTGCACAGATATCATTCAACCTGCACCTAGGTTGTGACTGAATATATGCCCTCAGGTCTACAGAGAGCAATATACAGCCTTTCCTTTAAAAAATATGTTCTATTGGAAAGCGTTTAGTGTAGTACAAAGCCAGTAACTGGGTGTGTCTGTTGAAACTCTGAGTCATTTCTGAAGTCCACTCCAAAGCCAATTTAAGTCCTAACGGGCAAAGGAGCAGTTAAGCAATTACTGCACACTGCAGTCCACACTGCTGATAAAAGACCAGGGCTCAGGTTGTCACAGCTCAGAGAAATGTCCATCCCCATTTTTATGTTAAGCACCAGGGCTAAGGTTTTAATTCACACCCTTGTCAATTTTTTTGCGATAGGATGTAAAATAAAATTGGATACAGATCTGTTTCAGTCAATCCAAGTTATAATTATTGGTCAAAAGTCACAACGCCAGACACATTTATTGTTAGTTATCTCAGTAATCTTTAACCTTCCACGGCAAAAGATCTCCAAAGAGAAATAGAAAACAAACAAAGGTTGGGCATTAAAACAAGATGACTCAACTGAACCTGCACTGGCCTAAGACTCTATTTTCTCTTCTTTTGTTTTAGATGTCCTTGCAAGATTATAAAGCAGCTTGACATCTGTATCAGGACACAAGAGTTGTTAACTTCATAGTGATCTTGTCCATGGAGCACCTGTGGAAGTGTTAGGTTCTCTGAAATTCATGGGTTTTGGCCAAATCAAAACCCAAATCGTCCCCTACCACTGTGTGATCACTTCACACATTGGTTAAAAGTCTGTGTTGAATTGAAGAAGTTCTTTAAGTCTGTGCATAAATTCTAGCCTATTTGTTAGGTACTGAAAGGGTAGATATTTCAGATACCGTGCAAAAAAGCTCTGAAAAAGTGCATATCACTGTACTGAATTCATATGCCACTTGATATTATGTGCACCAGAGCACATAAGGTATGTCCAGAGAGAGATCACTCACCTATTCTTTAAATATGCAAGCGGAATCATGAAATGTCATTGGCACAAACTGAATTAGACAGCACTCTACCAGCAAGGCAGATGAGCTTGAGTTTAAGGCTCTAAGGAGACCTGGGTTCAAACCTCAGCACTGACTTTCTGTCTGACCACAGGTCAATTAATTCTTCAGATAATCTTTGTAAAGTGATGTGAGACCTTTGAGTGAGGGATCGTGTAAGAGCCAGGTGATACACACTTTCATTAATCTCTGGTGTGTCTATGTCTACACCATACTGAAGAAAAAGAGCTGTGTGAAAACATGATTTCATTTCACAAAGATTTGTTTCAATTTGGTCTGCAAAGGAATTACACATCCATATTTCAGTTTGGCTTTTGGCGTTCAAAACAATCCAGTGTTGGCCCTAATACTGGCAACCAGTAGGATTACTGAGACACTTCCAAAGATGTTCAAACTCTTTGGTAAACCAAGTCTGTGGCTCACAAATTTGCAGGAAGAGAGAGAATGTGTGTTGTCTGTTGGGATTTATTTTTTTATTGTTTGGTTGTTTTAGAGGCATTTGGGGTTTTTTTTTGGGGGGGTGTTGTTTTGTTTGGCTTGTTGGAATTTGGTTTTTTTTCTTGGAAAGAATTGTCTACTTTCACCTGGTTTTAAATTGACACCATGAGAGAGTACTTTTGGCAGGTTTTTTAGTCCAAACCCATGAGTCCTCCTAGCTCCTGAACAGTGTGGAAATAGTTTTAGAAATTCAGGCAGATTAGAGAGAGAAAGAGAGAAAAGGAGCACACAAGGGAAAGAAAGAGAGAAATTTCTCAAAGGGCTAGCAAATCTCAGCAACCTTTCGACAAACGTGGTCTGAGTTCCAAGCTTGCAATGAAACCTGAAGCCAGGCAAGTTGCTTGTGATCTGGGGCTCAGCTATGAACATTTTGCACAGCTCTAGCTAAAAGGATCTGTCCTGCTGTGCTGCACTCTGTGCCCTGTGTGCAGTTCATTTGTCACTGTGCAGAACAGAGGAGGGGAGTATGGATCAAAGGCATCAGAGAAAGATGGGCTCAGCAGCATTCGAGGATCAAGGTGCCCCTTAAAGTTTTTCTCGTTTTCTATTTGTTGTTAAATATTTCTATTTGGGGGCATATGAGGGGGGAGATGCAGAGAGTGCTCTGCAGCCCTCCAGTTCTGTGTGCTGCTGATCATTTCTGCATGCAGCACACTGAGCCTTGTCAATTAATGCCTTAGCACCCACATAGAAGTACATTTGTGATCTTCATATACAGAAAATCAATGTTATTCCTTTCCAGAAACCCTTGCCTGCTGGAGCAGACCAGCTCTAGAAACTCACTTCTAAAACAGTGTTTGTGATGCTGCAAAGGAAGGATTTGGATTAATTTCTGTTGCCCTGCTTATGTGCAGAGATCCTCAGGCAATCAGAAACATCACCTGCAAATCTTCCTGACAGTACAGTTTTGCCTGTAGCTATGAGGTTCAATCATACACAAGAAGTCTTCCTTCTAGTCTCACTGCTCTTAGAACAGTGATGGGCACACTTTCTGTTTGCATTAAGCCAAACACACAGACTCAGCATTTGGCATTGTTTGTAAGTCTATCATTACCTTTGTTCACATTGACATCAAAAGCTTCCTTCATGTGTGTGTCTATGAGCTCAGTGAAGCCTCTCTATCAATCAATCAAACAACCAGGCAATCAATCAACGTACAACTATCTGCAGCTAAACACAACAAGAGAGCGTGTCAGGCAGATACCTGGCTTCTAATTAGGGCTAGGTATTATTCTAATTTCTCTGACTTGCTCTGTACTTCATAGGACCTGGGGATGTATTTTGTCATTAACATGTCAATAAAGCAACACAAATGAGGCTGGAGGGAAATACCAGCTCCCTGCACCACCGTGTCAGCCCCGGTCTCCGGTGCATTCTTTTGCTGGGGGGGCAGGAGGGGGAAATGCACTTTCAGACGTAGTTGATCAAAGAAATATCATCTACAATAGATTTTCTTTTCTGCACCCCGTGGCTGGGTGGCCCATTGCGATTGATTGAATTTTATGAATTAGGTGAATAAGTGAACACACAATGACAAGGAGGTCGTGCTACAAAAGCTAGGATGCCAGATTCCGCATCCCTCAAGCCAATGCCATTTGGGAATAATCCCACTGACAGCAATGGAGTTACACTAGATTTCTTCTGAGGCGGCTTGGATCTGGCCTGCCTTGTTTTTTTGATTGCTGTAATTTAGTTTAATTATTTATGCTAACCCTTTGTGCCATACTTTAAATGTGCTATGATATATTTTCTCAAGGTAGAGAAAATTTAGTAATATAGGTCATTACTGCAACATTAACGCTATTAAATCTTTGGAGAGAAGAGATCCCACTGCTGGCAGTGTGAAAATGATGAGGTATGTAGATTAGCACAGAGTGAGATAAAAACATTCAGCTGTAAAAGCAGGGGAAAAACAACAATTCCTCTTCACATCTCATGTTATTTGGAAATAGCAAAATCATCTTTTTTCTATTTTCTGTTATATGATATTTGCAAAATAGAACAAAAAGGAAAAAAAAAAGTAGGAAAGTGTAGGGATCCTGGAAATATATGTCTAGGATTAAGAGTATCCATCTCTTTCACAACATTGAGTATCTGACTCTTTCACAACAATGTACTTTCCTTCACCCCTGTAAATTTCTCTACTGCACTCATGACAATGAAAAAAAAAAGAATATGAGAAATAATAGCATTGATGACTGCAGAGCCTGGATAAGCAGAATTATTGTGCTTAGTAAATTATCAATCTCTATTCTTATGTGGTTGCATAATTCAGATAAGTTAAAGGAAGAGCTGCTCTGTTCGTGAGATTTAGGGATTGTTTAATGCATGAATGAGCTGCTGCCATCTTCTGACTTTTCTGAGTTCTGCAAATTAAAAAAAAATTTCTGCTGTAATCAAGTGCCCTGGGGAAAATACTTGCAGTGTTAGAACTTGGAGGCTCATAGGGCTTCTTTAATAATTTTTAAATATGATTAAGTGCTTCAAGTAACTTTTACAAACATATAAAGAAAGATTAAAATTGGAGTTTGGATATATCAGTGGATTACCAAGAAGAGAAGCAAATTAAAACACTTTGCCTGGAAAACGCTTTTTCTAACAAAGTTAGACCCTAATTTGCTTCTCTACAACAATAGAGGCAACTCTATTAAACCACTGGGCACTGTCCATGTGTAAATGGGGTGAAATCATGATTTAATGGGCTGAAGGTGATACTGAGATTAGGATGCCATTTGACAGTGTAAGCTCTAAGGGAAGGCTCATAGTTTACCCTTTCTAAAAAAGAAGGAGCAAATTAAACGTCTGGCTGAAAAAAGCCTTGAATTTAAGCAATTCAGTTTCAATTTTTTCACATGACTCTTCACTTTTACAAGAGGCCAAGATGGAATCTCAGTTGTGAGCATCCACAGCCTTGGGGACATTTGAAATGAGGACCTATGTTCTGCACTTTGAGTCTTTTTGAATATCAGTGCTCTTTCTGTCATTGTTTTGAGGTTTTCATGATGCAGTGTTTGCTCATAGAGGCTGGATATATAATCCTATTCATTTATCAGCCTCAGGGAAATCCAGGGAAATTCTTTTAAGTTTATTGTGAGAAATAAAGACATTATGGGCTACTTTAGGTGAACTGTGACTACTGCCTGGCATATTAATTGCTTCTGGATTGCCTTCTCCTTCCTTATGGACCCTACTAAGGTAGCATTGCCTGAAGAGAGACTTTGTGCTGAGTCTAAAGACTGGCTATTCACATGTTTCAGGAAGAGGTATGCGGATATGTCTGGGGAGAAAAAAAGGTTTTGAGAAAGAAACTTTAAGTTCAAGACAGGTTATTTTTGTCTCCTACCTCTCACTTGTGCTCAGCACCAGCCATTCTGAATGTTTACAGTTTATTTTTGAGATATTTCTGCAACCAGCCCATAGGTCTGGGTATCTGTGCACTGATTTTGGTACCAGACAAAGTGAAACCCCATCAGACAGCCTCTACCATCACACCATCCCACCCTGACAGTGGAGGCGCCCAACCAGGGCAAGCACATTCTGTGAGCAGTCATCCTGCTCTGGGAAAGAGCTGTCTGAAGTTCCCCTGGGGCTCAACACACATCCAAAAAGGGAAATGCTGCAGATAATTTAATAAACCCAGAAATTCACTGGGACTATGCCCGTAGTCCTAAGGAGCAGATTGCACATGGAGAATCATAGATACAAACATTACCTAGTCAGAGAGTTTTCCTTTAATTCCCTCTGTTGGGTATACTGCTGTCCTCTTTAATTGCTTGGGCTCTGAGGGAAAAGAATAAGTTGACAAAGTATGTTCTGATCTGCAAATCAATAGGAAAGAGTCAGAGGATATAACACATCTCTCTCCCATGTGCTCATTTCTGCTCCAGCAGCAGCCCAAATCATGTAGAGATGACATGGCTTCTAGGGGTACTCTCATACCCATCCTGGTGCACATTTTCAGGTGAGATGGGTGGAAATGGAAGATTCCCTTTGCCATGTGAATAGATAGGTAGACCAGGATCCAGAGCAGGTACAGGACAGGAGGTACTCAAGGCTACTTCTGTCAGGAGAGGGAGAAACCTCAGGTCAGACTTCCTCTGAGTGTGGAGCTTTCCATGGTCACAAGCAGAAGCAGCTCCTTGCTCCAGCAACACAGCAAAGCCCCAAAGCTTCCTGAGGTGAATCTCCACACCCAGCAGCATCTGTCCCTTCAGAGCAGACCTGATCCAACACGTCTGTTACCCACTGTACCCCCTGCCCTTCAGTCAGAGAAGAGCAAAGCCCTTCATCCTGCGTTTGTGCAGGAGGCTGGAGCCCCTGGAGGCTTGGTGACCCGCTCTCACCCTGGCAGCCTGCACCCCGTGCCTACACACTATTTACAGCTCTCCTGTGCCAGCCCCACTGCCAGCTGTGACAGTGCCAACACATTTCCTTTCTATTGCCTGTGGAGGGCCACGGGATGAGAAGCCTTCTGTCTGTGTGCTGAACCAGTGTTGGCTTATGAAGTACATCTGACATCCAAAGGCCAGCTGTGCTCCATTCCATTCCTAAAATCTCGAGCTGGTGAATGAAATGAATGAAATGTAAGCGCTGCTTTATGAGCTTCTTTTATGTAGTCACCTCAGGCTGCACAGGTGTGCTGGGAGCTGCTGGGATGGGAGCTCTGTGTACGTGGCTAAACCAGGCACAGGCACTTCATCGTGGGAGCACACAGCGAGGAGGGGAGAGCCTGTTCAGAGACACGGCTGGCCTGAGCCTTGGGGAGGTATCAGCCTGGAATACTGACCACACCTGCCTGCCAGGAATGCTCTCTCCTTAGCCATGGCTAAATTGCAGTGTGGGTAGATACACTTTAAAAATTGACATTCTTTCTATATGTTCCAAAAGAAGTTAGTGTCTTAGGCTTACTGTGTTAAAGTATTAGCAGCTCTGCCTGAAACACCTGTACCCAGGAGGAATATCAGGTAATCAGGACATATATTTATGTCTCAGGGATTCCTGCAGCTTTGCTGTTTGGAACAAAGCCTTCCAAATACTGTATCATATTTCCAAACTACCTTTGGTTAGGAAAGGTGTTTACATGATGTTATAAATCCTAAACCAAAGAATCCTTGAGGAGACTTTTGCATTATTAGATGGTACTGCTAAGGGATGAAAGTGACAGTTTCTCCATATGCTGGTCCTCCCATTCTTCGACCCTTCTTGTGCTATTAAACTGAAGATGCAAATTTTTGTCATTCTCTCCAGTAACATGCACAGTGGCTGTCATCTCCACAGCTTGAGAAAGTGTCTTCTTGCTTGATTTGAAAGATCAAATTTCCCTAAGACCCCCCCATGAAAATTTGTCTCCACTTGCCCAAGAAATTTACCCTTTATGATACATCCTGCATTTGCTGCCTGTGAAAGAAAAAAAAATTAGATGGAAAATATGCTAAAAGTTGGTGGGTTTACCCACCCTCATAACTGTTCCCTGCAAAATGTTTTGAATCATGCCAGTTGTGTTAATCTATTGAGCCTTCCTAAAGAAAGCTGGTGAGACCTTCTGGTGATGTGCAGCCCTTGCTTGTAAAAATGCAGACTCTGACCTGTAAAGAACAAGGAGTAGGTGCACAGCCTTGTGTGTTAAGAGCTTTCATGTTCACTGGGCCTGTGCAGAAGCAGATGCTGCCAAGGAGAGTGCAGTGACAAAACAATTACAAGTCCCAGCTTTGCTTTCCTTGTTCTCATCTCCAAGAGTAATTCTGATACAAGGATAAATTCTTTCCCCCACTGAAGAAAACATAATTTAAATAGCTCTGAAGTTCATATGTTGTTTCTACTTATCAAACTCCCATTCTTGTTCACCCAGAGGAAAAAATTAAATTTCTACATTCTCTGCTAAGAATGGAAAACGGCTGGTCTTTAATCTTTAACCCAAGAGGCAGCTGCTTTCCAAACACAGCAGAGTCACTGCCACTGCTTGTCCTTAACTTTAGTGCTCAGGCCATTCTGGGTGCTCAGGGTGTTGTCAGTGAAGAGTGGGAGTGAGAAGGGTGACACAGCTGCTCCACTGCACAAACTCTCTGACCCAGCTCCAGACTGGCACAAGTTCCACTGGGAGAAAGCTCCCTGCCCCATAGTGTTTGCACATAGAGGGAGCACAGACAGAACATATTCTTTTAGTGCAGAATTCATTTGGTGACACTTTAGGGATTGCTATGAATAAATGCTAATTCAGAATTGCCAAAATAGTAAAACTGGAAAATGAGGAGACATTGCACAGCAGGAAATTTTTAAGTGTTCAATTGCTTATTCTGTTCCCTGAGAAAGTCTTTTACCAAAAGGAAGGTTATCTTACATGTGATTGAATAACCCTGGGTGATGTGTGTGTGTATATATATATATGTGTGTGTGTGTGTATATGCTCTAAATAAATACCTCAAAGATGAATATGTGTTTCTTTTTCCAGAAGATATTCCACAGCTGATGTCTCTTTTCACAGATCCCACCTACACCATAGTGTCACTCATTTATTTACCTCCATTTGGAATAAACGTACATTCGGAATAAATTCAAACATAACTTGTAGAGAAGGTTGTCCAGCAGAAACAGATTGAATGTTATCCGTAATTATTTGGGTTTAATGACTACAACTCAATTAGTGTATTAAATCCTGTGGAAAGTAGAAAGGAATTCCACATTCTCAAGCACCAAGTACTTGATTAGAACTGGCTTGAACCTACATGGGGCAGCATTGCTGTTAGAGGAGTGTTGAGTCAAATTTAATTCTTGCCTTTGAAATCCAGAGAAATTCGGATTTTACCCACGCTTATTTTCCATGGAAGGCTGCAGAAGTGTATTAAGGTTCTGACTAGTATCTCTCATGGACATTTTGTTCTAGAATAAATTGAACCATCTTTTTAAGTCAAGGATTTCTTCCTTTGTAACTCTGGTAAGAAGACAGCAAAGAGTTGCGTGGTGCCCTGGCAGCAGAGGACCATCTTGCTCTTGGTGGCCTTGGCTCTGTCTCCCATGTCAGCCTCTCTTCAGCCTAGTTTCAATCTTAGAACAGCAAAATCCAGGGTGCCCAAGGCTCAGAGCTGCCAGCTATTCTTAATCTAGGAGGTTGAAATAATAGTCTGGAATTTTGGGGAGCAGTTTCTTGAGAAAATAGCTGAGGCTTGATATTTCCCTTGATGTTTGTCCAGCAGAAAACCAAAGATCACGGAAGACAATTCATTTTTTATAATCAGTGCACTGCTGTAGGATTTCATACCAACTCTGTTGTCCTGACTGGGCATTTAACTAGACTTAAGATGTATATTATAAATTGATTTGTCAAAGGATGGGGGGGAGACTGTAAGCAACTGAAGTGGTATCCTTGGACCAGCCAACTTACATGTGGTTCTCTAGCATTTCCTGGACTTTCACAGTCTTCTTGGTGGGCAAAGTGACCTACTTACTAATGACCCCAAAGAGATTGTGAAAAGAAACAATAGGACTAAAATGCTTTATGCACATGTGAAATAATTAAGACATTAGAAATTGTTCTCTATGTGTTATTGAATGATTCCGCCCCCTCACTTTTCAGTACACAGGGTAGACAGTAGCTGTAAGAGAAAGCCAATGGTTAAGGGAATTTTTTTTTTGTGCTTGCTTTCAAATTGCAGTCTGAAATATTTCTTTAATTAAATCCAAAGGAAAGAAGTTGAATTACTGATTTCCTTTGAGAGGCTTCTGGTTGATGCAAAGGTAGTACAAATCTGTGACCTTTTCAGAGGCTAACTTCAGGCTAACTTCTCTCTTGTCTTCTTATATGTCTGGACAGAGACACAAGCTATGAAATAAATATGAAAAAGTTGTGGAGCTTCAGGTGTTCAGACAAATAGCAACACAAACCACTGGCTAAAATCAGACTTCAAGCAAATGTAGCAGTGCCTTACCAAAACTTTCACCTCTTTCCTGTCTGCCCCATCTTCTGCCACCTACTTTTTCTGTCCCTAAGGGCATCCCCTCTCCTTTCTTGGCATTCTGCAACTGTGTTTTAACTATGGTTTTCAGAATCTCTCTCCTGATCTTGACCACTACTGGAGGGACAGAGTTATAAACTGAGTGAGTCTCAGTGCTGGAAAATCACCTGAGAAACAACAGGGCTTCTGACAGCATAAAAAGTAGGAAAAAAAGGATATTTTCAGATTAATTCTGCAGTCCCTGTTGTTGCAGGCCAAAGCTACTTGGACAGCCCACATAGCCATCTGTGTTTCACAGTGCTTACCTGAACTGAACTGTCATTATTTTATTTCAGGCTTATCATTAGCTTTGAACAGAACTTTGTCAGGTCTAGGAAGTGAAGGCAGGGACGTAGCTGTTGGCCGAGTCTGTCTTCCAACCCCTTCAACAGAAGGGATGAACCTGTCAGGAGCTGATTTGCCTCAAGGTATCCTGTGGCAGTTTTTTGTTAGTCCTGGTACCACTGACCCGCTGACAGTGACTCTGGCTCCTGGTTATGGCCATACAGAAACTGTAAATTAGGGGTTGGAGACTCAGAGACAATGATTATTTTGCAAAGAGACAGCTCCCCAAGTATGTGTTTGCACACATGCTCGTGATTTTGCTGTGAAGGCTTTCCTTGCCTGTCATTCCTATAGATGATGAACCCCAGTTGTCAATGAATCTCTCAAAGATCTGAAATTAATCTTTCAGAGACCTGCTCTGGGATCTTCTGTATTAGAAGAGAATTTACAAAGGAATGCATTACAAGAACTTGCAGCCAGCAGTGGCTTGCAAGGGATGATGCTTTAAAAGCAAAACTATTGTTTAATGGTGCCAAAATTCATTCATTCTTGCAAAGTCTCAGATCTTCTTCCTGCAGCACATTCATTCTTAAATATCATACTCCATGCGTGCAGCCAAATTTGGTATTTACATGACGAACACTGCAAACCAATGCTCCTTAATATAGTTGCAGCCTTGTGATGGGATTATTTCCCTTGTGAAAAAGCAGAATATCAAGTCCATTAAAAGATTTGTGAAATATGGCAGCTACACAGTAGTTTTATAAGACTAAGGGAGAAAATGATGTCTTGCTATGCTGAGTTGAGGCCTTTTCTAATTTTTGACAGTTTACATTTCCAACCTATCTGGTAAAAATCCTCTTTGGTTAGCACCACTGGAGCAAATTCAACTTTCAGCAATGTGGGTGTAGATTTGGAGTAATTCCATTCTGAATGGCAGAGATAATTCAGATGTGCTCTAGTCCCACTGTTACATAGGTGACATGATGGAAAAAGGCTGAGAGGAATCCAGCTCATGGAATTATTATTACCAATGACTTCACCACCACAAGTGTTTATCCCCAGGGGAATTACAACTGGTGAAGTGAGGGACATATCCTATGAAAAGAAAGACTCTTTCAGACTTGTTTTGTAAGAAGCAATCTGAAGCAGGGAATGGAGACCTTGCTCAGAAAAGTACAATGATGTGTCTAGCAGAGGTTTATCCACAGGTCCCACTCTGGCTGCTGGGGAATTGGGGCACAGAGACAGAAATTGCTGCAGGGCCCTGGGAGGCCACAAGCAGAGGGAGAACCAGACTCTCCAGGTTGGAGAACCAGGTTGGGAGTAGGAGACAGGTGCACGGGCTGTATTGGGAGGAAGCACTGAGGTAAAGGAAGGTGTGTACAAAACAACAAGTTGGGCTTTTAACACAGTATTGGGCAAACCCTTTGCAGGACAGGAAGAGTGTATGTGTGCGTGGATCAAGAAGTTACTGTTTCATGCCAAGTTTCAGGCTGCCATTAAGCCAAGTTTCTATTCTTCTTCCACCCCTCTCCAAAAACAGATTAACAAGAGGCTGATGCAACTTCACACTGGCCAGGGCTGGATTCTGCAAGCCCATCCATCACAGCAGCCACTGGCTGCCACAGGAAGCCACAGAGGCAGCATGACTGTGTTTTAGGGAGGAGAGATGCTTATCTGGAAGGGAAACAAGGCCAGCCACCTCAGGACAGGTGTCCCCATCTTCCCCATTCCTTCCCTTCCCTTGCTGTGTAGCTGCTTATCAGTCAAGCTGTGATTTTGCCTTTGCAGGCAGGGCTGGGTGGGATGTTGCTGTGTGCCCTCTCTGGCTCCTGGTAGCTGCCTCTCATTATTGCCATGTTGCTAAGGCTTTCATGACTGTTGTCCAAGCCCAGCAGCTGGATTTTGGCAGCCTTCCAGGCACTTCCACTAATGTAAGTCAGAGTTACTGTAGGTTTTCTCAGGAGTTTCAGGTTGCTGCCAGACTCTTAGGGATGCTGGCTTTTCCTGGCTCCCCTTCTCCAAGGCTTTAGCTTTAATTCTGGATAGTTTACATCTCTGCAGTCGTTAGCTGCAGGACCTGTGTGCTTCTCCCTGATTATGTATCACTCCAACATTTCATCAGAGCGAGGAGCAGCTCTGGTGATGTATGACACGGGAGCATCATCAGTCAGCCGGCGCAATAATGATGCATTAGCGTAATATGCCTTCAGGATGGAGTTGTACTGATGATGTATTTTCAAAAAGATGGAGTCCCAGAGAAAAGAAACAGTCTGGAGCTAATTCAGTATGGACGTGGCCACCGAGAGCACACAGTGTGCAGTTGATTGGGATAAGAAAGATGACTTTAAATTACCCACTCTGACCCCGATCCTTTCTTTTTCTCCTTTAATCTTTCTTCTTTGTCCCCTCCTCACTTCTCTCCTCCACCAGCAGTTTTCCCCTCTTACTCTTTGTTCCTTTCTCTTCTTTCTTTTTTTTTTCTGTTTGGGTTTTTTTTTTTTTTCACACTGGTGACTCTCATGGCCACTGGCTTTATTCATATATTCCTGTCTCTCACAGTCTGACCTTGTGTCATGCTGTATAACTTAATATTATCCCACTAGAAACTTTTTCCCCTCTCTGAGTGAGATAATATTAAGGTGACCTGTAAGTGCAATAGATAAAAATCTCCAGGCCATCTAGGCAGTGACATTAAAAATCATCACAACCCTTAAGTGATGGAGGGGGTGAAATCTTATGGGATCTTTTCTTGGCACAGGCAGCAAATGTGAGCTGAGGAGTGGCTACCCCTGGGATTTCTCATAGCCTTCAGCTTCTGGAAGATGAGAAGTGTGTTAACCCATTCACACAGCTAACAATATTAAAACAACAAACAGCACTCAATCAAACCCAGATTGTAATCTTTCAGTGGATAAAAAGTAACCTTTCTAATAAACATTTCAACTAATAAAGACTACAAAAGTAATTAGACTATTAGCTTGCTAGCCCCTGACACCCAGACAATCATTTGAAAGCAACTTTCCTGCAGTGTTTAGACCAAGACAATTGAATGACAGGAAGATATTATACCAAGATGAAACATAAATAAAATTGGCTTCAGTCTCGTCTGGAATTCAGGCTATACATGGAACTCAGATAATGCCCTCAGTCTAGTCCTAACATGTTGTTAGCATCCACCTCAAGAATAGATGAATTCTAGGAATTTGATCTTTCAACACTCTCAAATGTATATTCTGTGAAATAAAGGATTTTGCAATAGCTCGCAATACCAAAGAATTTTGTAATAAATATTCACCATGGAAAATATAAAAGACTTTTTGTGCAGTTTGCAGTTATTTTCAACTTTTATTTTTACTGTACCTCTTTATTTATTATCATTGTTTTTTATTTAAATTACATTATACTCAGAGATTTCAATCAGGACACAGCAACCCGTTGTAAAAGGCCAAGCAGTCCTTGCTTGGCCACTTAATCACTACATCCTACACAGTGCAGAATTTCTCTTTATGTTTAGAGGGAGTTAAAAATCCTCTGAAAAATGCAGGGGCTTGGAGCCCTGGTGGTTGAAATCATCTGTTTATTCATGTATAACTCAGGCACATCAGCGTGTCTCAGCACTGAGTTGAACTGACACAACAAGTGTTGATTTTCCATGTCTAGTTTGTGGCCTCACTGTTATAAAAGCTACTAAGCAGGTCAGCTGTGGAGACAGGGGAAAATGGACTGTAGCCCACTCTGCTCATTTCCCAGAGCCTGCCATGCTCAGTGCAGTCAGGACCAGGAAGCACTAACCTGCAAGCTTGATGTAATTCTGCTCTTGCTGCTCCAAATTCATTTTCAGTTAAATTGTTCAGGAGGGAAACTGTAGTATCTCTGGAACAGATATCTTGCTTTTCATTTACTTCCAGCATGAGCTAATTCATCCTCAGCTCATCCAGATGGAAAACCAGGTCGTTTTATTCCCTTTTTACAGGTAGTGAAATTGAAGAAAATTTAATTGACATATTCTGAGTCATAAAAAGAAGGAAGAGCATGGGTAGCTTAGAAGCAGGAGTCTGCTATTCTAAAGCACCAATTCTGCTTTAGTCCAGGAAAGCCAATTCTGCATTAACTTTTACCTCTTCTGAAATACAACTTCTAAATATCTATTCATCAAGTATCAACACGAATAACATTGCAATTCTTTGATGTTCTTTTCCCATAAATTGCCATGAGTTTCTCTACCAGTATTAGGTCAGAAAGGTTTGGGTTGCACAATAAATGCTGCCAGAGAGATGATCTCTGTTGCTTTCTAGCACCAAAGCTCTAATTGGCTGGTGAGATTGATTAACATGTGAAGCAAAGCTAAGGTCTTCAATCAATCTTAGAAGTCATTTATTGAGAGTACATGACAAAGCCATAAAGGTTGTTGCAAATGACATATTTTAATATTAAAACCAGAATCTTCTGCCTTTGTAGAGGTTTGAATATGTTTTTTCCCCTGTTTATAATAAATTAAGATTAAAATTAAACAGATACAAACTAAAAGGATGATTTGTGAATGTAAGTCTCTTTATCACCAGTCAGTAATATCCATAGCACTGGAATTCCTTGCCCCAGAATGCCTCAGAGCCCAGCCCAAGGTTGATTCACCCCAGCTAACACCTGCTATCACTCCAAAGTGGTTACTTATCATCATGTCTGATCTTGATGAGAAATTGGAGAACACTATGCACACTATTCTCATTTCTCTCTTTGTAGAAGTAAGGTTGAATAAAGTATAGGTGGTACATGAAATGTCGGTTCCAGTGTATAAAGAAGTCATATGCTGAGGGCTGATCCCCTGCTCTGCAAGGCAGAAGGGAGCATTTATCCTGCACAGATATCAGATTCAGAATGGATCCTCAGGGAAGGTTGGGGGTTGTAAAGATAAACCTGTTCCTAAATCTGAAAGCTCAGCCTGAGACTACACTTCTATGTGAGGAAGGGATATGCCAAGACATTGCATAAGAATCTGACAGCTTGCTAGCTGGATGAAACAGAGAGAGACACCTCTTGGGTGATCTAACATATAGATAGTTATAATTATGTTTTTCTATTTCTATCCACCTGTCTTGAGTGGATAGAATTGAGTAATTATGCTGTTAAATTTGGATTGCAAGAAAACCAGTATCCTTTGCATATACCTTAACATTTCCCTTATGTTCAAAGTGACTTTAGAGTAACTGAAAGTCATTCCATTGAAAGGACTTGACAAGCCTCAAAGTAGGATCCTGGACCAACATCTAGAACTACCTCATTGGCAGAGCTGTACAAGACTACTTAGTGACTTTTTACATCCTCAAGGACACCCAAAAAAGGCACCCATTGCCCCTCTGGGCCCAGGAGTTTCTCCAAAGGATCAGTGCAGAAAGCACTAGCCAGAACAGGAATTTACTGTTAGTTATTATTTTTCCAAATATCACATTTTCAGTCTTGCTCTGACTACATATTTCTTACCACAGAGTTTTTTGTTTGTTCAGCTGCTCTCCAGCTTCTTTTCAGTCACCTCAGTTGAAATGAAAGGCCAGTCACATTCAAGATCAAGAAAAACTGTCATAACAAGGATTTCCAGGGTGGTTCAGAGTAAGCCCGAATTCATCCCCTAATGCAGATAATATGAAACAGGGAGCAGCCAAGTGTGATTTTCACATATCTCACAAAGATAAAGGTATTTAATTCCATAAAACTTGCCATCTACATTGTCAGATGAGGAAAATGAGGCAGAGGGAAATCTCCAAATTTTTTCCCCTACCACACAAAACAGCAAAGGAAAACCAATTGTCTGAAATACAATTTGAAATACAATTCAAAAAATTCACTGTAAGACAAATTTCCTTTTTTTTTTTTTCTGTTGTAGTCATTGGCATGTAGAAGCAGCAACTCTAAATTCACATCCTCAGCACTGAAGCCCTGTGCCTAAGAAGTGAGGATTTCCATGGGCAATTGAATGATCTGGTACAACAGCAGTTAAGAGAAAGGCTCTGCTGTTGATGGTCAGAAAGATAGTGCTTGGCCTAAGAAGAGTAAAACCCATACATTTTGTTTCTCTGACCAGTGTGAAAGCTTCCAAAAAAGAAGGAAAAAAAAAAAGGGATAAGAAAGGAGATGTGCAGTTTTGTTTCTAATGATGGAGTCTGCACGACCCTTAATGACCTTCTCCCATCTTCGGGCTCTCAGTGCCCTGAAGAGCAACAGATGCACAGCTGGTAAGGCTAAATCAGGCCTGACAGCACAGCAAGACGGCTGGGGAAAAGGAGAACACTTTTTTCAGATATTAAGTCTGGTATTCTGCCTTTTATTGTGCAGGAGTGTCCTAATGAGGGAAGTGTGCATATAGAAATTAGAGATGGGAAAGGCTATCAGGTCATCTTGTCCATCCTCCTACAATGAGAGAGGTTCTGAAAGAAATACAGCATTAATGTGGGGCCAAAGAACAGAAGAAAAATCAGGAATCAAGTGAAATAAGTTCCAAAAGCATTAGTAGCTGTTACAGGTAACACAAGTTAACAAATAACATTAAGGCAGATGTGAACATTAATTGGCCATTTAGGTGGGTGTATATGAAGTTATTAATGACAGACAAGTTCTAATATGTCCTGTCCATGTGCACAGTAAAAGCCGAAAAGAGTCCTCATTGAATAGGATAATGAGGCAGTCAAATAGCAGTCCAGCTATTTGACCTGTATTTTTAGTGCATTTAAATAGAATAACTAAAATATGTTAACTACAGCTGATATCCAGCGAAAGAGAGAGAGAGGGAGAGAGAGAGAGAGAGAAAGCAAGATGACATGTCTTTGCAGGGAAAAGGGCTGGAAGCATTACTTCAAAGTTTATACTATGCTTAAGAGTGGCGGGAGAGATGGTGGAGAGGTTGTATCACACAAAATACTGCACTCTGAGAACCTCCATCACCACAAAACCCAGATCTCACCATGGAAGAAATATATCCTGATCTAGGTAATTCTGCCAGTGCTCACTGCAAGCCAATGCAGCCACCTGTCACGAAACAGGGGGTCGATGGTTGTTTTAGTTTAGATGAGTTGTGGGGTTTGTGCTGGAAACATCCTCAGACCTCTATGACAGGGGCTCTGTCATAAGCAGAAAAGAATTTGTGATGCCTAGAGAGCATTCTACAAACCTGTTCAGCTCTTCTCAAAAACCCTTCTGTACAAAGAACAAAGCACAAACCCAAAACCTGGTCATCACATTGCCTCTACACACAGCCTGTGGCTGTAGGTGACCCAGCTTTTGTAGACACACTCCCGATCCTCATGGTCTTGGAAATTTGGCATGGGGCTCATTTGCAGACGTGATGCTGCCACAAGCAGATTGAGAGTAACTCCACGACCCCAAAGTGCTCTGCCCCACCAGCCATCCCTGAACATTTTCTCCAAGCAGATGCCAAGACTTCCTTGGCATGCACCATGACAATCTGAGGACAGCAGGGCAGGATCCACTCCTCTGGCACAACTGGGCTTGAGAAATCAGCCCATGTTCATTGGAAGCAAATAGCATGGATATAAAACTCCTTGTGTGACTGAGGCCAGAAAAAATACACACATGAAAGAAAGGTGGAGATTGTTGGCCACTAGGAGAGACACCTAACAGTTCTGTAATGAAAAAATAATTGGTTCTACAGCTTAAGTAGACTGTCCAGTCCTTTCTGCATTCAGTCTTCTGGATGATGATTGCTTCTCATTCCATTGTTTAGAAAGAGTTTAGGGGGAAGGAGGGGATTTAATCTCATGACTGACCTTTGCAAAGTATTTACATACACAAATATTTAAAACATACATAGCACCTCTCCTGTTTGCCAATCTGTCTCGCTAGGGAAGCCCCTCCTGAAGAACCATTTGCACACGCAGCAGTCCTGATCCCTTCCTGTTTCCACTGGCCTGCCAGTGGGATGTGGGGTCTTCCTGGGATGCTGACTCACCAGGCTGGTGGGGTAAAGTCAGTGTTGGGGTGTCTGAAGGGTGAGGGCAGTGCAGCCCAAGCACTGGGCCTTATTCTGACCTCCACTTGTGAGCAAGGAGATGGGAATCTCTCCAAAGAAGGAGCTAAGGAAGATAAACCCCAGGTAATTCCCAAGATGCCCATCTCTATGCATCAGGAGACAAGGCCAAAGATATTAAAAATGCATTTTTTAAAGAAAGCCATGAATGTCATGTGCCTTCCTCATTGGGTGATCCACTATCCCAGAGGTGGCAGGCGAGGGACCAAAAAGCAGTACCCCCAACCTCTTTTTTCCCAGAGATCCAAGCTAGCATATTTCCCACCCTCCTGCAAGGGTTAACGAGAAACCTTTTCCGTGCCCCTGACTTTGTCTTCCCCCCTCTCTGTATTCGTGCTTTCCTTGCCGGATCCATTTGCAAATGATATCACTTGTCTGCATATTGTCACTTGCCGCCTGCCCACCCATTTATCAAATGTCTGCAGCTCGGCACAGGCTTGCCCTGTCCTGCTTGCTCCATTGTTCCTCCTGACCCAGGGGAAGGCGCGTGTGAGCGGGGAGGGAAGCGGGAGGAAAGCGGGAGGGAAGCGGGAGGGAAGCGGGAGGGAAGCGGGAGGGAAGAAGCGGGAGGGAAGAAGCGGGAGGGAAGAAGCGGGAGGGAAGAAGCGGGAGTGCTCCCGCAGCCCCGAGCCGGCCGGGCAGAGCCCGGCGGGGCAGCCGGGAAGGGACAATGACACGGGGAGACTGACAGCTCCTCCTCCCCGGCTGGCAGTGACAGATGACCTTGCAGGGACAGCAGCCCTGGGCCTCCCCACAGACATTAGCTGATATAATGGGCTAGACTGGACATGCCACCCTGGGAANNCTGGACATGCCACCCTGGGAACGTAGGAGGTAGGGAAATCATCCCGGCTTGGTGGAAATAAACTCTGCCGTTTACTTTCACAATAGATTTTCCCTCAAACTCATAAACTTGTTTCTCGGTAACCCTAAAGCAAAATGATCGTGGAATTTGAACACAACATTTACCAAGTCCTAATGAATAACATAATTATCACTTTATGCAAATCAAAGCTCATTTGCATATGTGAATATTTAACTATTAAAAACAACGCTTTGATCTTGAATAAAAATATGTATATCACATAATCATAGCCTTATGGAACATGAAAACTATCTATTTTTTCCTTTCTTTTTTTTTTTTTTAACTGTACAGTTTTGCTGCGCTTGGGTTTGCTGTTTGAACGTTCTCGGCAGGGATTCCATCTATGGAGCTTCTTCCCCGAGGATGTCCACTGGGGTCTCTCGGTGGCTGTCATCCCAGCTGGGTACATCAGGGCTTTCTCTTCAGGTCACTTCGTCACTGAGCACGGCAGCCTTCCTTCAGTTTGCTCCTTCCTTGCCTGGCAGTGTTGGCTTTGGCGGCAGGAGCAAACCCCAGCTCCGCAGCCCAGGTGGGCCGAGTGATCCCATGTCACACAGCACCCAGAGATGCTGCCCAGGGATGGGTACTTTATACATTCATTACAGAGTAAGGGAAGAAGTCAAACTCTGCTTGCATATTTAAATCCGACCACAGCAATGCAGATTTTTCTCTTAGGGAAAGATTACCAGGGATCACAGGGGAAGCGAGAGTCTTTCACCGGAGATTTCCCCACTGAAAGCTTTGAACCTGGTTCACAGAATAGCCTTGTGAAGGAACACTTGGAGCCAAGGATCTAGAAGCATCCAAGTGTCCACCACCCACAGGTATCTTCCTAAAATTGCTAAGAAGCAGCTCTGAAGGTTCAAGCCATGCACTGTGATACATTGAATGATAAACCTCCTATTTGCACATCCTGGAGCTATTATCACTAATTGTTGTCCTTTGTTATGTTTCACTAAAAATAAAAATTAGGTTTCAAAAAAACCCCTTCCACTTTACCGAGTAACTCCTTCAAAGTTATTAATAAGTTATTAAACTAAATGAAGTAAAAATGTGTAACTGGTCACCTAACACTTCCCTACAGGCTGTCATTGATTATGGCCCCCGTTCAACAATGCTATCTAGTAATGTGCATACCTAACTGGGGTGGGTAAGGAATATCAGGCCCTGTACTTCTAGCCAATTGCTTGATGTGTTTCCCTAGGGATGTGAAAGAGTGGCCCCTCCTGGGCTGATGGAGACATCCCTTCCCTGCTCCCCACCCCATCACCTCCTCCCAAATCCAGGTTTTCAGTTATTCCCCTGCTCTGCCCGCAGTAATCCTGTGTGCTAAGGGAGCCAGACAGGGACACAAAGCATGTCCTTGACACTAACTTAGTGAGGATGAAGGTGTCCACTTAGGAAAAAAAAAAAAATTGGTCCCAGCTCTTAGCTCCAAAACCTGCTTGAATATTTTGTCCTGACAGAGTTTTTGCTGGAGCAAGGCTTGCTACCCTTGTCTTTCTCTTCCAGGTAATATTCCCTGGGATAAAAAATATTCATGGTCAAATACTTTTTTTTTTTAATCTAGCATTCGATGAAAACAGTGTCCTTTTGCAGGACTGTCTGAAATGAGACCCTCTTGAGCACACCCTGAGAGTCCGTGGGTTCGAATGTTTTATCATCTCTCCAAAAACCAAACTTGGGTCATTCCCATCCTGGCGGAGCGCAGTAACCGCTGAGCTGTTGCAAAAACTGGGAGTGGTGACGAAGGAAACAGGTGGTAGCACTTGCACCTCTTCTGATATTTTGTAAGCAAAGGCTGCTGTAAAAATTTAACTCCAGGACTGCTTATAGTGCCATGATTCCCAGTTGGACTTCAGTGACTTTAAAGTCTGCGCTGTTTAGAATTTGAGTGTTGGTTTGAACTTTGCAGTTTGGGCTTCAGTCTAGCAAGTGCATATTTTAAACAAAGAAAACATTTGGCAAATAGTTGATTCTGCATGCAGGCAATGTCCCTCTGCTCCACACAATTTATTTTTACAAGGGTCTAAGGGAGACACATTTCTCTAAAAAAAAAAGGCATCCACACGAAGCTGAATTATTCCTTCGCAAACACAAACTGATCTTTGCTTGTTTCCAAGCATTCTATCAAATCATAACAACAAAGCAGCACTGTACTCCTTTAGTTAATGAGCCTATGGCTGTACCAAAATCTTGCCCTTTCCAGCCCCAAACACATGCATTGCTCCTATAATGCTTTTGTCCCTCAGAAGGGACATCGTGACCCCTGACCTTTGAAAGGCTATGGGTTATTGATGGCATTTCCTATATGCTGGGTAACACAACAAAGTGCAGCTGATGCAAAAGTAAATTATTAATGAAGAGTAAAATACTAAGGGTCATAATTATTTTTTAAAAACTATTCAACTTCTCTTTGCAACAAGTACAGGAAGATGATTTTCTTCAAATCCCTGAATTCCTCTTAAGGTGCATGGCTCAAACTTTAGTGATGTGCAAGAGCGAAACTCCTGTAGATCTGTCAAATGGACAAAAGAGAACATAATTCATGTACCAGCACTAATTTGGTATTTTTAATAGGTTGCCAAAAATCTTCCAGCATGTGGTGGGTTGACCCTGGCTGGATGTCAGGTGCCCACCAAAGCCCCTCTGTCACTTCCCTTCTCAGCTTGTTAGGGGAGAGAAAATACAAGGAAAGGCTCATGGGTCAAGATAAGGAGAGGAAGAGCTAAAGGGCAGAACAGATTCAACATGAAAAAATTAATTTAATTTGTCACTAATCAAATCAGAATGACATAACGAGAAATAAAACCAAATCTTAACAAACACCTCCTCCACACACCTCCCTTCTTCCCAGGTTTAACTTCACTCCCAGATCCTCTCCTTCCTCCCCACCAATGGTGCTAGGGAATGGGGGCAATGGTCAGTTCATCATATGTTGGCTTCTCAAGGGAGGGGCTCCTCACACTCTTCCCTTGTTCCACGTGGGGTCCCTGCCAGAGGAGACACAATTCTCCAATCTGAGTACTTCCCAATGCCTCTCTTCACAAACTGCTCCAGTGTGGATCACCACCTTGAGGTGCAGTCCTTCAGGAACAGAATTCTCCAGCAAGGGTCACCAACAGTATCACAGTTCCTGACAGCAAACCTGCTCCAGCGTGGTCTCCTCTCTCCACAGGTCCATAAGTCCTGTCAGGACCCTGTTCCACTGCAGGCTTTCCATGGGGTCACAGCCTCCTTTGGGCATCCTCCTGCAATGACACTGGGTCCTCCAGGGGCTGCAGGTGATTCTCTGGTCCACTGTGGACCTCCATGTGCTGTAGGGACACAGCTGCTTCACCATGGACTGCACCATGGACGGCAGAGGATCTCACCTCTGATGCCTGGAATATGTCCTCCTCCTTCTGCACTGACCTGAGTGTCTGCAGAGCTTTTCCTCTCACACATTTTCAGTCCTTTCTTCGGCTGCAATTGTTCCAGTGCTGCAATTTTTTCCCTTTCTCTTAAAAACGTTACCCTCAAGGCATTCACTGATGAGTTCAGCCTTGGCCAGCGTTGGGTCCATCTTGCAGCCCACTGGAATTGCCTCCACTCGACGTAGGGGGAGCTTCCAGTACTTTCTCACAGAAGCCACCCCTACAGCCATCCTCGCTACCAAAAGCTCGCCACACAAATCCAATACTCGAATATTTTGAATAAGTGACTCTTCTGTTTGCTTGCCCAACACAAAGGAGCACCCCAGTGCTGTATGTACAGGATCACTCTGCTACTTCATCTCCCCCCTTCACTCTGCTGGCTGCTCCTCAGGAGGGCAGCCAGAAATGACCAGCAAAAATTTGTGCTTGAGCATCTTGATTTGAGACTTGTAGAAAACCAGATGAAAGAGGATGTGAATTGAAAGTGTGTTTGTCACTGCCCCCCTTTTTCCCAAGGTATAGAACAATGAGGCCCAGATGTTATGATTGCAGGAATGCTAAAAATTTCATGAGTTATTCTGCAGGCAAAAAAAGCCACAGGTCAGGCCAAACAGGCTTAGGGTTTGTGTGGGGCAGGAGCTGTTCAGAATTAATCTTTTTAATGTGCAGTATCCATTACCAATTGATGTCAGAGATCCTCTTATAGATGGATCATCTAATGTTTTTTCTTAAAAGGCAGAAAAATATCCATGGCAAACTTCCAACACATGTATTGGAAGGAAAATTTGGAGTTACGGAGACACAGTATCTGTTTTGACCAGCTAAGAATGGCAAGTTCAAGTTTTATTCTGCTGTCCTTTCCTATGAAAGCATGATTACCATTAAAATAAAAAGCTTGAAACTATGCTATGTATGAAAATTCATCTGGAGCTCTCTGTTTATGGATTTTAAGTGAACTAAGTCTGCTTTCATCAGGTAACCTTTTGTCAAGTCAGCAGGTTTGAACAGGCTCAGATCTAATAGTACAGAAGTGCAGCATGTGTTGGTCTGTGTTTCCAGGACAGAACCCCAGTTTAAGCAAAGTTCAAGTTATAGATGCAAGGCAGGACCATGTGGAGAGTTTGCAAACCACTAGCCTCCAGCAGCTCCCAAACACTGCTGGGTTTGCTCAAAAAGACACCCAAACTGTGGGCATGCTGCTGTCTCCCAGCTTGGGCAGGAGCTGTGGTTCAGGAAGTTTCCCATATCACAGGGGCTTCCCACGTGGATGAACCCACCTGCAGTGTCGGCAGTGGCAGCTGCAGAAGATTCTGCTGCTCCAGGCCACATCTGAAACAGAACTCTACCCATGACTTCTACTTTCACCCTTCTTGTGTCCTCCTCAGAAAAGTTTTCTCTCCCTTTCCCCCGACATCCAGAGTAGTTGTGGGAAAATACCAGGCAAGCCTGATGGTCTGAGATGAAGATACAAGGGTCAGCAGGACTCTGGCCTCCTCTGGGAGTGAAAACCTGGATGCAGCCCAGGACTTTGTTGGCTCTCCTGCACATCCACCACCCACCTCTGCCTTGGCAATCCCACTCACAATGTGGCCATTCAAAGCACATCAGCCCCCTATTCCTGAGGGCAGACGGTCCATACACCCCAAGAATTTCCTGTGCTCTCAACTTCAGTGCCAACACACCTGTAAATGTCCCTCCCTTGGAGCAATGCTTCCCCATCCAGTGTTCCTCTTTCCAGGCCATCCTGCCCTGCTCATTTATCCAGCCACTCTCATACCCATATCTCACGTTTCACACCATCCACTGTCGGATGAAACTTCTGACAGAAAAAGATTGACCAAAGATGTTGGAGTTTAGGGCACAGAGAACGCTTCTCTGCTTGCTTTGGGATGTCTTGATTTTCAGTAAAGCACTGGTTTTGATTTGTGTCTTTGGAGAAAGTTGCTAAGGTTTTGGGATGGGTTGGAGTGTACAGGTGTGTGAACTAGATAGCAGTATGTAGCTGTAGCTTACCACAGGGTGAGAAATTTAGAGTTTTAGGATTTTAATGTAGGAGTATATAGGAGACAAGATGGAGGATTTTGGGCATTGCCAAAGAGAAGGAAGCAGCTGATGTCTCGCTCCCATTCAAAACAAAACAGTGCAGGAGCAGAGGGCTTTTGTCTTGGCTATCTGGGCTTGTACACAAAGCATCTGCCTGTATTGCCTTGCATGGCCAAGCTTCAGTAGTGGGGATGCTACATGGTTGGCTTCTGTGAGAAGCTGCTAGAAGCTTCCTCCACGTCCAGCAGAGCCAATCCCTGGCAGCTCTAAAGATGGATATGCTGCTGGTTGGGGCTGGGACAATTAGAAATGGTGGCAACACCTCTGTGATAACATATTTAGGAAGAGGAAAAAAATTTAAATACATTGTGCTGTTGTAACTGTGGCCAGAGGAGAGTGAAGCAGGAGAAGGACTCCTCTCCCTGAGCAGCAGCAGAAACAATGTGTGATGAACTGACTACAACCCCTATTCCCCATCTCCCTGGGCTGCCAGAGGGGAGGAGGGAGGAGTGGAGAGAAGTTTGTTTTTTTAATGTCTCATTATCTTGCTCTGATATTGTTCAAAATAAATTCAGTTAATATCTCTAATTTGAGTCTGTTTTGCCCATGGTGGTATTTGGTGAGTGATCTCTCTCTGTCCCTATGTCAGCTCATGAACCCTTTGTTATATTTTGTCTCCCCTGTCCAGCTGTAGAGAGGCTTTGGTGGGTGTTTGGCATGCAGTCAGCATCAACCCCCTTCACTGCCCCCTTTGAAACCAGCCCTGTCCCCTTTCCTATGGCACTGCTGCAACAAGGCTTGGAAACACATTGTTATGCTGTGCACCAGCAAAGCCAGACTCTGATGAAGAAAGGTGAAGATTCCCCATGACAGACACCCTTCTCTGCTTTCAGTACCATCATGTAGCTCCTGGTAATGATGGACATTTCCTGGCCACAGCCTTTGGCAGGATCAAAATCAGGGTTTCATTTACTCACATTTCCTGTGATTTCCCTTTAGTTTGTCCATAATTTCATACAGACATTAAGCTTTCTTGCTATATATATCTCAGGTAGAAATCCATTCAACCAGAATTCCCTTAATAAAGGTTAAAAGATTTGCAGTGAAAAAATGTCAAAATACAGTAGCTTATAATTGCCCTCAAATATGCAGTTTTATATATTTACTTCATGGAGAGGAACCTTGGCATATATTTAATTAAAGAAATGGAGCCTGCAGGAGGTCTTGGAATGGAGCTCATTGTATTTTGGTTTGGGATGAATTTCACAATCTACTCTATAGTTTTATTAATCTCCCCAAGCATGAAAAAACTCCAGCTATTTATGTAGAAAATGGCAAGGAAATAAAACATAGAAGCCTTTGGAAGTGGTTTTAAGCGTACCAGGAGAAATTACAGTATTTAATGTCAGAATCTAGACAATTATTACAGAATAAATGGCTCCTTGCAAGAGAAATAAACTTTGAACCAAGATGGTTAATTGATACTTCAACAAAGAAGACATTTTTATGAAACAGAAATTCTGAAACAGACTTTTAGCACTTTTATCAATTAACCAACAATAAAGGTTACAATCAGTACCGGGTAAGCCTACAGTTTGATTCCTGTTGACATCATCTTCTTTGATTAAAGCTAGAAACGTTAACCTGAAGACCTGCAGAGAGGTAAAGCTCTGGTGAGCTTCCTGACACCAGCTACTGGTTCCAGGAGAGAGTGTAGAAGAGTGACACTTAAAGGGTTACTTGGTGGATGTTATAGGGCCACAGCTCAGTGTGGCAGAAAATGGTGCCATGCCAACCAGAACATGACAAGACTTGTAGATCACTTTTTTCCACTTTTTGCAAGAGGTAGAAAACCCGACCTCGTGATGGAAGCCAACAAGGGAAATGCACATATGTAATGCCATGTGTGCAGGTCCAGGGACATCAGCAGGTGGGGAGAACTTTGAATCTGAACACTTGTTCAATCACCAATGAAAATCAGTGTCCTTCTGAAGGGAGTTTAGACTTCAGTGGGGCCAAAAAGGATGGCCCTGGGGTATCTATGGGATAATCTGTGACAGTAACGTGCTGCTTTAACTTTTGAGTTGGTTAAGGGAAAAAGGTGATCTGCCCTGAAACAAAGACCAACACTTTCCTTCTCCTCCTTCTTCTTCCTGAAATGTCAAGGCTAGAGGAAAAGTGACCAGAGTAGTGAAAGCAGTGAAATAAAATGTTAGAAAATACTACTAATTTTATTTATCAGATAGGCTCTGGTGTCGGAATCACAGATCTAAAAAACAAGCTAACTGTTATTTTTCATTGCTTTATTTCTCCACACTACTACTTTTTCTCATAGGAAAGTTAGTGGAGGTTAAAATGTGTGGTAATGGGGGTATCTTCCACTGAAGTAAATGTAATTTAAGTGTAAGAAGGCAGAACATAAGTTTCCATGGCAAAACAAAGAATTTGAGAAGCATCCCATACAAGCCCAACTTCTTAATTTAGAAGAAAAAAAACCTTCAAGAATTTTTTTTTTTTCCTGGCTAATATCTGAAAAATCTATAAAGCCAGAGTCATGTACCAGTGGGAGTACAAGCATCCCAGTACCAGTTACCTCCTACCAGTTCCCTGCAAGTCCCAAACACACAGCAGAAAGTATAAAGCAGGCTGCCTTTAACAGCACAAGGACCTTAAAGATGTCATTTTAGCCAGAGGGAATTCATTACCAAAGATCTGGGACAAAGAGGATCACAAGGCTTGATTAATTGTAGGCATGCTTCAGCCCAAAATACTGCTTTCCTCACTGTCCAACATGCTCACAGTTGAGGCAAAAGGACATTTCACACCAAAAGAGGAAAACCACACTGATTTAATATTTACCTTCCTCTTACCCCAGTGTATACTGGAATCCCCATCCCTGTGTTAGAGACACAGAGTCTGGTGTAGGGGAGAAAGTAAATCTGATGCCTCAGGATGGGATTAGAGGAGATGGAGAGTAGAAAAAGAAGCTGCCCAAGCTGATGGATAAGAAATGGCTACAAGAGGCCATGTGGTGTGCAGTATTTAGTGGTGAAGCAATTAAGCAAAGGCAGTTATAGCTACCACTGGGAGAGAAGGTGGCACCTATCTCCTCTGGGAGTCCTGGCTGTAAATCCTTTCTCAGAGATAAGAAAAAAACCTAAAAAAAACAACTAGCAGTTATCTCACTCATATTTTTCCCTTAGCCATATAAGAGGTAGGAAATTGCTTTCAAGTCTTCCTCCTCTCTCCTCACCCACACATCTGATTAGAAAGCAGATTCAAACCTTGGTCTCCCATTGAGGAGAGTCCATCATGACATTCTCAGGTATTTGGGAACAGGACTTCCTTAATATGCTCTGCTGAATCTGATCTACTTTGTCGTAGCTAATTAAACACCTGCATTCAATTATGAAACAAACCTGACTCTCTCCCCTTTCTCTGTAAGGCTAAAGGATGAGGATATATCCCCAGAATGTGAGACTCAGGTTTAAAGCTCTGCTCCTAAGGAGGTGGGCTCAGATGGCTATGAGGTTTGAAAGGCCTGTTTCCCAGAAGACCTTATGGCATTTTCCACTCCACTGTGCATGTTCAGGAGGTGATCCCATGTGTTCTACTGCACCACTGTAATATCAGCTGTACATGGAGAATCTAACATAGGTGCTCATGTCACTGTTCTACTGATGCTGTCAGTGGGTGTCTGATGGGACACATACCTGCCCAGAAAATCTAGCTGGAGCACAGCTCCTCCTCCTGCATCGCTGCAACAGAGAGAGTGTTTGTGCTCCTTGCTCCACAATATGCAACAGTGCCAGGAAAACATTTTGCCAAGGATAGGAAAAACTGACTGTTCCTCCACCTACTTTCAGTAGCAAGGGGAAGTATTAGAGTTCTCTTAAAGAGGAGAAAATGCATGGACATGAAAATAAGGTGGGAGGATAAAACCTGTCTGCATCAGGCATCCTCCTCCCTCCGGTACTACAGATGCCCTATCAAGAGGAAAAGGTTATGTAATGAAAGAAGTCTGCCTACAAAGCCTGCTGCTACAAGAGTTTGCCAAGAAAAAAGACTCTCAAGAGAGTGCCTTACAACAGCCTTAAAGCAAGATACTGCAAGACAGAAGCTCAAAGTATGATCTCTGAATATTAACCTAGAATGGGTTAAAAGGGTAGAAAGACCACTGAATCAACCAAAAAAAACCCACCTAACAGGCCATCTCTGGAGATTCTCACTCATTAATGTTACTGCTATTGCAAATAACAATAATAATAATGTTTATTTTTGGTTGCAGGAGACTGTGGAGGGCTGAATGACTGGGGTTGGTTGTATTTGTAATTGAGCCAGCAAGAACAGAATTTGAATCTAACAGAAGGATGGACAAATTATCATACCAAACATTTCTGGTGTTCAGTGCCACCTCCTTAGGCCCATCTAACAAGTAATGTTATGTGACCCATATGACTGATATGACCATGAAATAAAAGCAATTGATAGGGCTCATGAACAAAGAGAAATAGTGCTGCTGCCCACTACTTCCATGCTGTCCCAGTAGCTTTGTCTTGCTCTGCATTTGTTTCAATTCTGTTGCTCTTGCAGACAGGACCTGAATATGCATTGTCATGAAGGAAAGTAAATGGAGGCATTAAAATACTTAACTGCCCTGTGAACCATGAAAGAAAATGCTCAGTACTTGTCTGATTCAAATTTTCATTAACAGTTTGAGATTGCCAGAGACAGATGCCAGGAAGATGATTACTGTTCCCAGAAGTGGCCAGCTTCTGATACTTCACTGATACTTCTGGAACCGTTCATCCTTTGTACACACATGTATTAAGTATATGTTCCTCTCTTCCCTTGGGCACTGTGATTCACACACTGATGGTATTAAGAGATCCCAGTGCAATGAGAACCCACGTGGGTTAGAGACACTTACCCATGTGCTTGTCCTGTCTTTCTGAAAGAAAAGCAAGGAGGTAAGCTAGGAGGGAGCCCTGTGCCCCCTTTACACACACAGAGAGCTGAGATATGAGCAAACACACTTACTCAAGATGCCACAGGCAAATCTGTGGTGGGGCTGGGAACAAAATCCAGATTTCCTGAATCCTCTCCAGTGTCTTAACCTCAAAAGCACCCTTTCTCACTAATCAGGTACATCAGACGAGTCATCAGACACCTATATGTATATCTGCTTACCCTGAGATTTGTATACCTCTGCGGTCCTGAAAACGAGTTTGTTCTCTCCTGCCTCACCCACAGAAGTTTGATAGGGTGGTAAAACCAGCTTAAAGATTTCCTTTGTTCTGATGAGCAAATAGCAACTCTGCTCAAGCCTCTGACCTTGGTCATGAGGACCTGAGAGATGAAACAGCTGTCAGGTGGGCTAAATCCACATGGAAACTTCCTCCCAGTTTGTGCCGCGTTAGTGTCTCTCGGAGTATCGGTGGCTGGACGTGCTGTCCTGATGAAAGCAGTACAGGCAAACCAATGAAAGAGGCTCAGCAGCAGCTCTCCAAACCCACCTTACCTGCAAACAGAAGGCAAGCAAGCAAGGCATGGTCTGCTAAACAGAGAGTGAGCAGACCTCAAAGAGAAGCCAAACAGTGTGCAAATTGCCAAAAACCACTGCCAGTGTCTGCAGGTGAGGATACTGTTACCTTACGATCAGTACATCCTTCCAGTTAGGGAAGCACAGAGTCAAGAGCCATAGGAAATCTCCAGGTGAATTTGTTAACCTTGGCTCCATTACTGAGTCAATCTTCATAAGCAGAATATCTGCCTTTCCATTTCCTTTGAAAACAGGTGCTGCAGACCTTGTCTCTAAGCGCAATCAAAGTCTGCTGTGTTGAAAAGAATGTTGACAGAGGTAGCAATAGGCATGACAGGAGCATATGAGACTCCTTAAGCTAATCATTAAAGCCAGGATCAAGAAAGCAAGTGCTTACAGGTGCCTCTGTCAGCCTTGTCAATCCAAGAGAAAAAGAGGAGATGGGGGTGAACTCCTGAAAAAGTAACAGCTGAAAAGTGAGGTTGGTGTGATAAGATGGCAATTCACAAAAAAAAAAGGTGATTCAGGCAGTAATATATGCTGGTATTAACTAAAATCACAAAAAGTACATAAGGAAAATGTTGTGAAACTGGCAAAACTGAATAGAATGTAAGAAGAAATCAACAGTTTTGAGAGATTAGTGTATTTATCACTGGAAAAACATTTTTACTCTGACTAGAAAAATGAACAGAGCTGTAGGTGGTGTAAAAACTTCTACAGATCTCAGTGGCACCAAGACCTTGTAGAAAAAGAAAACACCACTGTATCAACAAACTAGAAGGTGGGGAGAGCCCAAACTTTTCAGTTTCACCACTGTTCCCACCACCCATGGATTTTCTGAGCTCCCCATAACAGGGTCATTCCCAAAGACTTGGATAGTGTGTGGATACATCTGCACTGCACGTTGTAGTGCTAAATGAGGTAGGTCTAAAAGAACTAGCTTGAGGACGAGAAGCAATCCAAACTTATTAGCATGGTGCTCTACCCCTGCCAATTTATTGTGCTAATGTAGCTATACCACTCCTAGGGATCCCTGAGCAGCACAGTGTTGTGAGATCCGGATCTGCCAAGAGCACAGATGTGTCAGTAGGGTGAATGAAGAAGGTCTGAGACTAGCAGGTTGGTTGGAAATATGAGGTACACCAAAGGAGGCTATTACTTTGTGCTGCTTTAATGCCTTCTAATTTTTTTAATTAAAGCTCGGTTACAATATCCCGTAGGGAAATATCCCTTACTGGCAAAAAGAGTAGGCCAAGAAACCTCACAAGCTCTCTTCTGGCATTAATGTCTATTACTCAAAGTATCAGTCCAGCCCAAACTTGTACAAGAATAAAGCTACCACACTCCAACCACAAAAACTATTGTTCTTTGACAGTAATTGATGTTTTCCCATATACAAGGACCAGATAATCTACTTTCATTCAAAATTACTTCTTTTAGGTTAAGGGAAAACAGGAAGAAGAAGAAGACGAAGGGGGCAGGGGGTGGTGGTGATGGGATTAAAATAAAAAGCAAGGTCTCCAAAAGAGACCAGTGTGTGTTCACTTCCACGACAGGCTGGAGCAGGCAAGAGGAGCATGGCTGCTCCCTCTGCACACATACAGGATTTCTTTGAAATTCCATGTGTTACTGGCAGGCTTAAAAGTTTTCTTTATTACATCAGCCTTTCAGGGCTCCCAGTCATTTGGCTGTGCTGTTATCAAGCCTTGCAAATGGCTGAAGTCCAGTGAGGGAGCAATCAGATGCATCTCTGTACTTGGGATCAGGACAGGAACCTGGCTACAGAAAGGTTGGTTTGGCTCCAGCAGAGCGGCGATGCTGACGGTGCTGCCTCCACGAGCACCCCCTGGTACGGGTGGGTCTGAGCTTCCCCACCTGACCATGTCCTTGTGCTCCATCATGTTGCACACCGAGAGAGTAAATTGTGTGGGGAAGAAAAGAAGCACCTTGTTCATTCTCTCTTCATGCCATCTCAGTGGTGGTCTATGGCCAGATCCTGTCAATGTCATTGTAATGCAGCACTAGTGACAGCAAACCAGAGACTAATTTGAAAATAGGAAAACTTTTGCTGGAGTTAGTCTGGGGATGACCTGCCCTGGAAAAGGCAGCAGGACAGGGCCACCTGCAGCTGCAGATCTCCACTGGGGGGAACTGCAGTGGTGCAAGAAAGAGATTGACCTGCAGGGCTCAGGGCAAGAGACAACCTGATTTATAGTTATATTTACAGTGGCTGCATCAGCTAAAGGAGCTGTGGCATTTTCCTTCCAGCCTGACTGTGGTCATCAGTGAATTATCCACGAGAAGATGGAAAGCATTAAACCTCAGGAAACCCTTGTGTCTGTGAGTGTGAGAGTAAAAGTGTGTTAGGCAGCTAAACCTACCTGCTAAGAATCAATTTTACTTTCTCTGGGGCCCGGCTCTGGTTCCCGCCCCACACGCACGCACGCTCTGGCACGCACAGACAAATGCATGCACGTAAATACTAAACAAATACATTCACCTTGATAGCATCACTGACTATTCGATATGGTCGGATTGCTGAAGTTAAAAACTCTCCAAAGAAAAGAGTTTGCAGATTTCTGTCAGCCAGAGATCTATTACTCATGCTCAACCATCTGGTATTTAATGAGAATATGACAAGCTGATTGTTATTTTTTTTTCACATGGCAAATTGAAAAATGTGACTTTTTGATCTGTATTTTAATTACACCCCCTCTGATCTCTCTCCCTTGCACTTTCTTAGTAATATGATTTTGGAGAGTAAACACATTCTGACTTTCTCTATTAGCCCTGCCTCTCAAATGGATAAAGAAAATTTCATTTCTTTATGTTTCTCTGATTTACCTGGTTTTGGTGGAGGTTTAAAGAAAAGTGCTTTTTGTCACATCTAAGGAGTCAGGGAAGAGCTTCCAATGGAAGGTGAGACTGCATGACTGCAACCACCCTTGGTACTTCTCAGCTTCCTGGCACCCTGCTTTTTCCATGCCATTGCAGCTCTCCAGGGAGGGGAGTTATTTCACGTTGTATTTCATGTTGCAAGCACAGCTATTATCTAATAATCTCATCGTTTTGCTCCAATGCCGACAATCAAAAACATAACATAATGAAAAAGGAACCACAACAATTCTGCCATGAGAAGAAGGGAAGATGATACAAGTCCTAGAAATCAAGATTTCTCTCAGATTGACCCTTGTCAGTTAATGATATGTCACTGCCTGCTTAGTTGGGCCTCATGCCTATAGCTGCAACTACATCTGATTATATATGAAAGCCTGACTTTAAAGGGACTGGACCCAATCACATGACATGTTTTTGTCCAAGTTCCACTATCATGTGACAATCTACAGTAGATTTATGAAATTAAGCACAGATGGCTACTTTGTTTTTGTTCTTTGAACTGACAGCTGCTGGTGTAAAAATAAATTAAATTAAATTTCATATAAGTCAGACTCTGAGGGTTTTTTTTTTTTTTTGGTTAAATAATCTTTAAGGTCTCCCCCACTCTGCACACACATACATTAATTTTAAAGTTTCACTGGTTCTGGCCTTCACCCCATGATCCTGGCACACCCCCAGGAGCTTTTCCCAGCCACCCTGGCAGTGACCTCCCTCCTCATCTGGGCACACAGCCCCTGTCCCCAAACAGACACCGAGTGACAGTGGGGACAAAATGCCTGGCCGATGGGCACAGCTGAAGTGGGGCCATTTAAAGCTACTTTCCATCAGGAATCTCAGCTAAAAGAAGGGAAAACCCCATGAATCCTCTACCCTGCAATCTTGTGGGAGAGTATTCCTAAGCCCTTAGGAACTGTCAGTTCTGAAAGGCTGCATCTGCCAACAAAAGTGGGAGGATTGTTAATAACCAAGCTGCTAATAATCCAATATATAGGGAAAACCAAAGGAAGTCACTTCTAGGTAGGGAAAATAATGGCAGGTGCATAAAAGAAAATCAGATGACTTTTTAAGAAAACAATGTTTCAGGATTAGCCAAAGGGTTCTCCTGTATTCACAAATCTCCATGGAGCACTTTAAAGTCTTCTGTGTTTGTATCATTTAAAGTGCTGCTATTTTAGGTCAGTGTAAATAAGTCATGTGTGCCGTCAGCCTTGTACAAGTGCTTTCTGCTGCTTAATAATACATGTGCTTGTCCATTATAGGGGCTACACGGGTATGTGCTGGGATCTGGAGGCAGTCATGCAAAGATCCTGTCTTTGGCATGGCTGCTTAATGCTCTGAGTTAGGGCATGGGTTGTATGCTTGTGATGACCTAGAGCAGGACAGAGGCTAAACAGAGCTCTGATCACAGCGCCCAATAAATAATTCATAAGGAGCTATCTAATGGTATCGCTGCTTTCTTCCCCAGCTATGCCATCAATCCAACACTATTGCCTTTTATTTTATTTATACAGAGATATCAGGGTTCTACACAGCAGGGGGTTAATTGACCACATCAGAATTCTGCTGTTTCAAATGCATTTCAGCAGTTTTCTGGGGTCTGGTGGGTATTTTGGAATGATAATGTCTCAGGTTCCATCATGGAGATGCCTGGCACAAAAGATGCTATTCAGATGCAGCATCCTACAGGACACAGCAAGCAGAGCATCTCCAGCCTGAAAATCCCTTCAGATACACATCTGTGCTGAGCTGCAGTCTCAGCTGTGGCTTGTGCATCCAGCAGACTTCCACCTCTGTGAAAGGCATTCCAGTCATTGGCCTCAAGTGGGAGCAGGACATTCTGTAGCTGATATGCCCGCTGATGTGACCTGGCATTCTGTGCTCCTGTATTGTGCACTCCTTTGCGTGTCCCTGCTCTCTCTGGGTCTATTTTTCCATGTATGTAATAAATTCATCAGTATGGGGACTCCCATCATGTGCTTATCCAGAGGTGAGCACAACGGGGTCCTGTTCCCTGCGGCCCCCTAGGCAGGACAGCAGCAAAGACAATTGGTGTCACTGAGTCCCTCAATGGCACAGCAGTGTCTGCAGCAGCCTGGATACAGGACAGAGAGCATGAACTTTCCAGATCTCAATCATTTGATCATTTTGCGAAGTTGCAGTGAAATGTGGAAGTGATGGTAAAAAAGTAGGCCTGTCCATGATGCATAATTACTGAGTTAGTGCTTAAAAAGCACTCAGGGGTTGGAAGCTGTGAAGTCCTGCTAGGAAGCTGCTGTGGCACATTTTCTTCAATACATCTGCACGTTGCTGCATCCAGCCAGGTAGCCATCACCCTGAATTAGAAGTGGGCTCTCTTATTCTGAGCCAGTTGCTTTGTGGGGAGAAAATGAGTTAAAGTGCCTGTTTTTCCTGATGGATATCTGGGAGAATTACTCAGGTGATATTTTAAAGGATTTTGCCTTGTGCTCCTGTGACTTTGCCCCCAGAGAAGTCAAATCAGATTTGCTATTCCTCCAACATAAGGAAAATTCAACTAATAAAAGAGCAAACTATCATACTGGAAAAGCTAAATCTCCAAGTCTGACTCGCTGAGAGATGCCAAAATACCTTTACAAATCTGTGCCTCAGTACGAGTGTCAGGTTTGCAAGGTGCAAACACTGTGCTTATGAGAAAAAAATGAAGAGCGTTTTGTTAGCAAAAGCTTGCCCAATCACACCTCCACAGACCTCCACAGGCTACTGAAACTGAGCACAATGTCTGTGAAATTAAGAGCTGAAGAGTAATTTGGTGAAAGAAAACGGTGAAAAGAAAAAAAAAAAAAAGTCGTTTAAAATGGTCTTTTACTTTCCCCTTCAAATGTTACAGTACTGATTTCTTTGACAGAAAAATTAGTATGTGCGTGTGTCTATGTGGTGAGTTATAAGGAGAGGTTTAGAAACAAGATTTTTGATAGAAAACAAAAGCACGTCAGTTAATAAGTATGCAGTAATGTTGAAAAAGCCCCACAATAGCGTTTCTCATGCATATGTGGGAGTGAGGGATTGTAAGAACAAGTGGTGGCTGGTTGCCTGGGTTTATCAAAGCCCAGTAGGGCAGTATCACCTCTTTGTCTTTCCTGGGCTCAGAGTCATCAATCCCTCCTGTTCCTTCCCGAGCTGTGAAAATGTCAAGGAAGAAACTCCTCCTCCTGTAACAAACCCCAGCTCCAGGCAGGCTCGGGGGAGCCGGCCCGGTCCCACCGGCTCCGTGGGGCAGCGGGCACGGGCAGAGCTCCGGGCGCTGGGCTCGCACGGCCTCCCCCG
>VWZP01006719.1:133044-170841 GCA_013396995.1 Dicaeum eximium
CGCCCCCGGGCCGGCCCCCCCCGGGCCGACCCCCCCCGGCCCGGCCTCCCCCGGGCCGGCCTCCCTCGGGGGAGGTGGCTCCCACCCTCTGCAAAGCAAGTAAGGGCAGGCCTGGCCAGGCTGCCATGGGAAGAAAAGGGACTTTATGCTGCCTTGGAGCAGGAGCTGGCCCCATTTCCTTGCTCTGACAGGGCAGTGCTGGAGGCAGCTTTGCTTAATGGCTCGGCTCGTACCTGAAACCACAGCTTCCAAAAAGCCTGAAGCCTCGTGTGCATCCTGTTCCACAGGGCTCCTGTCCCTTGCTCCCCTTCCCACTGCCTCATGCACAGCCACAAACCCCAAAGACCCTTTTTAATAAGGCAACCCTCAGCCTGTCTACCCTGTCTGCCTAGCCCCCAGACAAAATCTGTCTGGAAGGATGCACTGCTGAACTCCAGCTCCCTAAAACTGCTCCAGTGCTCGTGGAACCCCCAGGAGCTGCAAATCACCTCAAAGAGAGGAGGGGGAAAAGGGCCTTTGATGCCTGCTGGGAGCCAGTGCCCCATGGAGAGCTGTGGGTGACTGGCCAAGCCCATGTGCAGAAAGGCACAGTCCGTGGGATGCTGTGGTGGGAGGCAAACAGAGCAGACAAGAGGAATGCAGACAGGGATGGCTGGAGGGGCAGGGAGGAAGCTGGAGGGTGGCTGAGGGCAGGAGGGGAGAGGAAAGGCCGGAGGACGGGGAGGAGGGCGGAGAGGGTGATGAGGTATGGGGTGATGTAGAAGATGTTATCTAAGGCAGAGCTGCCCAAAGCCTGCAGGCTGGAAACCAAGTGACTGCAGAGGCTCTGGGGGAAGCAGGTGCCTTCACTGCACCTGTAGCACAGCCCCCTCCCAGGGGTACAGCCCCTACCAGCTCCCTGGCAAAGCACTCGGGAGCAGCACAGCCCACGTGTGGAAAGCTGGGCACCAGAGGAAGGAGATCACACAAGCCCTGCTTCGTGCAGGAGTGCTGACAAGCTGGAAACAAAGATTTTATCTTCTTCTATATCTATATCTGATGTGTTGCTGGGACAGCAGGAGGGGGTTATGCTGCTGGTTTCACCAGCACAGCAGAGATCTGAGCTGTGGCTGAGGGACCCTGGTCCCTCACCACGGTAGGAAAGAGAGATGATATACAAAAGGCACCTGTGCGGGTCTCTGGCCTTCTCCCTGAGGTCAGGTAGGGACTGTGGGCAGAGCAGTGTTACCCCAAGTGTGCTCAACATGAGAGAAAAATATTTCTCTGCCCTCCATCATTTTGTTGCAAAAGTGATTCTACCAAAACCATCCAGCTCAGGAAGTGATTTCATGAAGAAACAGACAGAGACAAGTATCCAAACCAGGCAGAACCCCAGAGCAGTAGTACAGGATCAAGCACAGGATTTGCCCCAGCTTGATATTATTACTGTGCTTATAATTAAAAGTCTTTTTCTTCTGATTGCAAAGATAACCTCCGAAGTGTTGCCAACCATAGTCCAAATCAGTTTCATATACTTGAGCCTGCATATACCCTGGAATGCCAAATACCTCTGAGAAATAGACACCATTATATTGCTGTCAACAAAGCATCATTGCTAGTGGCACCCATTCACTGTTTGAGTGTTCAGCTCATCTTTTCTCTTTGCTGCTGCTGGACATTCAGACACCAGTGGTAGCCTTTTCAGGGTGGTGCTGGCATTGCCACCAGAGCTAACAACCCCCAGATATGTTATATCATTTGAAATGATTTTGAAGGGAGAGAGAAAAGGAGATTCGTCTTCCTCTGTAAAATTTACTTATTAAAATTTCAAAATCCAACATTTCCCCCTGCATCACCTTCATTGTTCAGATCCTGTCCTCTCCTCCAAAGAAGCAGCCTATAGCCTACAGAATCTTCGTCACTACAAGTACTCACATATATTCCTATAGCTTAAGAAGAAACAGAAAATATTTACAAAGTAAAAGAGAGTTTCTACAATGGCATGTAAAGAACCAAGTGGGTTAAATGACTCTCTTGAAGTGCATTAAAAGGATGAGGCCATGCCACACGTTATTCCAAAGGCACACTGTCAGACACTGTACCTACTATGTTCTACATGGCACATCACACATTTTTGGGAAAAGAGCCACATTATATATATTGCCTTTAGTATTTCTAAGGAGAACAGACAGGGACACACTCTGAGGGGCACATCAGCAACCACACAAGCAGAGCGGGGGAGATAACCTTGGTGGGAGGCTCAGCAACAGCCAGGACTGGCCCAGATCTGTACTCCTGCCCCTGTGCATGGTCTTGCTCTCTGTCAGTTCCTGTTTCCTCCTCTTGTGCCAGCCAGCTCCAGGGGAATAGGTCAACCCAATTTCCTAGAACAGAGACATATATTTCTCCTTCTGCACCATGAGTAGCTGCTGCTGCCTATGGGAGTTGTCATCCTTCCTGCACAGGAAAAATACAGTGAATAGAAGAGGCTCAAATCCCAAACAGATTTAGAAAAGAGCTAGTTTCTCATCCAGGAGAGCAGAATGCCAGCCCCAGTGTCTCTGATAGCAACCCCAGCTGAAGAAAGCAGACCCTGCAATGTTGTCACAGATTTCACTGCCTTCAACACCTACTGATAAGCCATTAAAAGCTACTTCAAATATATCAAACTAAGAAATAGCCCTAGATTGGCTCATGGTTTCAATATGCATTAAGAATTTATGCCTGTCAGCCCAAAGTTTGTAGTAAGAGATGTTTCTTAGTGACCTGGGAGTAGGTATGTAAATAGTGAATTAGCAAAATGTCCGGATGACACAGAATTTTTTAGGTTACTCAAGACTATGGGGAGCTACGACATGTTCCAGAAAGACTTGACCAGACAGCATGATGGAAGATGAAATTCAGTGTAGACATGTGCAGGCTAATGCACACTGCAGGAAATAATTTAAGCTTTCATGCATGCCAAGGGACTGTGAATTAGTGATGAGAGGCATTATGGTGGACACACAATGCCTTCAGTGAAGCTGGCTGCACAAAGTACAGCCCAGGTCTGCAAAGGAATGAGGGGAAATTCAGCTATCTAAAGGTGAGTGGGGTGATACATGGCAGAAACCTTCTGGGTCAGGCTGGAATATAATTTAAAGGCACCTGTGAATGAGGCAGCTCTGGAATCAATTCTCTCACTTTGCCTCTGCCAGGTCTTTCGGGGGTCTCAAGTCTTACACTCTAAGAAGGTCAGAAAAGTTGTCAAGCCTTGTAAAAGAGCTGGACCTCACTGAATTCTTTTTCCATCCATGAAGTCCTTGAAAAATGATAGATATCCTGACAAAGGTTCAAACTTGGCAATTAAATTCCCATGAGCTGGAATTAGAAAAGATGTCCCACTTACATGAATAGATTGCATAAATTGTATTTGGAGGGAGTTTCAACAAGGCTGGTTCCCTGGGTTTTGCTGTGAATGAGCCAAATGCACCTTTAACATAAGGCACTATTGCAATATTACCAAAACTGAACCTCCCTGGAGTGGAAAAGGGAAGACCCTTTTTAGTTGGGTTTTGTTTTTTTTTCCTTCGAAGTAAAGGGCATAAAACAATGTCTGGGAATGAAAGCCCTATAAATTAATTTGTATTATAATTTCTGCAACGCCTTTATATATAAATGGAAGTTAAGTACATAATTTATGGAGGGTGGTATATGTGAATTGGAGTCTCAAACCCCCTCAAACACACTCACTCAGGCATGATGTGTAGCACGCTAACACTCTCAGGCAGTGTGCAGATTGCAATAGTAAAAAAAAAAAACCACTCTAATACTGTGTGTTACAATAATAAATGCAGGAATTAGAGGGTTTTACCTCTCTGTAAATAAATTATGCATATGTAGTTTTAAATTAGCCAAATTAAATGATTAAAGACACTCCATTCCTTCATAAACTTGTCTCAGGAGTAAGGAATGCAGCATACAAGCAGAGGTCTCTGGTTCCTCTGAGCCTCACTGTTTCATTTGAAGCAATCTTAGATGAACTTCCCTTCCCTCACAGCTTTGCAAGGACAGAAGCAGTTTTATTTTTCTTCAGCTAATTATTTTCAGATAAAAGCAAGTGTTGTGATTAGAAGCACTGGTTTTGTTTGCACTGGGATGTTGCTGGGGCTGGAGAGCTACCATGGCTCTGATTTCAGAAGTCATCCTGCCCACAGTGACTGGTTCCAACATTTCTGCCCCTGGTTTTAACCAAGGTTTTCAAATACCCACAGCTCTTCATGGCTGGGCTGGCAGTGTCAGTAGACAACACTCCTGAAATGCAGGTCCACAGAACCTCCTCTGCTCAGAGTACCATTGTGCCAGCCTGTCAGTGATTCCAGGATTTGTTGTGGTTCGTGGCTCTGTGACTTACGAGTGGCTACAAACACCATTGCCCATTTTCCTGTAGGAAGGAGTTTAGGCCATATCTCAACAGATGCATTTCTTACTCATTCCATGAACTGGCACTGTAGCCTTAAGCCAAAACTCACCTGTCACAAGAAGAAACTGCAGAGATTTCAAGAGTGTTTCTTTCCCAGTATTACCAGTGCTCTCCTACCCCATATTACCAAAAAGGGTTTGGCTCTACTACATCCTAGATACCAAATTAGCTCAGTTTTCCAGGGAAAGTTTGGACAGTATCTGTCATTCTCAAAGCATTTAGCTCAAAATGTCATTTTATAGGTGGAGAAGCCGGAACAGAAAAACAGAGCACCTTTGTTGAGGTGCCAGAGTAGAGCAGTGGAAGAGCTGATACACTGGATTATCGCTGTGGTCCTGCCCTTGGCCAGTACCACTTCCACACACCACGGTAATTTCACCAGCTGAGCCACTGCAAGATACTGTTTCAGCATCACTCAGCACCTCCCAAGCAACTTGGGCCTGGACAGCTCAGGTACTTACAGATGTTTAAACTTTCCAAGGCTGTATGACCAAAAAGATCTACTGAAATCTGCACATTAAAACAAAAAAATATCAAATAGGAATATCCACCGAATATAGATTTAAACTGGATTTTACATGTATCTGCTAGGGAAGAGTACACAAGCTTGTCACTCTATGTAAAAACATGTATTTTAGCGGAATTCTCTCCCAGAAAAATCAGCTCAAATGCTGATGCTCAAAGCAGTGTGAAAGCAGAAGGAGTTTAAGTGAAGGCAGCATGGGCATGGCACAGTTCACGGAGCATTTCTCCTTTAATTCCACCTGTAAGTACAGTGTACTGATATATGCATCCATTCACTGTATTTTGACCATATTTTCCCTTCTTGCTATGAAACCAGCCTCAGGCTTAACATATAGTGGAAGACAGAGATGTCTCTCAAAACATTCTTGGTGTTTTGGAGAAGACCCCCATTCTGAGCAGCAGCAGAAGTTGACTGTTCACATCCACATCAACAGGGTTTTGGGAAGCAGCTCCTAAGTACAGGCAGTGGGATCAAGAAACATAAACAGACTTTAAACTGCAACTTTATGAGTTTATGAATGGGATTATAAATAAATATGAAAAGCAGAGTCTTCAGAATGAGATTTACTAATCCAGAGGTTGCTGAGCATTCTTGGTACAGAAAGCATGCCATCCATCTTGGGAATTAGGGTAGCTGTTCCAAGGTAACCACACACTAAGGTCAATGATATGTAACCAGGTAGCTACAATGCACTCCAGAATTTGGTTTATGCTTTGGAGGAAAGTAGGGAGAAATGTTAATCTCACGGTGCCAATATTGATTCTGTGTGATACTAGACAAATAAGGATCAAACTGCTTCCAAGGTATTTTTTTTAAATGCTGTATAGATCTCTAATTGAGAGAAACACTGCATGTTTCTGATACAAATACAACCTCATGGTGAAATGGAGATTATTAGCTCATTATGTTTATAGCATGAACCAGAGGTTTTAGATATTAATGGGGCAAATACACTGGAAAGGGTTGTGGTCTTTAATTTAGAAATCTTCTCTTCCAGAGTTTTACACCTCTCACTAGCCAACTTGCCATTGGGATTTGGAACAGTGGAGTACAATGTTCACACAAAACAATGACAGACCATGAGGCTCCTTGGAATTTGGTTCTAATGTGACAGGTTGCCAACGTGCCATGGCCTCCAGCAACAATTCAATACAAATAACCAGTGCTACATTTTCTTTCCCCACCTGTTTGCAAAACTGTACCAGTATGTGTTTTCAACATCACAAGAAGCTGCTGCAAGCTGGCATCTATGTGTGGACACCAAAATGTGTATCACGTGTCTATGAAAACTGGGAAATAGTTCACACTTTTAAAGCACTTAAGTTCTTGGGTTTGTGTTTGGATTCTGTGTGGGATATGTGTGAAGGACATATGTGAAGGACAGAGACTACGGCATCTGTGAGGGCAGGTACACAGTGGGGTTGCTGGATGAAAATGCAGGAGGAGTTGAGAAAAAATTGTCTCAACTACAGAGGACATGAAAATCTTGGCTCAGGATGGAGAGAGGTAGCAGGGCTGCACCTCTGCTCCTCATGTGTGTCATTTGGCAGTATCACTCAGATCAGATCCTACTCCTTCTTGCAGAACTTCAGGTCACTCATGACCGTGGTCTTTTCTGCAAGTGAACTTCAATACACAGCCCACAGAGACAACCATTTCTGCGGCTGCACCAAGACACGTGTGACCAGCAGGTGGAGAGAGGTGACTCTTCTGCTCCCGGGAGACCCCACCTGGAGTGCTGCATCCAGCTCTGAGGCCACCATAGGGGAAGGATGTGGACCTATTGGAATGAATTCAGAGGAGGCCCACAGAGATGATTAGAGGGGTGGAGTTCTTTCCTTCTTTCATTCCTTTCATTCCTTTCATTCCTTCTTTCATTTCCTTCTTTCATTTCCTTTCTTTCATTCTTTCCTTGATGAGGAAAGAATGAGAGAACTGGGATGTTTAGCCTGGAGAAGAGAAAGCTCCAGGGAAATCTTATTGAGGTCTCTCAGTACCTGAAGGGGTACAAGGCACCTGTAGAGGGACTGTTTACAAGGACAGGGGAATGGCTTCAGACTGAAAAGGGTATGTTTAGATTAGATATTAGTAAGAAATTCTTTACTGTGAGGGTGGTGAGACACTGGCACAGGTTGCCTAGAGAAGCTGTGGGTGCCCCATCCCTGGAAGTGCTCAAGACCAGGTTGGATGCATCTTTCAGCAACCTGGTTCCTTGCCNTGGGTGCCCCATCCCTGGAAGTGCTCAAGACCAGGTTGGATGCATCTTTCAGCAACCTGGTTCCTTGCCCATGGCAGCTGGTTGGAACAAGATGATCTTTAAGGTCCCTTACAACGCAAACCATTCTGTGATTTAGGATTGTGAAGGCTTGCACAGATCCTGGTAAGAAACTCCAGAGCTCTGACACAGTTTGTGAACATCTCTGGCCTGACACTGCCTGAGCAGAGGCATTTCTTTTGGATCATTCCTGGGAGACGCCCACCTCAAGAATTGCCTAGTGCAGGTGATCCCTATTTTTCGTTACTGAATGGCTGTACAATCTTCTGAGCATTAAGACATTTAACAAGAGCCAAAAACATTCATTCTTTGCAGTCCTTGTCCTGTACAGTAAAAAGAGAAAGTACCTGGAGAGACAAGTTTTTGATTCAACTCACTATTGGGAAAACTGAATTTGGAGCTGAACTTCACAAACTTTACAAGAAGTTATGTTCTGTTGTTTTTCTGAAATTATGACTAAATGTGAAAAGTGTGGAGTTTAGCAATCTCTGTTCCAAGAAAATGTACTGGAGAACATGTCCCTATTTTTATCTATGCAAGTAAAAATATTCCAGGAGACATTAAACTTGACTATAGAATTTCTTGTACAATCATTGCATGCAGCACATGAACTTCAGGAGATTTAAAAAAACACCAACACTGGACTTATAAAAATAAGAAAATTCATCTAAAAAAAAAATTGAAGAAAACATAACAATTGCAGGCACTATAATTTAAGATAATCATGAAGCTCTTAAATTCTTGTCCAAAATACTTGTTAAATCATGAATCCTGAGAACTTTTTAATGCACTTGAATTCAAAGCCAGATGTTTAGAAACCAGAATACAAGCTCCACCTGTGAACTGTGGAAACTGTAGCATCAATAGCAGTGATTGAAATAATGGGCATGGAACTCAATGGGAGTGCCAAGGAGCATTAAGACAAAGTAGACTACTGATGGACTTTAATTTTTGACCAGGCAAAATGGCAGTCAAAAAGAGAAATACCACCATAAACAGCTTTGGTGTTATGAGTAACCATATATATTCCAGTGGAGGGATCTTTGAAGAGCAAGAAGAAGCCTGGGAGGTAAACTTGACTATTCCTTACAAGTATTTCACAAAGGGAAATTTCCAGGGACTAAAGAGAGAGCTTTTGCATCCAGCAAAACAAAGCAGTACAAAATCTGCCATTAGGACCTGAAGCAATAGGAAAATTTTGTTTTTGAAAGTGAGAGTCATCAAATATTGAAACAAGCTGCCAAGAATAGCAACATTTTCCCCTATCTTTGTATCAACTCTGGATGCCTTTGTCTTGGACAAGTGCACATTATGGACATATGCCAGGTTACTGGATTCAGGGTCAGTGTTCTAGTGAATCCTTCCTGCCTCAAGGTATAAATCCAGAGTTGGTGTGGCTACTCCTAGTGCATTCTGGAAAGGATATAACAGTATCTGCTCATGCTTCAGGGCTTTCATCCATCTTTTTAAAGGATCAGGATAAGGATCTTCAAGGAAAGAGTTTCCCAAATCTGCAGATTCCTGAGCTACTTGTTCTACATTTTCATTAAGCATCAGTAGTGCAGACTCTGCCTCCTTGTGCTTCATGTGTCATTTTCTCACTCTTTTTTGGCTACCTGAACCATGCCTCTTTAGACATGTCCCTAGCTGGTAGCAGCTTGCTGGGTTATGTCAGAAAGACTTCTGACTCCTACAATATTATCCAAGATCCACACTTTATTTCTGTAGGTGTTCCTCTGCAGTCCAAAGTCCGCTAATGAATACCTTGATTACAGCATTCATGAGAGATGATTTACATTTTTTCATTTAAAATGTCACTGGAAGTCCAGTCTTCTCATGCTAAAACATTTGAAGCCACTGCCAACATCATACATGGCTGATATTAATTAGAGTAGAAGATGACAGCACTTGGAAAATGACCTTTAACAAGTGCTTGTTCTTTAGTTAGACTAGGTCATTACTAGAGATTACCAAGCATTTTCAATAAAACTGGAATCTGACTCCTCTTTAGCTTTAAATTTGAACAATGAAAAGTGGAGACTCTTCATCTACCACTGCCACTAGCCTGTCCCACCACAACAGACAGCTGGTGATTCCTGTGTACTATTTGCTCTGAGCAGCAGGAGAAGGAAAGTGGTGAGCATCATTCTCTCCCTTACAAGCAGAGCCTTTCCTTTGCTGCACAGAATTAGGCTTGAGAAGACAGAAGACAACCATCCCCAGCACAGTTCCTTTTGTCATCTACCCAAAGCTTGTGGAAAAGGGAAGAAAAGTGAGCTTGCAGTCTGTGTTGTCACAGGTAGCAGCCATGTCCAAAACACCTGCAGAGCAAATTTTAGGGAGCTGCACAGATGTACCTCATCCTTGGGCAGTGCCTTCCCTGCATCACTCCAGGGCAGTGACACTGCAGCTGGCTGTGATCTGCCCTCCTAGGATGCCATGGTTCCTCCTAGTTTCCATGTTACAACACTAAGGTGCTTTCCACCTTACAACACTGGGGTTTCAGAGCATGTCACTGGAAAAAATCCATTTAGAGACACTCTTTGTGTTCATACTTCAGTCACACCTGGTCCCATGGAGCTGAGGACAAAGCTGCAAGCATAGCACACACCATGCTGAAAAAAGGGCAGTGGGGGCAGTCACTCTGTTCCAGCAGTTCTGGACAAGATGGGGTGAGCAGAACAAAAATCTCCCACCCAGCCTCTCTGTTCAGAGAGCAGGGCTTCCCACCATGCTCCACAGCTAGCGGGCTCCATCAAATCCTGCAACTTGCTCCTTTCTGTGTGAGCCATTAAATGAAGGTTCTGGGCATAAACCATGCTGAGAAATTATGCTGCAGTTTAAGAGAGTCAGAACAGAAGGCCTGCTTAGGAAGCAGTTTGAAATTATTGAAAGTAGCACTTCACATTTCCACAGCAGAAGCCTTTATAGGCTGGAAGTCTCAAACCTTGATCACTTCCAATTGAAGCACTTATAAAAAATGTGCACTGCTGGAATATTTTAAATGACTGTGTGCAGTGTGTACTGACTGAACATTAGGGGCTTCAATTAAATAACAGTTCAGAACATAATGAACTGAAAAATTTCACACTCTCTAAAGTGAGATAAGTATGAAGTGAAGAAGAGAGAATTAAGAAATAGTGCTCTGAAAGTGGCACCAGCTAGTGCCTGATGAGATTCAGGCAGAAACACAACAGAACAGTTTGTGAATTAGGGTGTTATGTTTTGTTGGGGGTTTTGTTGGTTTTTTTGTTGGGTTTTTTTTTTTTTTTTCAGAGAGCACAGGAAATGGCCAGGTCCTTTTTTTTTTTTCTTTTAGACAAAGGATGACTTTGTGCTTAAATTGGGGATGCACATACCCTGTGAGTTTGGCTCAGTCATGTCCAAAGTTAGGCACTTCTGGAAGCACAGTTTGTCAGCTGCTGCCTGCTGTGGGCTCAGGGATCATCTGGAGCACAAGTCCAAGGCTCTGGCCTCATATTTCTCTAACACCAAATCCTTCTGCAGTTCTTGCATTTACTAATGAAATAATGTTCTCCTATAACTCCTGTGACCAGGCACACACGGTACATTTGAAAATGCTTGTGTGCAGCTATGGAGAATGGTGCAGCAAAGACTGTCCATGCTGTCCATTTCCTCTGAATGTCAACTGGGGGAGAAAAGGGGTGAGCAAAGGTAGAGATCTGCACCACAGCATGAGGCACTTGCTCCAGAATACTGCAGAATTCCTTACAAAAGGGAAAACTGACACTCAGAGTGCCACCACACTGCATTTTGGTAACTGCTGACTTCAAACTACGGCTATTCTCCCTTTGTTCCATGGCTGGCTTGTTAGCTTTGGAGGCAAATCCCTTTACAGACTTCCATGATCTCTAAAGCACACTTATTTGGTTTGAAATGGAACAAAATGAGATCTCATTCCAGTAAGTACCATATTTATCCTGTTACCAGAAAGGGCACGGGTGTCTTTAGAGATCTTGCAAATATGAGAGATGTTTAAAAAAACCAACAAACATAAAAACCAGGAAAATTGACACACTTCAGACTTTTAGGCTTATTAGGTTTAACATTTCTATGTTTGAGGTTTTAACTGACTCATTACTATTGTTCTGTCTGTATTGTTTCACAGCAACCTTTCAAACATCTTGGTGGCACCTGCTCTAGGCATGTCCTCCTTCATTTTTTTTAACTAGTGAGATCCTACAGCCAAATTCCAGCTGACCAAAGCAGCTGTACTCTCTAGGAGCCCAAGAAGACCAAAGATGATGGACAGCCATATCAACCTCTACCAAGGCTGATATATCACCTACACACTGCATTTGACTTGAAACTCTTGAAACTAGACCAGAAAGGTCCAAAAGCTGATAAGTAAGTGAATCTTATTTAGTGGCTACTCCAAGCCGTAGAGAGTTAATTCAGTTTGCCAGCAAGTGTTCATGGGGATATTAACAATCAGGTGGGAGTCAGGAGCCTGCATTTATTCCAGTTTACCTGACATAAACCTAGCATATAAAAAAACTGAACAGACTACAAAACCCATTTATAAGCATATGTGGTAAGCCTAATGATTTAGGAGTTCTATAAAAATTGTAAGTATGCTCTGATCTTCAAAAAAGGGTTGTCAAATAAAATAAAATAGGAGGGAAACTTATGCACATTTCCTCAAGCTCCATATTGCCAAACTGATGAGTCTGTTATCAAAGACTTGGTCTGACTGGTCTTTCGAGGAATGTAGGAAATCCAGCCCAGACCACTGAACTTTCATGCTGTCATGCATAGAAAAAGCATCAAAAGCAATGCAAAAACCTTGCTCCTTAGACAACCACATAGTTATTTGCCCATGGAATAAGTTTCTACCTTCCTCCTTCAATCCAAATCTGCATGTAATCTTAGGACTGAGGGCTAATTGTCATCTTAATTTTGCCCATTTCCTTTAACAGAAATCTGAAGCATTGAGACCAATGCTTAGCCTTTTCAGGCTCCTCCTGAGTGGTGGCTTTCTTGTTTTGTTTGCCATAGCACGAAATGTCAGTGGTTAACTATGTTTCACTGGGTCAGTCTGAGGCTCTCTGCCTCTCAGATTCCCTTTGGTTGTCCTAAGTAAAGGAGGATGAATGGGACTGCAGCTGGACCAAACAGCAACTTTACAATTCAGCTTCAAGTTTGTTCTTCAATTTGCAGCAAAATGCATTCTTGAACACTTGCACCAGAGGACAAAAAGCTGTTAACATATTGACCTCTTCAAATCTTTGACTTTAAGATTTCAAAGACAAGGGTTGAAGTCATAGAATCATACAAGCTTAGACTCTTAAAAGGTCATTTCAAACGGAAAGCAGGGTTTAAAATTTAAGTTGCTTTTATGAACAAGGCATAGATTTCTTCTGACTCTCATGACTGACCATGAACTGTGTTTAGGGCTGTCTCCACATGAATTTTCTGCTAGCAACATATGAACTAATGAAGCAGGTCTGACCCTAAAGCAGGGCACTACCTGGCTAGTGATTTTAATGGGACTCAGCAGTCTCTGAGCTTTCCATAATTTTGCTAGATTTGAAGACGACCAACAAATTTTTAACACTTGACATATAAGTAACATATGAAATGCTTGAACAACATGTAGGGAAATGCAGAGATCATGTCACTGCCTAGGTTTTTTTTTCTTTAACAAATCAGCATTGAAACATCAAAATAGGATGTTTTGACAGATCAAATGCTTTCAGTTTTTTACATGAGGAAGATATGCTAAATCTCATCCTTTCCTGCAGATTTGTGCAGTTTAGACTAACATGACCCTAAGAGAACATTTTTGTCAGTAAATCAACCAGCTATGCCTTTCCCTAAACACCTTTTCTTACTTCATATATCAGTACCACAACTACCCATTACCTTAAAGAGTCTTTAGAGACTCTCTTTTAGAGACTTCACCTTCATTAGCTGTATTTGACTCTTTGTATCTTCTTGGAAATGGGATGTTTCCCAGTGTTGTCCCAAGTTAACACTTTATTTGCATTTGCCACCACTGACCAAGCTCAGGAAAGATGCCAGATGAGAACAGGTAAAATTACACCTGTGGATCCCAGTCTGTCCTTGGAGGAGGCTTAGCACTGCTGTCTCAGCAATACTTTCTTCCCTCAATCCATAGCTAGGGAGAAAAAATCCCAACACTTAATGATCTTCTATTCCTAAAGAGGACCTGCTTATTTTAGTAAACATTTGTTCTAAACAAGTACCAGGCACATCTCTTTTCCTCTTTCTAGAAACAATCCTGTAGTTTGTTCACAAAACTATTTCAGATGAACTTAAAAATGTAACCTGCTCTTGTGGCCAGAACTACAGGTTCAGGCTCTGCCACCCTATTGCAGCCCCTTCTTCATGTCAGAAAACATAATAATGCTTCTTCATCTCAGAAAAATACTGCAAAAATTCGGCTTTGTGAGTGCTGCAAGGCATTTAGAAACCATTGGGAGAAAACGTGCCATGAAAGTGAATGCCTTCACTGCGGGATGCAAATATATGTTAAGCAATAAAATTCTACTTCCTAAATAGGCTTGTCTTGCTTTGATATTCAAGGATATGAAAAAAGACATACATACTTCTCATTTAATCGTGCCAAGATACAAAACTTGACTATTTTTATACAGTTGCCCAATATGGATGACAAAAATAGCTTTCTTAATAAAGAGAAAGAAAATACCAGCTAATTTCTCCTGCTGCAAAGGCATGAGATCTACCTCAAGACTGCACATCATTTTAGGCTGAAATTCTACCTGTTGAACCTAATCTTGCTCAGGAAAAATGCTGCTGCTTCTGGAAACTCAGCTGAAGATAACTGAATTGTCTTGTCAGAGGATATTACTACTCCCAAAAGTAAAATCTGAAGAAAAGATTAATATGCTTTGCTGAGAGTAAGCTCGATAACTATCGTTGTGCTGTGTATTTGCTTCTCGCAGCAGACGATATTTGATCACTTGAAATGATTACTTAGCTTTAGCTGAGAATGTTTTGAATCAAGTGGCTCTAAATCATCTGTCCCACAAGTATTGCTACCAGCTAGTGAGTGTTTAGACAGCATTAACACAGGTTAATAATGCCTCTCACAGGGAGAAAGGGCAGGGAGTACCTCAAGAGTGTGTGTGCGTGTGTAAAAAACCTCTGGGGACAAGGCAAGAGTTTTTAAGGCAGCAGCTAGACCTCTCCTGTGAAAAATAAGCCACATCATGCCAAACTGTGTTGCATTTTAAAATCAAAAGCCACACTCTTTTTCCAGGGGGAAATAATTTCATCTAATCCTGAGCGATGATATTCGAATATGAATGTTGTGCAATTACATTGGTGCACACGTTAATAGTGCTGGACAGTTTGTATCCCTGTACTTGAAGTGAGCCTGTTCAGCAGCACAGGACTGAGAATTTGTGAAAATGATACCACCATTTCTTAGGTCTGAGTAGTAGTACTTGTACTATTTAATGAAAATACTTATACGGGGAACATTATTATTTTCATTCCACAGGTTCTTATAATTTGAAATATTTGTGTGTCATTCCTGCATTGGAGTGTTTAGCACTGACCTGCTAAAAAGATATACCAGCTATAAACTGCTGCTGTAATATTCCAGGAGGACTCACTCTCTCAGTCAATGCCTAAAATCTTCAAAAACGAATATGAAAAACAGGTTTTCAAACATCACTCTGTGCTGACATACTACTAAAGGTACAATGATTTTATTAACACAGCAAACGACTACTTCCGATTCATCTGTGGATATTTCTCCAATGGATGATACAATTTAAAATTAATAAATATGCTTTTTGATAGATACTTTTCAGAAGTAATTTTTAAGTGATAGCTTAAGAGACACAACATGCCAATGTAGCCTTTAGGAATTGATGCCACTTGACAGAACCGAGGGTTTATTTTTACCTCATCTTATGGCTCTTTAAATCCAGGTATTATTAAGGAATGCAGTATAACTAGATTTTGGTCACCTGAAAACACTACCACCACTTCCTTACTCACTTTGCTTGTTTATGCCTTTTAGCTGTGGTTTGATGCTGCTTTACAGCTCATGTGAAAAATCACATGTGTACCTGAAAAAAAATTAAAGGGACAAATAATGGATTTGCATAATTTAGAAGCTTAAGTAGAGTAAGTTAACAGGGATGTATGTAGCAATACTTTAAAGAGCTCACTGTGATGTACACTTTTCTATTTCATTTACCTGTAGTTTGATCTACACTACTCCTTTTATTTCAAATCCATAGCAGTTCTGATCCTTTTGTTACTAACCATTCAATAGTATCTTGACAGCAGAACTACATCTTCGTTCTCATTTAATAACTATTTATCATTCCATATCTGCCCATTTTCAAGAAGGAATAAAGTTAAGTGTTCCAGAAATTGGAAAAAATTGAAACTTGACCTTTATTAAGTGGGTTAATTGTCACAATCTCAGCATGTACAAAATTAATGACCAAAAAGTGGAACTTCAGAGTTTCAGAAGACTAGGTTAATGTCCAAAAAAGCCTAAACTCTGACCTTCTTGACATATGCCAAAAGAAACAGCCACCCTAATAAATTACTACCTGTGTGCAATTATAATAAACCATTCCTAGCATCCAATCACTTGAATTAATTGCTGCAAGGCACTGGGACTTACAGATATTCAAGGCAATCTAAAAATTCCTTTGCAGTTCATAGGAGGCTGTTTGTGCATGCCTGTTTCAGCACGGAGATCCAGTTTTAAAGCACATTTTCATACCTTTGGACCACAAATCTGTATACAAGCCCACTTAGTAGTGCTGAAATTAGGAGCCTTGGCTGAGGCATTAACATTACTGAAAGCGGTGAACCAGTGTGGGATAAAGCAAAGGGAATGGAATTTCCCTTAAACCCATATCATAAAGCAGTTGCTGGATGCAGGACACCTACAGAGTTTCCAAATTTCAGCCTTACATAGGAGGAACAGGCAACTTCTGTGAATACGGCAACAAACCGCAGCATATTTAAATCAAACAGCATTTGCAGAAAGAAAGCTAAAAGCAAGAAATAAATGCTCCATGTGCACGGGTCCAAGGTAGCAGTACAATGTGAAATCTACTGACTTCCACAGCACCATGTCCAACACTGATGAATTGGCCAAGAGGACAGCCCACCCTTCTCCACGGTCAGAAATGCACCTAGGGAACAGGCAGGTTGCCCCAGCTGAACACAAAGCAAGAGGGTACCTGGTCAGTAACATGTGTAAGTGAAACAAGGCTGCAAGCTGGACTGAAGCTACTCTTGCTGTTTGCCATGCATGGCATGCTACAGGGAAATTTGCTTTTTGCCCCTGTTAATCCTATTCAAAGGACAATTGATTTGTGTGTTCAAGGCTGGGCAGTTAGCCCATTTTTTAAAAACAGTAAACTTAAATAAAATACCACTGTTTAAATTTATTTATCTAGCTCTCATGGTGTTTGAATCTGTGCTTAAGTAATGGCGACTCGGTTGTGAAACCAACATTACTCACGTGCAAGATTCTATTCCCTACACTCATGCAGATTTTAAGCTCAAAGGGCTTGAGAATCTGTTTTACTCTAGTTCACATCAAGGTGCTCAAAGATGCACCACAAGATGGGGTGGCCAGCATCAACTATTTTACCATGTCTGAACTGGATTTAATTGGAAAATGATTGTCTGGTTTCTCCAGATTGGGAAGACAGAAGACTCACGTTCAGAGGCTTCTTCTGTGCTCAATCAACTTTAAATAATAAAATAGTGCTGTACACAAAAAATCACATGGATGGAGGTCCCTAATTCTAGGCACATTGTTTCAGGTGACTGACCTGAACACAACACAATCTTCTATTTCCATACTGCTCTCCATGGCTTTGTCCAGTCCCTCCACGCTGGATTTGCAAAGCCCTTCCCTAACCTTTAGTACTGAGCAGCTGTCCCACAGTAGCAGAGGAGCAGTTAATGGACAGCAGTAAGCCCAGCCCAGACTCCCTGAGGTTACCCCAGCACTGCACTGACAAAGCAGCAGCCACTTACATCTGCTCCTCACTGCCAGTTCAACACAACTGTTTGTGATCCGTATGTGTTCACCTGCTCCTAGGGATAGTTAAGCCCTTGCCTAATTGTGAAATTTCACAGGAATTACAGAACTAATTAGAGATTATCTTGAACATTCACTGAAATAATTCCTGAACTTCCTATTCTTCAGAACAGCAACCCCTCTCTCCTGGACAAACTAGCTGTTGTTCACTTGTCCAGCTCCTGTTTTCCACTTAGGAAATCACATCTCCTCAGTTTCCTCCCCTATCTAGCTTAATCTTCCATGATTAAAAATTACACCAGGTCCAGAAACCAGGACCATTTGCAGTTTTCTTTTTTTCTTAATTATGGACTGAGAGGTTTTTTGGTTTTTTTTTAATTTTAACTGAAAAATCCTCCACATGGTTTCCAAACTTGTGGCATTTGTTAGGAAATAGATGTAGAACCTGCGAAATGCTAAGAAAGCTCTTCTAACCGTGAGTCACCAATTTATGTGCTGTACTTTGCACAGCATGCAGTGCATGCAAAGAAGGAAACTCGATAGAAACTATTAAATATAGATGGTAATTACGTGAAAATCATGTGGCCATATCTGACTTGAACAAGGATCAGTTTAAAATCTTCTAGAGGAAAAGGGATGGGTATTGCTTCATCAGATAAATTTGGTAGGGCAGTGTTTTTACTGAAAAACTCCTGTTTGGAACAGAGTATAGGAAATACCTGGACTGAGTTTTAGTCCATAAAATCAGGAAAGAAGAACAGATTTTGGGAGCACCTTTCTTTTGTCTGATTGAAATACTTCAAATGATGTTTCATAATTACTTCACATGCCTTTCTATAAAATTTTTAAACTAGAACTAGAGGAGATTTTGTAACCTAAATCTTCCAGAATACCTTTGAATCATGCGAGTTCCATGACTCCATGATGATCATTCCTCCCTAAAGGCAAATCAGCCTCAAGAAGGCAGCTACTGTTGGGTTGCACAGATTTCCTGTACATACCACCTTATAATGATGTCTGAGGCAAAGAGTATTTATTCTAGCCAAGAACAAAAACCATCCCACCTCCCCAGCCAGAAGGCTCTCATTTCTACTTCACTCATGACAGCACTTAAGCTACAGTTGCATTTACACTTTAAAAACATTTTTCAGGCTGACAGTTGTTGCTCAATTTTGTATATTTGACTTTATCAAGAGGGAAATATGGACATCACCTCGTGGCACAGACCCAAACTAGTTACAGGTTGTTAGGGAAATGATTCATCAGTAGGTAGGTTCATGTAAAATTCAAAAGGCTTTTTTTCCCCTGTTTTGCTTTTGGAGAACAGTCCGAGAAATGCAAGTGATGTCTTTCTTACAGGAATACTTTAGATAGCTAAACAGAAGCAAGATTTGGCATTTAGCCTGGGATTAGTGTGAACAGCCTCTTAACCAAACATTATGAAGAAAGTTAACTTTAAAATGCTTTGAAAGGTCTGTTTTCATGACAGATGGTAATAAGGGCTCATCAGTGCCAATTTTTTTTGTTTTCACCTCAGTTTTCAAAAGCTTAAGTTTTAGGTTAGTGCTTCAGAAGGAACCATTACATACATAGAGGAAAAATGCAAATTACAAAATTAGATTACTCACTATTTTTATTGTGTGTAACATATTTTTCTAAATAACACTAACAGATGACGAGTAAGAATTTGACCATGCACTCAGTAGAACACTTTCCCTCTCTTTTACTAGAATCCTTTTTTTTTCCCCCAGCTATTTGTCCTTTAATCTTTATCTGTACACCTGGATTCCTCTCCCCACAGACCCCAAAGATACAGCACTCAGTAGCAGGTAGAGGTTTTGTTTGTATAATACACTCACTAGTGAAGACATGGTAGAACTATATTTTATTCAAGAAAACCCACACATTCTGTCCTGTGGTGACCACAGGCTTTGCTAAGCCATAGATATTAGCAAATACTGGAACAAAATACAGTGTATCAGATTGAATCAAAGCATTTAAATTCTGAATTACAGTTATAATTTTCAGGGAAGGCTAGTTTCAGAATTGCATCATAGTATCTAGTACAATGTTGTGCAATGTAAGTGGCAGAAACAGAAGTGGAGTATTGGTCCTAATAAAAACCAAAATGTAATGACTCTTGTATGACATTTAAATTGTCAAGACAACAATTCCATAACATTCTACCAAAGGCAGCATATAGTTACAAAAATACTGGTCCAGCATCTTGTTAGTGATGAAGCAATATCCAAGGTGCAATGGCAACATGCCATTCTTAGTGAAATACTTTTTAAAAAACTATTTTTTCTATTTTCCCCGCACTGATACAAGCTGAACACCAGAACTATGACAACCTGAAAGAAAGTCACTTCCTAGATGCGTATTGCACAAAAGATTGATGCAAAACCACATTTTCCAGGTTGCAGTATAAAAGAAGCAAAGGCTAATAAAACTATGAATGTGCCAAAAGACGTTTTACTGCAACTGATCTTAGATGAGCAGTTTGCAACCTCTACTGAGTTTTAAACAACTGTCCAAGCTTTCCGTTCTATCCATTATCATGAACTTAAGGATACAAAAGTAAAAGACAAAGTCCTTAATATCGAGAACAGAATTAAACCACTTTATACTCCTCTGAATTGATCCACAAAATAAAAATATTCTGCCCTCCTCTCCTCCTAATACCCTGGTAATTTCAAAGTCAAGCCATGGAATTACCCTTGTTCTGATATTGCACAGTGCTAGGATTGTATTGTTTCCACCTAGAAGTTCAAACATGTACTATGATGGTGACCAAAACTGCTGGTGACAGTAGACCTGCTTTAGTTGTGGAGGTATCACAAGAAATGTGCATCAGATGAAGACAAAATCTAAATGGCAAAAAACCACTGCAGTGGTTTGTACTTGGGCCAAAAATAGACAAACCTGTGTGCCATTTCCTTTGAGGAAGCAGGATCAATTATATCTTAACCAAAACACAAAGCTGAGTAAGATCAGGTAACCATGTGAATTCAATGTTCCATTCAACAACACAGAAATGAAGGAGTAGCAGACAAGAACATTATTAATATTTTCCTTTTAATAATGGTTTAGTCAAAAGCGTAGCTTTGAAAATCTCTAGGTCATTGTGAAAACCTGAAGAAGCTGGGGAGTGACCTCACTTTGATCAGTTTAAAGCTGTGGCTTGGCCTATCTGCTTGCAAAATCTCCAATAGCTCTGCCAACCTTGTAAATAAAAACTACTGCCCGGAAATAAAAAGTAGCCAGCCTTTAAAAGTTCATGAATGTTGTACTGTAGCAGCCTAACTCTGACTGAAGAAGAAAGATATTTTATACAGTAAACAAAAGACAAAGTAAACTGAAATCTTCAGAGATCACTTTAAGTGTATACAATTTGGATTCTCATTGACATTTAAAACTACCAATCATAAGGTTGCCACCTGACCTTTTTCTGGACTGGCACACCTGATTTTAAACAGGTTTTCCTCCAGTCTCCCAAGTTTCTGATCCTCTCATTCAGTTTTCTGCTGTACTGCTCCCCTACCTTCACGCTGAATACCGAGTCAGTCTTGCCTTCTGCTTTTCTTGGCAGGAGGCAGAGCAAGCTTTTAATTTCGGTAGTCAGAGTGACAGAACAAAAAACGCACAGCAGATAGAAGGGCTTAATTCTTCCCCAGGAAGAAAATACATTTGGTTCAACAAAGGGCTGCAAAATCTTCCAAAGGCACCTCTTTCCCCAGTTTTTGCCTGAAAGCAAGATGGCAATCTTAATTGAAAAAGGGATGCTAAATCTTTTAAATAACTTAAAAATTCATTTTTATATAAAGCAGCAAAACCATTTTTCTCTGCAGAAAGAGAAATGTTAACAAAGAAACACACCAACATAAATGCACTGTTGATAAACTTCGGCTAGTTTAATTTCACAAGAAAGTAAAATTTTAGGACTATTCTTTAACCTCATCAGTACTTTCTGAAGAAGATTCTTTGGCATCTTCAGTCCCTCTGTTGCTTTTCTCTTTACTAAGATTTTCACTTTCTGATTTGGTCCCATTAAATAAAGAATTTTCACCATTTACAAACCCATTCTCTGTGACTTCAGCATCAATGGCTTCATCAATCTTTAAGTCCCCTTGCTCTTCCACATCTTCTAGGTTTCTCAAGACAATAGGGAGTCTAGAGTCTGCCACAGTGTTCTCCAACAAGGCAATATGGCCCTTGTCATACTTTGGAAGCGGAGCTCCATTTGCCATTTGTTTGGTGTAATACTCTCTGCTGGCAGCTGCGCTCTTGACTGCCTTCTCCAGGATCTCCTTCTCACCTAAGCGCAACTTGATGGCCATTATGGCATGTGGAGTGAGGTCATGAGTCTCCAGGAAGGACTTATCCACCTGTTAGAAAGGAAAAAGCAAGTCTGTTACTAACACCCAACACAATAAACAGCCCCTCACCTCGTCTCTTTGTCCGAGCAGGAAGTGACACCAGGCTCTCCGGGCAGAGCCAAAAGGATATGAGGGGGTCCTGCAAGGAGTCCCAGTGAGATTTGCCATGAAATCATAAAAAAGGTCAAAATTTCTGCACATAAATCAGTCTGCATGACAAGCAAAGTCAGGTTACTTCACAAATACATGCAGCATGTAGGTTCACTTATACATTTGCAATAGGAGCAACTAACAGACAACAAGTTGAAACTGATTTCCCATCTTATTTGCAGAGAAAAAAGCAGGTAGTCTCTACTTGGAAAATCAAAGGAAAAATACATTAACAAAATTACATTAACAAAATTTTCTTTTTTACAATCTTATTTGATTTTCTTTAGATAATGCAAAACTACACTTAAAAAGTACAGAATTAATTATGTACTAATATTCAGGTTGAAGTTTGCAAAGACAAGATGGAGGACAAAATATCTTTTCCTACAATCACAACACACACAAGAATTTAGACTTTTAAATTACACATAATGATAATTTTACCTCCACAGTTGTTTTATAGGTTTTCAAAAGAAGGGATGCTCTGGCTTCCAGGAATGTCCAAAGTTTAACTTCATTGTCCCAGCTAACAGGAAAGTCAGAGTTCCCCAGAGTGAAGATTTTGCCAATTGCATGCTCACCTATCAAGTGCTCCTTCAGCTCTTCTGCAATAAGTACAAAACCAATCTGTTAAAAAACAATCTCATCATTCACTCTGTCAGCTGACAAACTGCAGAAAGATTTATTTTCAATCGTATGTCTTTGAGCAGCTAACAAAAAATAACCCTCTCCTCAAATATGAATTATCAGATATGCTGCTTTTTTCTAGGATTTGCCTCAAAGAGACAACTGGAAGTCTTGAGGTCAGCAGAAAATGGGCCTTCTCTCCACTTGGAAATAAAGATACTTTAGATATCCCAGCCCCTCATACACAGCATAAATCTGTGCCAGTGAAACAGAGTGTTTTGTAAAATCATTCATAAATGAAAGGGAGTAAATTTGTAAAGAGTTCAATGAACTTTTTGATAATAAAAGGAGCCATCCAGAGACTGTGCAAATAGCGATGGAATTCTTTTTCCTATTGTTTTGATAATCTTTTTCAGTAGCAGAAACTTCCTACAGGTGGTCAGAAAAGACTTCCCTAAAAGCTCAAGAGGAGAAAACATTTAATCAGCTCCTTGACATTACACAAATTTCATTTAAGTTTTAATTAATAAATTTGACTCTTGCAAAGCAGTTATCACAAGCTTCACCAAGAGCTTGCATGTAGTTTCTCAATAAACAGTTTTCTTAACAGTATTTAAGACATATAAATAAACTGAGCACAACCATATACCAGAGAAATGCAGTTAAAGCATTCACTAGCTGTATTTTCCTCTCCAAGCCAAAATTCATCCCCTCGTCAGCATCCTAAAATTTTCTTTCCTTGAATTTACTTCCCAGAAGTATCAGGCAATTGGAAGAGATGGATGTTGTAGGTCCCTTCCAACTGAACTGTTCTGGTATACTCTAATTTCTTAATAAGTTCTAAAAGATGGATGACCGGAGGAAGTGAAGACATGACATTAAGTTACATTGTTTTTATTAAAGAAAGCAAATAGACCACATGCAAAAACTCAAATACTTCAGTATTCCTGCTGGCACAAAAAAAATCCACATCATCTGCACAGTATTCCTAACTGCAAGGGAGTTCTCTCACTGTCATGACAAACTGTCACATCCATAACCTTCAAAACTGCATCTAACCAGCAAGGAGTTAAGAGCATTTAATGAAAAGTTTCATATAAGGTGAATGTTCATTAAATGTACACATATTTTGCCCCACAAATAAAAGTAACAGAAGAGAAACACTAGAAAGACAGTCTGCAAATACAGAAATTTGTTTTAGATTACCAAAATATTGAATATTTACATTACAGATTACTAAAATATTGAAAATACTTAACTTTGAAATGTCTCTTCCACATTTCCTCTACAGTACAGAATATTCCAATTTCATACATAAATGATTCCACTGGTGATGACTAAAATGCTGTGATTTTAAGCATGTAAACCCCTAGGTCTTGCATAATCTTGTTCTGCAAACTATTTTGAAACCTAAGAACTAGAGATCAAACTCCAAAGCTCACTCATTCACAAGAGTCTGGGAGATTAAAAGAAATAAAAAATTGTATCATCTCACACTTTCAGAGTTACTGAAATATTCCCTCAGATGACAGGGCCAAAGATTGGGGTTCTCAGTAGCTTATGGATTCCTTTTCAACTTAAAATCCTCAACTTTTCTGATCTTCTATCGTAATGTTTTATATAAATGTCTATCCCATTCCTACATTAACAAAAAAACCAATCACAAATCCCCACAACAAGACAAACATAAATTAGGTTATCTTCATAAAATATCCTACCTTCACTCATACAAAACACTCGAAGGAAAGCCAATAGCTGGGCAGAGATTGCAGGCTCAGTGGAGTGCAAGGCAAACACACTTGAACTAAGAAAAGAAAAAATCAAACAACAACAGTAAATACAAGTCCAATTATCATATATTTTAACTTATTTTAACATGAAAGACCATAAAGTATACAACAGATGTACTGCTACAAAATTAACTTTAAAAAATTAGGTAATATTAGCTCAAACGGAAAAGCTTCCCTAACCTGTATCTGAAAAGAATGATTATCTCTACAATTTTACACTTAAAATTATTTTATACAGCTTTCATAATAAATTCATGAAAATGCAATGTTTCATGTCTGCTGCTCCTAATAGTACCCTCTGGACTGAAATGACTAAAGGAAAATGCTGTGATTCACATACTGAGCATTGTAGTATGTCTGCAAGGGATAGGAAAGAAAGTAAAACCACAGATTGCTTCAAATTAATCCTTGCTCTGTTTTTGTTCAAATGGTTATTAAAGCAAAGGCTTTTGTCCTTATATATGGTTTAAATTAGATGATAATACAGCTCAGAGTACTTCTGTAAATATTATTACAATAACTGTAATTTGCTATTCAAACAGGAGAAATATTACACCTAAGAAAATTATCACAAAAGAGCTTCATATATGCTGTACTGGACACTATATACTTTGGAAATGTTTTTTAAAACCCATGGCATTGTGTTTTACTTACGTTGGGATACCAGCACGAGCTAAGACCTCTGCCTTCATAGCATACAGCCTGTCACTTTTACTCACGCCAAGCTTTATTTTCACTCTGTCATGTGAATTATTATCAAAGAAAAAACCACTGTGGATCACAAATTCAGCATTTGACCGAGTGCCATAAAAAATGTAAATCTAGAAGGATGAAAAGAGAAGTGAAGGGACAGGAAAAAAGCTTAAGATCAGCTCACAAAATTGACATAATTTGAAAGTTATTTTCTAGAAGAGTTACTATTCTGAGTACAAGGTATATTTGGTTATATGAAGAAACATGCTTTGTTTTCTGGTATTGACTCAAATGCTGTATACAATATGGCAATTACACTTTAGAGGTAGATGTAAATATATCCATGTAACAGAGACTTTGAAAGTCAGGAAGAAATTCCTATTCTGTACTTTAAAATAAAAATGTTCTGGTGTCTCATACTGTCATGAAATACCAGCATATGGAAATAAGCTTTCAAAGGCTTATTAAAGGCTAAAAAAATCAGGGACAAGGAAGGCCCATTAAAAGAAATGGTGTTTCTGGAGTAATTTTCCCCAACCAAATGTCCAACTCAAAACTATACTGCTGATAGATCAACTTTGCTTTCATTAGATGTTACCTTAAGATATGGATATACCACAGTACATCATACAGAGAGATCTGAGCTGTGTTCAGCCAGTATTTATTTTTGTTTTACTCTGAACTCTTTTCTATAAAGCATGTAGCTACTTTAATTCACATTTTAAAAGAAGTTTCTAAATATAACCTCCAGAATGCATTAATGCTAGGCAGTATGAAATTCATGGGACTAGGGGTCAGAGTAGCAATTGTATTCTCCCACATCAAGAGGATATTTTCCCATTTGTGTTTGATAACAAAATTGCCAATCAGAAAAAAAAGTTCCAGCAGTTACAGAATTCCCTTCAGAACCTCAGAGTACAGCAGTGCTCTGGATGCCTTCAAGCTTCCATTCCTCTCTAGCTGACAGAGAAAGGCACAGTGCTCTCTAAAGGGCTCAGTAACAGCAATGATGCCATTTACTTTCTCTGTTTTCAATTTTGTATAAGAGCTATTTATCCTAAGCACTAAATGCTTAAGTATGATATTGAATTATAGTAAACATTATACTGTAACACACTGACATGATGAACACATGACCTGACTAGGTATATTAAGGCAGTATTAGGTAAAGAGAGAGTTGCTCACCCTCTCAACTTTTAAAATTACTGTGATACATCTCATATTAAACTAGAAGTCACATATCTTGTATAGATTACACAGTATGCTCTTACACCCCAAGACTGTTTTACAAAAAATCCAAACAGAGTGAGAATTGCTTTATTTCAGGCCAGTGTTTGACAGACTCTGTGGACCTCTGCTGCCTAACATTTTTTAGTAATAAAAGAATGGATCATACGCTCTTCCTGCTAAAACTATAAGAAATGACATCTGCATGGTATATTAAAGGGCTGGAGCATTAAATAATTACAGTGCTTTAAAGATGTCACTAACAGTTAAAGTTTGCACAGAAATTCTGATAAATAGCAGACAAAGTAAAACTACTAAAATAAAATTGAAATACAGGAACCCTCTATAACTGAAATGCAGAGAGCAGCCAGAACAGCTATATGACACATCCATTGCCAGCTGTGGAAAATTATAAATTGGATCACTTCTGGAAAAACTGTGGACCTCTTTTAACTCATCACGCCACAACTGGAAAAAACAGAAAATATTTGACTACCATAACAAATTCTGAGAGCAAAAATATACAATCACTGAAAACCTCAGCATAGCAATGAGGATAAATACACTTTTGGAAAGATGTATTCAAAAAAAAAAAGCCAGAGACTTCTTTCTTAAAAAAAGATAACAATACAAAAGAAAAATTAAAATTAAAATGTTATAAATTGTAAGACTGGCAAAATAATAAAGTAAAAGTAATAACTCAGAGGCTAAGTTACAAAACATTTCAGGATGTTTCATAGACAAAGGCTATGGTCTGGCCATGGTGACTGCACAGGCAGTAGTCAGAAAAGGAGTGCTGCTCCACTTGAGAGTTTAGGCTGGCTGACACAGCACAGGGGCTTCCTATACTCCTGAAACCACTGTCTTCAGTGCATCACTAGTTTGGACACTCAGTTTTGTTTTTGAGCAGTTCTGATCAAAATATTGGATTCTGAACTGTTCCATGAATCTTTGCAAGACTCTCCTGCTGTCTCAGGATGAAGAGGTAAACACATGCATGCCTGTGTGAAAGGGACAGAGTATGTTCTTAGGTCCTTTCTCATTTCCACTAAGCATTGCAATGACAACAGCATGGGTTAAAATGACTGGCAGCTGTACTGCATTTCACCTCTTTTAAATTAATGAAGACTAACAAGAAACATAAGCCAACAAACACCGTTGTTAAAAAAGACTCTACAATCCACTATTGCAGACAAATCTAAAAAAAATACTTATCTTTGGTCCTTTGGATATGGCCTTTTAACTAAGCTCTTCCAGAATACCAAACTTGGTGGCTGTTTATGTTCACTCACCAGTGATTAAATATTTCAACTAGTTGTATAAAATATGAGGAATAAAACTCTCCTACAGTCAGGGTCTACCAAGTGATAGAAAATATTCCGAAAAATGTACATGTATTCAGTTGGGTAGTGTTTTCACACAAAATTAGCTCAGCATAATAAAATTCAAATGTAGCAGGGTTTAATCCACACCACTACGTTATTAAAAATTTCTAGGGAGTCACCAAGTTTTACAGAACTTAATGGAACAACAATAATGTATACAACTCTTCACACTACCTGTTCTCCAGCCTTGAAATCTTGAAGTGCTACACATTCACACCGGTCATCTTCCAAATTGTAGCCTGTAGTGATCTATCCAGGAAAAGAGTGACAAAAGCACCTTTAGCATTTTATATTTCTCTCTCCCACCACTGACAAATTGTCCTATTGGAAATAAATATTAACAATAGGAATTGCATACATTTCTTTCTCAGCACAACAGAATATAGCTGATAGTGATTGCTTTATGATTGCTGAGCAATCTCTTTGTCAAAAAAAATCTCTGCATTGAAGAAATCTAATGGAGGAAATAACCTACCTGAAGTGAACAGAAGGCTCTGAGGAAAGTACCCTCCATAGAGCACAGACAAAGTACCATGCTAAAGCTGGCAGCTTGTTATAAAGTTCTGGAGCTTTCAGTCACTCCCATGAGGCCCAAGGGAGCAAGGCACTGACAGCTCTATATGCTGTGCTTTATCCTTCAACTGCCAACACATTTTTGATCTCTCAATGAAAAAGGATTAGATAACTGTGGATCTTTAGGGGATACAATCTTCAGAGAATTATAATTTACTTGAAAATAATCCCTTTATCTAAAAGTTAAGTAATACTCTTAAAATGCTGAAAGGATTTTTGAGATGGTAGCTGGCAATGGAAGAGACTTGACAAACCTGTACTTCCCCAAAAACAATTACTGAACTGTAGAGAGGTCACACTAACAAGTAAAGCTATCCTAAAAATGTAATATTTTTATAAAGTGACAAACAGCATGTTCTTGAACAGTATGACCAGAGATGCAGCCACAGGATGGGGAAAAAAAAAAAGCTGCTGAAAAATCAGAAAGCAACTTTTATGGTAGGCAGTCTGAGTTCAGTACTGACAGAGGTGACTTATGGAAAAATATGCTCTGGGCCTGGGGAAAAACCTAGAAGAAGCCAAAGATTCTCTCTCAGCTTTTGAAAATGAAAACATACTTTTTTGTAAGCTGACTGACACGAGTTGCGGTACACCCCGATTCCCATCTTGGATGCAGCTTGTCCAAAGAGAGAACTCCTCAGATTATTTCAAAAGCTTGGTTGATGGCTTACACATTAATATTTTTGCACTGCTTGCATCATTAAATGTGCATTTGTCAGCCGAAACAGTGCTTTCAAATGGAGCAAATCCAAAATGTCAGCCCCAAGCACGGGCAGCGCGGCCCTGCAGACGCTTGCAGAAAGCTCCCTGTGCGGATGCCTCGCTGCGGGTCTGTTTAACGGGCTGGTGGCATGTGGAGATCAGTAAGAACATGAGAGTCATGCAGTACAAACTACTGAGAAACACAGACTGCGGTGTCTGAACACAGAAATTCCTCTGCAGTCTCTAATTTGGACCGCACAATTTTAATTAAGATTTGCGGTTTAGAAAGTTATCCTACCCTGAACTGCACGTTACAAATGCTAGAGGATGACAAATCTATCTTCCTAGCTCAAATGCAGCCATCTTCTGAAAAACTGTACTTTTCATCCAAAAAAACAAACTCTTGACCTGTCCTGAAATCTTCTTACTGTGTAAACTCAGTGAAATAGTTTTGGATGTGAGAAGTCCACTCCAATCCCTTGAAATGCTGGTGGAACAGGAGGCTTTCACAGACTGGGGAAATTCCAATATTTTAAGAGGAAGATTCTGTCAGTTTAAGTATGCCCCACTGGAGTACTGGTCTTTCTTTTAAATTTTTAGTTTTGCTTTTTAAGAAAAAAAAAAAAAACAAAGCAACACACAAAACCCAGTAGCACTTCTGAAAGACTTTTCTAAAAAGGATAATGGAATGCTAAATTCCTATTTCCTCTTTCTTTTAATAGCAGTCACATAAGAGAATTAACAGGGTGTTTACTTCTCTTCCCACATGATAGCTGACAAATTGCATCCCTTCAGTTTTATTTCTGAAGCAGACTGATACATGAATTTCAAGTTGTGTATAAAGCATGCAATAGTCTGCTTGGTCAGTGATTAAGGATGGACCCAGCCCAACAGCCAGAATATACCTTATTCAAAGCTCTGTCAGAACTGGTAATCAACCTCTGACTGTCAAAATACAATCCCACTGAAGAATAACAATAAGAAATGCAGGAAGACAACCATTTTGAAATAGTTCTTAGAGGCAGGTTGATCTAATTAATAGTGTCAGAAGCAAGGAAAAGCTGGATGGACCTAGCTCCAGTTAAAATCCAAAGAACATTTTATTATCTAGCTCATGGAAAGGGGCCCTGTGGAATAAAGCAAGAACAGGGATATATATGGGAGCTGATTGACTTGGGAGGTATTTCAGCACTACATTTGGAATAAACTAGACAAGGGTGCATTCAACGTTATCTTTTGTTTCTTACTTTCCTGCAATGAATAACAGTTCCCTTCAGGTATTTTACAGGGATTGTTCTATGATTAGAGCAGATCCTACCCTCACCTCACTCTACAATAATATAAACTACAATATATGCAGCTTACACTTACCTTAGCAGTCACCCTCCCCCTTTTCTAATAGTACAAGGCAACTAGCACACAACAGAAATAGCTTTAGTAGCTTTTCTTAGCCCATTACCAATATCACAGTTTTCTATCCTTCCTGAATTTATATCCATTTAAATTATTTTCTGTAGAAATATGAAATATATTACTGAAATCTTTACATATATACAAAATATTTAACTTCAGCACAACCCCCATTGCCCTTTAGGATATACTTCAGCATAAAAAATGTTTCCAATCCTGATATACTACTGCATTAGGAGGTTTGGCTCCAGAGGCTGGCTCCATATCAAACCCACTGTTAAACAGCATAATAAAAATAAAAATTACTTTATCAATTTAAATAGAAGTTTGAATGAGTAAAACAACATAAATAGCTGCTCTTTTAATATATGCTACTTAAATTTTCCCTCACAGAACCTTGATTCTCTTCCTCTTTACTCTAATCCCAACTTTGAAGGTATTCATTAAGAGTTGTCTAATGAATACAGACAAGTCTCTGCAAAAGCATCTGAAAGAGATGCCCAGCAGGAAAAGGGTACAGGAAGTACTGCTGCTTGCAGCTACAACTTATATTACCAAAATACACATTTCTGAATTTTAAGCAATTTTCTTTATGCTGAAGACTCTCATATGAACTTTATTGCTAAATCAAAGCTGTGAGATTGCATAACAAATAGGCAAAGACAAGAATCACTGTTAAAGAACAACATGTAATCACCTTGCAATAAGGAAAAATAAATAAATAATAAATCTTGCAACTTCATAGCCTAGTCTACCATGCTGTAATTGATACAGTCATAGTAACACTAAATTATCTAAATGTCAAGTGAAAAACAACTTGCTTTACAGTTTGTTCATTTAAAACAGACTTTTTTTATACCCACAGCCCTAACACATACTGCTGTCCTAACACTCAGGTCAATCCTCCCACAAAAGAACCAGATCACTTGAATAGGATGGCTATGTCTAGTGCTTACAATAAATAATATCTACTGAAAACACAAGTTGGGGGCATAACTTTTGAAGTGTACATGAGCATGACTAAAAAACATTGATAAACCAGCCTCTCTGGGTTCCCATTTCCTCACCTCAGCATTAACTAGTCTGTTAATGAAATCAGGAATCATCCCCTGAACTAGCGCACGTAAGCCAAAAAGTCAGCAGGTCTGACTTTCTATATACATATGTCACCTTTTAAATGTTTAATATGCCCTAAAGTAGTATTTTTGCATTTTGTTTCTTTGATGTAGTAACAGATGTACTGTTTTTGTTGAACTAGGCTTTGTTCTTGTTGTTGCTGTCTCTATAACAAGGCTCTTTGGGCACAGTTAGGAGAGCAGGCAGTATTTCTTAGTTGCAAATCTCTAACCACTTTCCCTAGTGGTAGCTACAAGAGGCAACATCCATCAGTGCCTGCTTTCTGTTCTCAGAACAATTCTGTCCAGTACTGTGCACCATTTTTCAGCCCACCAGAAACGAAGCTCCATGTCAGGAGACTATTCAGACTTGTCTGGACAAAATGTTTCATGTAAATGAAAACTTTTAAAGGTACATTGTACGTACATAAGACAACTTTACACAAGTATCAAATCACTTGTAAAGTTTCCTCTAGATGAAGAAAGCTCTCCCTGAAAAGCTATCATAAGATATTTGAGAAACTGACAAACCTTTCTTTCAGATATTAGTTTTTTAGGGTCTGTGGGGAAGACAACATACCTGTGTTAAGAAGCATAACAGAAAGTGTTACTAAACTGTTGTATAGCAGTTGAAAGGCTTAATACTTAAGCCGGGAAGTCTTTCAGCAACACTGAAGAAATCCTTACCAGTCCATTAGTATGATTACACATGTCCCATAAAGGTATTAGAGCTAGTGTAACTCTGGAACCATCTTCTGTTGGAATCTGGTTCTGCCGTGTCATAACAGAGGAAACTGCCCATCTGCAAAAGTTAAAAACATGAGATGGTCAATGTTCAAAGCACTAAAATATGATTGGCCATAGTCCCACCTGAAGCAATCATTTAGACTGGGAGTTTCCAAACTTAGTTTCCTTAAAGATCACACTGACTACAGGAACAGTAGAAGGCAATATCACTTGCAAGAGAAGCAGCAACTCCCAGGTTTCCAAGACATGCACACAGAAGAAATACCGAACCAGGATTGTGATCCCTCTTCTCTTTGCAGGAGAATCTTCACACCTTCCATTGGTTGCATTCCTAAACCGGGATGCACTCCCTATGTGAGCTTCTGCTTCCCAGCACTTGACCACATATGTACCTCACACCACATATCCCAAACCAAGGCTCACCTGCTCCTGCAGCTTTTCCTGCTGGGCAGCAGGAGCTCTCAGCTACATGCAAACTCTCATAAGAGGCAGGATGTATTTTCCCCCTCACTCTCTAAAAAGCTCATGTACTGCATGAACTGGAAACCAGTGCAACCACCTGACACATGCATGACCTTTTGGTAAGTGTTTCTCTTCAATTTGCAAGGTTTTGGCTTAGGTCAGTAGTGCTAAATTTTCTGCTTAATAGAATTGAGAGGAAAAAAAAGCCACGACATTCCAAACAGATACCCAAGTAAAAACCATGAAGAGAATATAATGTAATTCTTCAGTACATGGACTAATTCAAGACCCCTCTAAGTCAGGTTAAGGAAACAAAACGCAAGCTACCTTTTCAAATATAAAGATCTTTAGAAAAGCTTAGAATTTCAGTATTTTCTACAATTTTGCTTTTTATTTTATACATGACAAAAATTAATATTAAACACCAGTGGAAAAAAGAATCTTAGTTTCACCATGTTCTGGCCTAAATATGTTGTGGGGTTTTTTGAGGGGAAAAAAAGATGATGCCTGGAAAAGGTCAAAATAATTTTAATTCCCACAGACTCCACTACTGATGTGTACTTAATATAACTTAATCTACAGAATTAGACTTCCTGAAGTATTTCTTCAGAAGAACTATATTGATAAGAAAGACAGTGGCAAACTGAAACCAACCTAATGTCTAAAAGGATTAAGTTCAAGTTAAATTGTGGATAATTCTGATATACAAACACTGCTTGAAACAGAGTAAGAATATGCTTCTTGTTAATTGTTGTAATTTGTCTGTAAAATTTTAGACCACTTCACTTGTAGGTTGGTGTGTTCCTCAGTGATCCTTTAAGTGAAGGAGGCGTGCTTTGGAAGTCCTACTTTCATAGCCTTACCCACAGGTACAACTAGGCTAGAAAATCCCTCATGAATGCCTTTTATTCATGCTATTTTAATCATTTAAAAGAATTAAAGCTCTCATTATCTTAATTATTATTCTTTTTATCTTAGTTCTCTCGCTCCTTATAGCACCTCCAAGTGACACTCATGCTTCATGTGTACAACTTCCATTCTCCAGCTCTCCTGTTCAACAGCAGCAGCTCTAGATATTAACTTTTGCTAGTATGTGCTGGTAGAGCCTTTTATGGGGAAAAAAAAAAAAAAATTAACATTTCTCCAAACCCTAAAACTCCTGCCACGTCAACTGAATTATTTTCTTAAGAAACAAGGAATTACCTTACTAATCTATGTATGCCAGTGGGTTAAACTAACTGCTTACAATGAATGACTTTTCCTTTGTAACAATTAAAATCTGCATATTTATTTCACTTTCTTCTTCATTAAAAAAGTGTATTAGTATCAAATCCTACAATTAACATTTCAGTAACAATAGGGCTTTCCCACCAGTGAAGACTTCCAGGGCTCCATAGTTTACCATAGGAAAAACAGAAAAGAAACATAGGAAAAAAAAATTAAAAGACAGACCAACCTGTAGTCGTCATAAGTGAAAGAATCCTTTAAGGGCAGTTTGCTGGCATTAGGATGGGTCTGCAAAATGTAAGTTGCATAAAAAGGTGAAAAGAGGAAGAACAGAGAAATCAGAAATCAGTCAGCAGAATTTCATTATTTAGCTGCCTAACAGATCCTAACAAGAGCCAAATGAAGCAGGAGGCGTCCAGCCGCGCTACAGAGGGATCATCATGCTATTATGCTCTCATACATCACTGTCAACTTAATTTGTTGTGCCCAGCAGCCGCCATAAATCTGTTTCTTCATATTTCAAGGCTGGAACCCACAGACATCGTACAAAAATAAAAAAAAAATTTAAGGTGGACTGAGTGTGTGAAGGTAAAACACAATCCAGCCCTCGATGCACAGTGGGGGAAAGAAATCTGATAATAAGTGTACATTAGCTTTCACCAACTTCCACATTTTCCTCTCCTCTGTGATATCTATTTCACAAATGCAAGAAATATTATACAAGATTTTAAATTCTTCCTTGATACCTGTAACAGTGTTATTCAGTAAAAGTTGCACTACACCTCTGAAAAAAAAGCAGATTAAAATATTTAAATAGCTTTGGTGACAAACACTGATTATGCAGTATCTACATTAACCCATCTACACATGCTCCTATCTAAAAGTGGAGCTGTGTCATTTGAGAATGTATACCACAGTTCTCATTAACAAGCAAACATTTAATTTCTGAAAGCTTTAAGAAGCTCTGATACCCGTTATTTTTCTGACTAATTAACTTATTTAAAGTCTCGAAAATACAGGTAGCTTTAAGCCCACATTCACACGCTTTCTTTAGAAATTTGTTCCAATTCACAAATGGAAAGCCATAGTAGCATAAATTTTAATCTTCAGGTTCAATTAGGTCTCTGAGACGAATTGAAGCAAATGATCAAACGGTTATTTCAGAAGATACAAATGATTTTTTGCATAGCTCCATCTTTGCGACGCTTTTAATGCATGAAGCTCCATGTAGTACGCAGTTTTTTACTCTTGATGCATTAGCATCACAAGTGCGTGGTAATTTATCATTTCTCACTGTAATGTACTTGCTGGCACTGTGTGCAGGACAGTAGGGGATGAGGTAAAAGTGGCTCAAACCGTAAATCAATTAGAAAACAAAAGCTTGTGCTCAGCGCGCAATTTTAGGCAAATTATATATTACAAAAGACTGCCAATTGGGTGTGAGGTCCCAGGTGGCTGCTCTCCCTCAGCCCCTCCGGTTAACCCTTTCCATGGGCTTTCTCCGGAACACGACTGAAGTTAACAATTCCACTGGCTTCTGCCCCTCCCCTCACTTCTAATTTTTTTTTTTTTTTTCATTTTACAGCACTCTACGTTTCCGTGTGATTTTCACTCACATCGATGGCACGGTCATTGTATAACAAATCCCTTCGAATTTAACTGTAGTGACACATTGTACAGTTGTTTCTTCTCACAAAAACATTCAGCACAAACCCAGGAGCGAGACAAAGCCAAGACATTTCAGGCGGCACCTTCGCTGCCGGACAGTGCAGACCCGAGTGGAGAAATGAACGCAGAAACTGAGCCTTCAGCTGGAATTATTACAAACAAAAACTACCCTATAGTTTTCATTTATGACAATCTAATTCCAGCTCTTATTACTAGTATTATTTATGTATTTTGCAGGTAATTAAGCAGGGAAAGGCAGCACCAACACTGCGAGTATCAGCCCCTCAGTTTCCCTTTACAGCACCACCGCGTTTCCCTCCGGCCCGCGGCGATCGGTGTGAGGAGTCGGGTCCCATTGCGCGCCTCAAGTTTACAGCCGGCATTTCGCACTTGGCGCCCGGAGCCCCCGGGTGCCGCTCCCCGCGCCCTCAGCCCCGCTCCCGCCCCGGCCCTCACGCCGCTGGCCGCGCGGGCCGGCACTGCCCCCTGCCGGCGGCGCCGCGCGCTGCTCCGCTCCGCCCCGCGCTCCTGCGGCCAGGGCACGGCAGCCGCGGCATTCCCGGAGCAGCACAGCGCACCTGCACCGGGAACAAGCGCCCCGGCCGAGGCGGGGCCGACCTGTTCATCCCAGCGAGAGATCTCGAGAACGCAAACACCCCTGTCTGTCCCCCTCTGTTCTCTCCTGCTTTCCTCCTGCCCCTGAAACAGCAGCATTTAGCGGAACATGCCGTTTGTCCAAGAGCGACGATGGTCATAATGCTCTGGAAGTGAAAAGGCATCGCAGACACCGCGGGGGCTCAACAGCCAAAAAGCGACCGCTACAGCCCCGGTGTCCAGTTCCAGCACGCATCCCATTCCGGGAGCACCAGCCTACAGCCTCAACCCGAACTTGGAGCAAACAACCACAGGATGCAAAATCTATCTCTGTTGTCACTGTCCTCTCTGTAGGAAACGTGTATTAGATCAGTGGATTGCAGGGAGATCAATGGTTCATTTCACACAAGCTGCCCCCTGTAACAGCCAACATGAACACCCAGCCCATGGGGCAGAGATCCTGGATGCCACCAAATGCTCTGTCACCCTCCCCATTTGTAAATCTGTGAAACTTCGGCATTGCCCATATGTGGACACCATCCAGATGTGATTCACATAAAACCACTAGTAAATTACAATAAGGGACAAAATATATGGTCTTGAAAGACACAGAGCAGAATAAAATCCCAGCATATGTAATTACCATATTTATAACATTCCATGGTATAATATTCTAGTAGCTCTTTTAAAGTTAAGATATATCAGCATATTTGATCATGTTAGATTTCTGATTTGTTCTATTTTACAGTGTAACTTAAAAACCCTATAGATTACAAGAATCTGAAGACACACAAAAAAGAACAATATTCTGATTAAGAATTTGATTTAGTATGCAGCTTCTCTTTATAGTCCCTTGGTAAAAATGAAATCTCCCTAACAAACACTTAATAAAACCTGTCAATATATCTAGAAAGAAAAATGACACAAATGCATTAAGTATTAAATACCCTTGAAAAAAGTCACATATTCCATGAATTTTTGATGTACTATCTTGACATTAATGTAAAACCTTGATATTTATAATTGACAGATATTTAATAAAGTATAGAAGATGACTGCTGCATAGCATGCAAATTGCTCAGACTGCTCAAAAAAGATACAGACATATTTAAACTAAACAAACACTTAATATGTAAAAAAAAAATCAGATCTAGCTTTTACAGGTTCATGCAGCTAGGTCTCTACAGATTAGCTTTCAAATGTGACATTATCCACTACATGAACCCTAATTTTAACTTACCAAGTCTGTATGAAGTAGTTTCAGAAAGTTGGGAGGGAAAGCTTTAAATAAAAAATGGGAACATGAAAATGTGAATATATTCATTTAGATGCAGGTCCTGACATTCTACTGAAAGAGTTATTATAAAGAACAAATACCATTTATTTCGTTACCCTTTCTGTGAAAATATTGTCAGAGCTGGCAATCAGGGTGATGACCACTGCAAAAACAAATAGTGGCATGCTGAATTTCATTTTCCTCCTGATGCTGCCATTCCTAAAAAAAAAAATGAATAAAAAAATGTTTTTTCCCCTTCAGTGTTCCAAGCCTTCTTTGAGACATTTGGAGGATATCTCAAAATAACCAGAAATATTAAAAAGTAACAGTGATTGCTGCCAGATTGTCTGCAGCCACTGTGGAAAGAGACAGACTGTTATTCTAGTCACCTAAAACACTATCAGACTAGAAGCCAGTTATTCAGTATGGCAATCAGAGGAAGGGGGGTGGGGGGGAGAAAAAAAAAAAAAAAAAAAAAAAGGACCATTCAAAAG
>VWZP01006719.1:170853-213119 GCA_013396995.1 Dicaeum eximium
GGACACTTCCAAACGTTTTTTCTCTTTCTGTGAAGCAGTAATATCCAGGGGTTCACATCTCATGTTTAATGCCTCACAAACAAGCAACAATCCTAATATGCCATGGGGGCCTCTGAGTTATTAATTTCTCGATCACACTTTTAGATGGACATCACAATGTAATGATTTTCAAATTCCAGAAAGTAGGACTAAAGTGCTAAAGGACTCCCAGTTTAAGGGCTTGTTTCATTTGAATGCCATGAAGGCTGCAGTGTAGAATAGGTGGGTGCCCTTCTAGCTAAGAAGCCATCAGAACCTCCACTCTGCTTTCCAGCCCAGGGGCATTCACCTCCTGTCAGAGTGGCCAGACTTCTGAAGACAGTAACCCTTTTCCCTATTCAGTCACAAAATGCTAAAGCTCCCTTATCAGAGCTCCTAATCTTGTTGGGGAATTTCCATTAAAATTGGCTTAACATTTGCTTGTTTACCAAGTGATGCAAAGAACAAGTCCAATTACTGTAACACAATATCTGAGTAGAAGGAAAAATTAAAGTTTACTTAGTGTTAAATTTGTGTTCACATCTACACTACTAGATGCCTTGAAAAGAACTGATGTATTTTTATATGAAGTCATATTGCCCAGTATATTCCTTTGTGCTATTAACCCTTATATAATCCAAGTCAGAAAAAATTATTTTAATCACCAGATGTGATCAAAGTTAGGTGTTTTTTTTTAAAAAGACACCACCTCTAAGCTGAGATAAACTGATCACTGGACCCATCTACTACTCCACTGTGATACAAAGCCAAAAAAAGGGTTTTAAAAAAATCTTTGTTTTTGCTGTCTTCCTGAGTTTGTAGACAAAGAGATAGTTGGACTTCTGTGACAACTATTTCAAGAACTCACAAGTCCAAGGCAACGTCGTGGGTAATCACTGCTCTGCACTGATATCACTAAATCAGATTTCAATAATCTCAGAAACCTCTTGTACTCCCATTCAAGTGGAGACAGCTCCTCTTCTACCCCAGGAAATGATCATAGCTAGTGTTAAGAGTATACTGAGGCCACCACTGCACTCCCTTCACAGCCCCCAAAACACTAGGGGTGCTTGAAACAGTTAAAGCCAAAACCACTTTAAGTTTCCACCTTGTTAACTTTCATTCCTTTGAACATAAACCCCAAGGGTTAGTTGCTTTTGACCAAACAATTTTTTCCTCCTCTTCTTTGCAGATTCTTCCCTCTTTCCACTGTACTCATTAACATGGGGAGTTTTCTTTATGAGCCTTAGTGGATGCTACTTGATGGTTTCAGGCCAATGTGTAGGTGTACAAAAACACAAACACACACACATTCAGGGCCAGAAGCAAGAAGATCTGTCAGCAGTTGCTGGTTACTGTCCCTTTCCCAGCTCTGGAAATCCTTTGAAGCAGCAGCCTTGAAGAGAAACTCCTCTCTGTGGAGCTGCTGAGGCTTTAACTGCCCTAAAGCTAAGTAAAATAAAGAATTCAGAATGGAGGATCCTAGTGATCTATAGGGAAACAAGAATTCACTTTTCCATTGGACATATGCTGCCTAATCTAATGAGGGAAGCCAGTTCACTGTACAGGACAGGAGACAAAGCCAAAGATTATTTTACTTTGTAACAACAGTTTATAACTACAGAGACATGCTATGGAATTTTCAAACAGGCCAATTCATGAAGTGCTAGGAATAACATTCACAAACTTGTGCCGTTATAGAACTTTCCTAACAGAAAAAAGATAATTCTACTTTGCAGAACCTAATAGAATGAATCTTAATATTAAAAAAAAGGTACCACAGGATTTAAACTTCTTAAATCTAAATAATATTCTTGCTTAATTCTTTATGTCAGCAATTTTTATTTACTTTCTGCCAATATACACAAGAAAGCACTGTTCCAGACTATTAGGGGACTCATGCAGCGGAAGCAAAGTGGAATGACTCCTTCTGGTGCAATGGAATTGAACTGCACAGTCCCTTTTTCTGTACCTTCTACCTGCAAAAATTGTTCTTTGTTAATGAGACAGCAGTGGCAAAACAGACAACTCAAATTATTAACTATTAACTCAAGGGTCTGAAGGGCTGACAACCCACTTCACATGCAACGTGGATGTTACTGTTTGGTAGAGAGAGTACACAGAAACAACTCTGAACTGACTGCAAACTGAGTACCCTGCCTCCAGTCCTGTGCCATCTCATTTTTTAAATAGAGGCAAGATAGCCATGGACTCCTTAACATCCACTTCTGGATTACTCCATTTCAGAATACTACTTGTTCTGTATGTGTGTATGCATACATACACAATTCTGAAACACTAATCTTTCCCAAAACAGAAGACACTCAGATACAGCATTTAAATAAGTGACCAAGTTCTCTATACCTTTTTGTGCTCTTTCACCAAATCACTTAGAGCTGAGTGCAGCCCCACTAAGGGCTGAAGTGGGAGAAGCTGCGCTGAGATTAGATGTGTTTTGCAATGAGACAGCCTCCCAAAGCAGTTCACATGACAGAAGGACACACGAGCTCCATTATCTCCTGTGGTAAATCTCCTTGCAAAATATGAGTTTACTGTTCATGTTAAGCCTTAGATTTACAGGTTCATTCTGCAGTGTTTCATTCACATAGGTACAGTAAGATAGCTACAAAACCCAGTTTCCTTGCAAGGGTCTATGTTTGCATAGATGTGACACATCATTTACTCTATAGGCTCTTCCTGAGGTACAAAGTTTACCTTGAGCATTTTTCATTTCAGGAAACATTTTTCCTTGTTAACTTCAGGAGCTGGACTTTGATGATCCTTGTAGGTCCCCTCCAACTCTGGATATCTTATGATTCTGTTTAGTGCAACACACAGGAACTATGTTCATGCACAAATTCATCCCATAACTCTGCTATTAGTGAACTCCACTATTAGGTGAATCACAGGCCAAAAATAAAATGCTGTGATGGAAACCTTGAAGTGAACTGCTTCGAAAGGACAGAAACAGTATTTCCAATTCACAACCACTTTTCAACCAAAGAGTTTGCCAACAAGCAAATAATATTAATATATTACACAGTGTGGCCAAAGTTTTGTTACCTGTGATTCTACTACTCAAGTTTCCCAATAAATCCCACCAGGACCCACTTAGGTGGAAGCTTGAGTCACCTCATAACCAAGCTTCCACAGGCCATGGTAAGTCCTGGAACTAGAGGTAATGGGGCTACAGTGGCACACACATCCAAAACTAAAAACCTACCATTTCCTCTTCAACCCACATTCAAACAATAGTACAAGAAAATAAACTTTGGTTTACTTAGCAACATATCAATGTCCTACTGTGTGGAGTATTAGCATTGGGTCTGACTGAAGAGGATAATCCACTTTGTAATTTAGTTAAATTACTAATTTTAACAAAGATAAGTACCCTGTATAATTTTGCAGTGCTTAAAGAATACATCCTTTGAGTATTCCGCTCTAAGAAACATCAGCTTGTTATAATATTTTAAATTTATGGAACATTTGTAACTGCTGTTATATCAGGAAAAATATTAAATCTGCACAATAAGTACAAACTTTATATGAGAAAGTATACTTGTAAGTGCATGATGATCTCCTGATGTCTGCTGAGGCATTCACTTCCACAAAAGACACAGACAACATCCCTGGGGATAGACTCAAATGTCCCACAAAGTGCAACTCAGTTTAAAAAAAAAGCTACTAACAGAAAAGCAAACAAAAAACTGTCTCCACTGTATTGGCAGTAAAAAGAGATGCTTATATGCATTTTCAAACAGCAGAGTGGTTGAGAACCCTATCTTCAAAAAAATGCCTTAAAAGCCCATACTACTAACAAGAGAATGTATTATTCCTCCCAAATGTGGTTTAAACTAAGCAGAAACAAATTTTGTTTTGCACTGGCACATAGGCTTTGAAGTACATCTCTGCTACTCTAGAGGAAAGCAGGCGTTTAGGCCACTATAGCAGAATCCATTCAGAATATAAAATAAATTAAAACCTGCTGATTAGGAGATCTTAACTATGTCTGTACAATGAAAGATATATCCAAAATGAAAGGTATGTTTTATCCTGTCTGTCCTCCAACTTTGAATCATTTTGACTGTAAGAAATAGCAGACACCAAGCAGGATGTGCCTGTATTCCGATCTAGGCCAGCACGGTCCAACTGGTGCCCATCGTCTGAATGTGGACCACAGGATGCCTCCATATGGCCTGCCACCTTTTCCTTGGAGGAGATAGGGAACAGCTGTTTGAGGAGCAAACGCTGCCTGAACAGCCAAACACCTCCTCCTGTGTCCGGCTGGCTCAAAGCCCAGAGCTGTCGCCGTGTTCCTGTGCAAGGCAAGGAAGGAACGGGGGAAGAAGGCAGCAGAACCTCCCGCCCACGCAAGGACTTGAGCTCTTCATCTGCCTGACTTGGACAGACACAACCCAGCGAAGCCTGGGGCTGCTTCTACCATGGAGAAGGGCAGCCACAGGAGTGGCCCAACCAAGCCCCAGGATCTGCTGTTACTGTCATCATAGCCGGGGGTGGGATATACCAGAAGTGACACAAAAATCAGGAATTTGGCACGTGTTCGCAAAGTCTAAACCACCTTACAGTACATACACTAAGTGGTACAGTACTAGCATACTGTCAATCTTCAATCTGCTGCCAGCAAAACAGATTAATACAATATTTTGGCCTTCACAGAGAGGAAAAACACAGAAAAGCATAAATATATTTCATTATTAACTGCCTATTTATTTATTATTGATCAAGAAGAACAACTTGGGCATTGAAATCCAGACAAAGCAAATTAGATAGCAACACTATTTTTACCTTTGTAACTGCCCACTCAATGCAATTTTAAATCTCTCCTTAAGGTGACATGTATAGTAGACAAGTAAACAAAAGGGAAAGATTTTACAGGGTTTACAACTGTGCCATCTTTCTTCCACCCGTTTTTCACAGTGCCACTGACATAATTTCTAAAAAAAGGTATTTGACTGGTATGCCAACGTGTATAAATCAAGCAGGGAGGAAAACTGAGAATCCCAAAGACCTACCTGGTACAGAAACAAAACTAAATTCTGTTTCAAATACATTTGCTTTTGACTGCATATAGGTTGAAGTCTTTGAAAGCATTAAAATATTCTCTATTACATCAACTTAAAAATAATAAACACCTTCTGATTACTTCAGTAGGGTGTTTTAAAAGACAGTGTACTTGTCTGCATTCAACTTAAGTATCATTTAGCACACAAGTTAAATGGTGGTGTCTTCAAGCCAAGTACAGAGAGACACCAGATGTTCTACTTCACGCTGACCTCAAAAATCATATGCTTATTGGAATAGGATAGATTAAAAACAACATAGAAAAATAATATAAGAGCAGCATAAGTAATATTGAAAGTATCATCACAACTTCAAAAATTGGTGTAAAAATTATGCTACGGATGTGAAATCTCACCTAATATATCCAATATTGAAGAGTCACACATAATACCAGATTTTAAAGATGCTATGACGAAATCTAGAACTTGATGTGTTAAACATCCTAACTAATATGATATTCCAGTTCCCAACAGCTACTGAATGGATTTTGGAATTTCATTCACACTAAATCAATTAGTCAAATTTTATATTAATAATATATGAAATTTAGTATCTGATCAAAAGGGATTACAGCCTCCAGGAAATTAAGTTTTCTGTCCAGTACTGCATACAAACAGATCAAAACATCTTTGGATAGATTACTGCAATGCTTGTATTCACAATGGGACTACACCAACACTTTCACAAAATGCCCAGATGTCAATGCACCCTAATCAGAAAACTGTTTGACAGTGTTCTTGTGAAAAGCTGGAAGCAAATCAGACTACAGATAATACCTAAAAATTGTTAACAACTTCTACCAAATAGATTCTATCTTTTAAAAAAATTAAAAAGAGTGTGACTCATGGGGCAGCTTCTGCCTTCTTGAATAAGAGGAGCTTGACAGAAGGAAAACACTTGCAAGTATTTTCTCATTAACTTTGCAAGGAAACATAAAACTGAGTCAAAGAAAATAAGTTTACTTGCTAAAATGTTACTTAAATAGGTGACTTTGCTTTCTCCATTCAGTAAGAATTTTAGAATTAAACTGCTCTCTCTTGTACTGGGGAGTCCAGCACTGGACACACTACTCTGGGTGTGGCCTCACCAGTGCTGAGTATAGGAGAAGGATCACCTCTCTCAACACACCAACAATCCTAATGCAGCCAGGATGCCATTAGCCCTTTTTGCTGCAAGGACACATTGCTGGCTCATGCTCACCTTGTCCCCCAACATAATAATGGGATTATTTCACTCCAAATGCAGGACTTGACACTTCTTGCTAAACATCAATTGGCAGCCATTTCCTCCAGCCTATCAAAGTCCCACTGGATGGCATCTTCCCAGAAACTGAAGTGAGGCTGACAGGCTTGTAGTTCCCTGGGTCATTTTTCTATCTTGAGGACAGGAGTGACATTTGCTTTCTTACAGTCCTCAGGAAAGTCTCCCAATCATCACGATTATTCACAGATCACTGAGAGTCATCAAATTTACATTGGAAAGGACCTTTAAGGGTTACCTAGTCCGACTCCTCGCTGTGAGCAACAGGAACATCTTCAACTAGATCATGGTTGCTCAGAGCCTCATCCAACCTGACCTGGAATGTTTCCAGGAACAGGGCATCTACAACCTCTCTGGGCAACCTGTGCCAGCGTTTCACCACTCTTGTAAAAAATGCCTTCTTTAGATCTAGTCTAAATCAACCATCTCTAAGTTTAATACCATTACCCCTGGTCCTCTTGCAACAAGCCCTGCTAAAAGGTTGGTCCCCATCTTTCTCACCTCCTAAAACTACAGAAAGGCTGCTTTAAGGCCTCCCTGGAGCTTTCTCTTCTCCAGGATGAACAAGGCCAGCTCTCTCATCATTCCCTCAAAGGAGAAGTGCTTCAGCCCTCTGATTGTTTCTGTGGCCATCCTCTGGAATCTCTTTATGTCCTTCCTGTGCTGGGGACAGTACTTTAGGTGGGATCTCACCAGAGTAGAGGGATTGAATCTCCTCTCTCAACCTGATGGCCACACTGCTTTTGATGCAGCCCAGGGTACAACTGGCTTTCTGAGCTGCAAGCACACGTTGCTGGCTCATCCACCAGCACTCCCAAAGTCCACCTCTGCAGGGCTGTTCTCAATCCCTTCAACCCACATCTGTATTGATAGCATGGCTTGCCCCAACAAAGGTGCAGCACCTTGCATTTTCCCCTGCTGAACTTCATGAGGTTCCCAAGAGCCCACTTCTCAAGCTTGTCCAGGCACCTCTGGATAGCATCCTGGTACTTGGGACTCCTGAAGGCCAATCTTACCAGCAAAGGAAGCATTTGGTATCCCAGATTTTCACATGTTCTATGTCACAGTCCCCTGCTCCATCCAGCAGCAGGCTCACATTTCCTCTAGTCCTCCTTTAGTCATGTGTGTACATATAGAAACCCTTTTGATCACCTTTGATAGCCCGTGCAAGATGCAATTACAGCTGGGCTTTAGCTTTCCTAACCACATCCCTGGATGATTGGATAATGTCTCCCTATTCCTTCCAGATTACCTGTCCCTGCTTTCACCTTCTCTATGCTTCCTTCTAATGTCTGAATTTTTGCCAGGAGTTCCTTGCTGATTCATGAAGGCCCCTGGCACTTTTGCCTGACTTCCTGATTTTGCTCCTGAACTTAGAGGAGTGATCTCTCAATACTAACCATGTTTTCTTTCTTGGATCCCTCTTCTCTCCAGAGCCTTACCCTATGGGACTCTTCCAAGCAGATCCATCAAGTCGCCAATACTGCTCTCCTGAAGTCCAGCATCGTGACCTTGCTGTTTGCTCTGCTTCCTGCTCTCAGGATCCTGAAATCCACCACCTCATGGTCACTACAGCCAAGGCTGTCTTCAACCATTTCATCTCCAACAAACCCTTCCTTGTTTGTAAGTATGAAGTCCCTGAAGGCAAGTAGCACCTCTCCTCACTGGCCCCTCCACTGCTTGGATGAGGAAGCTCTCCACAAGCCTCCTGGACTGCTTATGTCCTGCTGTGTTGTTCCTTTAACAGATATTGGAGCCAAGTCCCCCATGAGGACCAGGCTCGCAAATGTGAGGCTACTTTTAGCTATCTGTAGAAAGCCTCATTCACTTCTTCCTTCATCCTGATCAGGCAGCCTTAGAGCAGAGTCCCACTACAATGTCAACTATTTTGGCTGAGGTTTGGGTTTTTTGTTTGTTTTTTTCTTTCTGGACTGATAACTTGCTGGTGCTCTTCAGAAAAAAAAAAAAAAGTGGTCCCTCAGTAGTCCAAAGACTACAGGCTGAAAACACTGTGTAAATCAATGCCAAACTGCCATCCTGGACAGTCTCACAAAACTGGTGTTTTTCCCAGCACATGAGAGTCAGCTACATGCACATATTAGTTACTCACAGAGTGCCACTGAATGCATACAGCCATGGCAAAAGCTATGGTTAGCTAATGGGCTCTGCTGGTTTTGGACTTACCACTTCAAAGATTTTAAAAGTCAACTAAAGTAATCATAAAATTGTCTTTTATTTAGGCAGGTAGTAACAGCCTTTACTACAGCTGGGGAAAAGATACAAGACTGCTTCAAACCCATCATGTTCAAAATGTAAATAGTTTGGACACTTCCACCTTCTCTAAGTGCATTCCTTGTCTTCATATCTTGTTTCGATTCACAACAACTTCTCTGTAGCTGACTACAAACAGGCATAGAGATGCACCTGAAAATCAAACACAAAGACCACTGCATATTCTTTTAAAAAAGCTTCAAACTTGGCTGTATTTTCTTTAGGAATATGATCTCACTGTGATCCTCTGTAAAATATATGGCTCCCTCTTGTGTCTATTATACCACATTTCAGTGGACAAAAAATTTTAACATTAAGCCATAAATATTTGGGCTTTGTTCACCCTTCTGCAGGCATGCAGCGCTCATAAATGTTAAGGAAGTCACAGATATAGCTTCCTTTCTCTTCTCCTGAGAAGAGAAAACCCTGCAGCTTACAGAATTTCTCTTTGGAACAAACCATTAAAAAAAAAATCTTGCAAACTACAAGTTTGCAGCAATGAAAGTAGTCTTTTGAGCATTCCCTGTATTTTGATACCAATGCAGAGGCCAAATGCACCATTAGAGTACATCTGCAACAACTTTTAACTATTTTTTAGTTATCAAATTACATAGGTTTACAGAGGTGTCAGTGTGGTTTATAGAGCCTGGCTAACATGCTCAAGAGTTTATTTTTGTCTGCTCAACATCCCACCTGTTTCTGCTTATCAAACCAGACTACAGTTTAGCTTCCAACAGCTGTGAAATTCATAAATCTGCCCATTCTTCATGTGTAGCCAGACTAAGCACTTGGAGAAAGAGTCAGAAATGCAGCAGTCACTGTTATGGAGAAGCTAAGGAAACAAACCAGAGCAGCACTTCTCAAACCATGTTTGAAACTGCACATCTATCAGAAGCGAAATTATTTTAAAAGCAGTCTAGCAATCCTATTTAGAAAGAAAAAGAAGCATTTGACGACATGACCTGTTAACCCTTTTATTCCCCCTGCTATTAGAAATATTTTGTAGACTAAAAATGTTGTAATTAAAATATTTTGCCTGCACAAAGTACTCCCTTTTTTAGTAACTTCAAATAGCAAAACCCCCAGCTTTTATTTCAAGATGCTGCTAGCATTATTTCCTGCAGTAGAACAACTACCAATAAAGTAAATAGTTTTAAGATTTTTGTATTACAAAAAATATATTTGTACTTAAAAATATATACCTTAAAAGGTATTTGTACTTTAAAAAAATATTAGTCTGCATACTGAAAGCAATATGAAAATCCTGGTCACACAGGACAGCTTTCATTAAAACACTTTTACTAAAGCAATAGTAGTACCGAATGAAATGATAGTATACAAAAATCTAAAAAAACCTAATTTTATCAAGCTTGCAGAGTACACTGCTTTCATAGACAACTGGGTTTGCTTTGCTTTTTTCATTTATATGACAAATTTCTCTTTCGCTGTTTCTTCCCTTTTCCATCTGCTCATGAATTACCCTTAGCATTAGTATTTTGTGGGTCAATTTTGTTCACAAAATGATATGAGTATATGCAGGCTGATACTAAAATTAATTTCAGCCTTTATGAATAAGGAAAAATGGTACTTTGTTTTACAGAAGAAAGAGACTTCTATTTTTCTCTCTATGAACTTTTTTCCTCCACCATTTCATAAATTACAAGCTCTTATTTTTGAGAGCAGAAACAGAAATCAAAAATTTAAACTTTCCATATGTTTTCATCAAAAACATGAATAACAGCTGCCCAATACATACAGTTGGCATTCCTGGAGCCAACTGAGTTTATTTGACTTTCTAATGTGAACAGTAATAATTGCTGAATAGTAGTAAAGAAACATTCAGCTAAAATTGTGGTTACATGGCAGAAGTAAAAGGCATCAAACAACCAGGACCCACTTAAAATTTAACTAATATTTATTATCTCTCATTCTACAAAGGAAAGTAAATAAAGCAAATGAATCCTACCTGATCTACCTTCATGCTCATGTTCAGCAATGTGAAACAACAGCTATAGAACAAGATATATAACAAGAACACAACGCAAGCAAGAGAAGCATTTGTCAGGAGAATCAAAGAAAAAACTGATCTAGTTTTCTGACCATTCTGCATTTCAGGGTTTTTTTTTTAATTAATGTTACAGTCACATAACCTCTCACATAATACTACTAGTGCAGGATTAGTCAGTGAAAATGATGAAACTGATCATAGTGATAGTTCAGATGATTCAGATGATTCAGTTCTGGAAAGAACTGCAAGAGCAAGAATAGCAGCTAGAAGAATTGGATCATGTTCCACAATATTCTGCTAACTTGTTAAGAACAGTACACCTTTTTAGGGTGAAAAAAATCTTCTAAAGCACATAATTTAGAAGCTGTGTTTGATCAGGCAGCATATTTTGAGAAACTAAGTGAAGGCTGGAAGACCAAGTGTGGACTGGCAGTCTAGGATAGAACACAGCAAGAAAAAAAGAGTTGGCTGAACTATTGTTTCCTGAACTGTGACACCTGGAAGGAAGAATTCAGTTCGCTTCCAATATCAAAGCCACCACTTCCAGCTTATTCCTTATGCATCTGATTTGGCTTTCACCAATCATTTTCAATTACTTCCATTTTCAAAATGTATCCCTCTGCTCCTTATATTCCCTAAACTGCATGTGTGTTTGAAACATATTCAGTTCTTGAAACACCAAACAGCTACACAAAATAATGTCACTTTTGTTGAATTAAAACAGTTGATAGAAAATCTTTGGAGCTCTGGTAACACTAAAGGAGAATAGAATTGCCTTGTGTCTTCTGACCTCTCCCATGGCCTAACAAAATGTCTCTAGATCACACATTTGGGGAGATTCACTACATAGAGCCTACATTTTTTATACAGATTGTGCCACAAAAGCTTTGGATGTTTGGACATGGAGCACTAACTTGAGAACATTCACTTACAACATTATATCTAAGTATCAGTCAGAATAACAGAGTTCTGTTAGAAACTGTTTAAATCATTACTTCAGAACACAATGAAAAGTTCACCCATCTCAAGCCTCTCCATACCCTGTTACCAGATGGGTTTATCTTTGTATTTGAAAGCAATCAAAATAATTATGCTAAATAGAACAGGAAATAACAGTTAATCCACGTTCATTGGAAATACAACATATGCAACGTTTTATTCTGTCAATTAACAACTATAATTTTACTTTGTTAAGTACAAATTACACATTTTTCAAAGAATCATGGAGGCATAGGTTGTAGATCTCTGCAGCTCATGTAGAAAAGTTTCCCACAAACTTCTAGAGACTGGCTAACAGTAGCAAGATTAAAGCAGTGACTGGATCATTGCTTATCTCCTTTTCCCCAAAACAAACAAATCCAGCTCCCTTTGTCTCCCATACAGATAAAGGGCTGAAGCAAATTACATCTCAGTAGTTCTCCTCTGGTCTCATTCCAGTTTGTCAATGTGTCTTTTGCACCTGTGGGCCCAAAATTGTACAGTATTCCAGATGAAGCCTCACCCATTTTTAAACAAAGGGTAGTAATCACTTCTCTCAACCAACTAAATACATTTTTATATATCCATAAAAGCCTACTGAACTGCAGAATTTCAATAACAGTTCAAAAAACCAGCAGGAAATTGCTTTAATGATTCCGACTTTTAAGGACAACATACTTGTACTATTATTCAGCATCACTGTTTTCACACCTTACACAATAAGGATCATTGTATATGTATATACTATATTTAAGATTCTTACCTGAATAACTTTGTAGAAATAGGCATACTGTCGAGCTGTATTTTTATATTGGCTAAAAACATCATGTATGGCCTGAGTTGATTGAAGATACTGTACTTCATCTTCTTCAAAATAGAGAGGAGTATCATATTCACTGGGGAGAGTCTGGATGTAGGGCAGCCAGAAAGAGTTGGGGTTGGCTCGCTCACAAAGGAGATGGAATGCCAATGTTATATTGCCCATGGCTTGAAGAATTCGATCTTGAGAATACAGAGATCCTAAATTAACCAAGAAAGGTGTGGAATTAAATTTATTCTCCATGGAAAATATCATCCTAGACTTACTTTAAATTAACATGATTAAATAATAGGTAAGCACTTAACAACAACAACAAAAAAAAAACCACAAAAAAGCCCACCAAAAAAAAAAAAACTCACCACAATACAACCACCAAGCTTTGCAGGTTTCTGAAATATTTAGCTGCCTACACTGTATTATACTGGAAGTTTTTTGACACAGAAAATGCCTCGTGTACAATTGCATGACAAAACTAGAACAATATTCTTAGTATCTCAGAACATCTTATCTCCAAGTATTATACAAGCTACATGATACGTGTTCAAAATAACACAAACACTTGTGGAAGATATCCAGTGCACTCAGCCAGAAGCTAACTGGGAAATTAAATTCTTTCCACAGACACTTCAAGTTTCTAAGTATTCCAAACCTGATGGCTGGCATGATAAGCAAGCATTGTAATAAAGAAGATCAGCTAAAAAAAAAGGAAGTCTCCTACTGAAAGATCCCATAAATATTAATTCCTTTCTTTAGAACTTCCTCGAGCTCTTACCTAAGACTGAATTTTTAGCTGACTCAACCGTCATCAAGAGTTTTCTAGGAACCCACAGAAACAATTCTTCAGCCTACAGAAAGGAAGGAAATGCAACAGAGGGTCAGCTAGCATTTATATGATAAGCCAAGTGTCTTAAATATACACCAACTTTAAATTACAAGTTGTTTGCACTATTTTTTTAAAAACAGAATGATTCTGACTCAAAATTCTTCCTTCTCTTCCACTGCAAATTCAACAAACAACGTGTGTTTCATACTGTGGTAACCAATGTTTCAATCAGCATTACACAAAGCTTTAAACACAGGCACTCAGATACAAAATAAATCCCATCCATTTTGGAACTGCTAATACGTACAACGCGACCTTAAAGCTACTAGATACATTATATTGCTAATAATTACATGATCACATATTTTCTCACGGTAGAGGTTTTTCGTATTGGATGTTTTTATTCTAGAAGAACTGTTCAAGATTTTTATCAATGTATTAACTGTGTGCTAATGAAGCTCTTCAATGATCATACTATGCTCGTTTTCTAATAGTCTTTCTTCTACATCTTATTGGTCTTCAAAGCTGTTTCCCACCTAAAAAATGGGAATGGAAAGACAATTTTAAATGCTTACCTTTTAACAGTTATCTAACTCTGTGTGTGTCTATACTCCTTATCTCATGATAAAAATCCTTTACAATTATCATAATTTGGGGATTTTTTCATTTTCACTGGAAAGTAGGTATTGCAAACACCTCTTTCTGAGACAAAAAGACCAATTCTTTAAAAGAAAGGACCCGAATGAAGAAGAGACTAAATGGGTATTGCAAATAACTCTTTTTCAGGCAAAAACTTTTCCAGCTCTTTAAAAGGGACATGAAAGAAGAGAAGAGACTAAATAGTTAGAAAACACAGAATAAAGGGATACATCAGTGTGGCAGAGTACTCTAGTGATTTGGTAAACAGTATAGGCAGCACAGAGGAAAAAAAAAAAGATTAATTAAAAATTCACAGTACTATCAGTAGTCATCAAAAATAATACTCAATTTTATCAATAATGTTATTCTCAAGTACACAGAGTTGGTAATGTTTCAGAACAGCATAAGCAGTTAAAAGGGGGAAAAGGGTGAGCATTTCAGAGCTCTGCAGATACATTCCAAACACAATTTGCTAATCGGAGTAAAATGTTCACATGCTCACCTTTATCTCTCTTGTTGCTTTCAAACCAAATCCCTCCTCTTCAAAGTTGGCTATTTCAAAACCCTCTGTGGATGCTCCATTTTCAGTTGCCCACTTTAGCAATTCAGGGAAATAGTCATCTCTTTTTCCATCAAAGACAACAGACAAACCTATATACACAATTTATTGAAAAACAAATGCAGAAATAAGAGGTTCCAGAAAGATAAAAAAGCTCAATATAGAAGTCCATGTAAAAAGATATCTGCTATCTCACAGCAGTGCTACTTTGAAGTAGCTGAGTCAGAACTGGTCTCTGTTAAGTGTTACTCAATACTATATAAATGTCATACCCAATTTTCATCAAATTCAATATTGTGCCAAATTGGCTTACCAGTCATCCTAAAAATGCAACTGCCCAAACTGAGCAGTAATGAAATATGAAACTTTGCTCTTCTTTCCCTTTTAATAAAAGCCAAAATATTTCCAATCTTAATATCAATGATAAATGCAATCACCACAACATGTTGACACAGACAAGGAAGAATCTGAGAGGCAAGCTGTAATTTCATTAATTCAGCACTGCAACTGATGTTAAGCAGATCTTGAGTTCCTTCTTTCATATACAAGGCAGTTAGCCTTTTCCTGTGGCATATGGATCTACTAAAATATCTAAGGATAGATCTAAGGCAAGATCTAAAATATCTAAGAATCATCCTCCTGACATCACAGAGCTCATCCAAATTTTTACACTTTGCTTCTCCACCAGCATGTGGTCCATCAGTTAAATCACAAGCCTCGTTCATTTCCTCAGCTTTCCTCTACTGTGAATTCACTTGAATCTCTCTATAACAGTTCCTGGCTATACTCAGCCAGTTCCTTTTGTACCTCTTTGCCTCTTTGTGTTCTCTTCAACCCAAACTCTAGAGTCAGATCACACTAAAAGTGTTCAAAGGCCCCCGAAATGCTCAGGCCATTTTATGAATGACAAAATGTCATCAGCAAGATGCTTTACATCCAAAGATATTTTAGCTAAGCACAGGGAATAAAATACATTTTGAGATTAAAATTATTTTAGGGAAGTAGTATTAGTGTATATAAAATATCCCCCTCCTCCCTCCAAATTTCTCATTTCAAGGCCCAGAACCCATCAAATCTGTTAATCTAAAAGCACAGGTATCATTTAAAACTTCCATCTTCGATGATGCAGTATAAAAATTTATTAAGTATTTGCAAAGTATTTTTTGGAATATAATGCCCTCACAAACATAGTAAGACTAATTGCACAGTTTCTACAGAACTTGGTAGGTATTTATACTGTCCAAGACTTTGCTCTTTTGATTTCCAACTTTTGATACTGTATAAGACCACTGGAAGCTTTTAATATCTACCTTGTACTTGGAACCATTCTTTAAGCATCTCTAAAATTCTACTTCTGCTTCTCAGATACAATGTGAACCAATATTTCCCATTTTTTTCCAAATTAAAGACCAGCTCCTTTAACTTATAAGCATAATTGGGGAATAAATTGTTTTTATATGGAACAAATATAGCTGTATTGATGAAAATATATACTGAAAATCAGCTTTATTTAAGATTTTGCTAACGATTCAAACAAAGAAAATTTAAGAAATTAAAAATACTCAGTTTTCAAATTAGGAGTTTTCTATACCAAAGATCATTCTAGTTCACATCCTGCAACCCCATGTTCCAGTCAAGAAAAGTATAAAATAAACACTGTTGGCAATATAACACTGTTGGCAATAGTTCCTGTTGGGACTCAGAGGTCCCAACAGGAACTTCCTCTGCTAACTGTCTAAAGCCTTCATTAAGTTTGCAAACTACATAGTACTAACAACCACGTTCTATTAAAAATAGTCTTGAAAGACACCATACCATTGCTACTCACTGTGCATGTAAAAATGTTACATAGAAAGACACTTTTATGTCAATAGCAGTGTGGTTAGTAGGTTTTGTATCTTCCAAAGAAAAAAATATGCTCTATTAACATGATACTGTTACACTAATTCTACCATCTCTGCCAGCAGCATCTTCCCCCTGGACAGTTTAATCTTTCTGGGGCAGAAGAAAGATTCAGCCAAGAGGCCAACCCAATGCTAACTCGTCTCTTATTAACCTGAATTATGACTTACTTTAACACCTATATTACATCATAAAAACCTGGACATGTATAGTAAGTTTATAGAAGTCATGGCACAGTTAAAAATGAACCAAGTTCACATCTACATCACTGCAGAATGCAGTCACTGAAACAGCATCATTTATTCTTCCATACACCCTCCACCAAAAACTGATGTTCAGAGGTGTGTTAGGTCCTTTCATGGAATAAGATCTTTATGCATTAGTCAAAATATATTAAAAACAGGTTTGAAAGGGATATTTTAAGCCTCTTAAGTATTTGCTTTCTCAAGTAACACCACTAACTAGTCAAGTTTCATTTATATGCAGTCTGGCTTTCTCACTCTTACTGTATAAATATCAGAGAAGAAAGAATTGTTTGGGACCTTTTCAGGTACATCCAGCCCAAATCTACTCATTGCAAGGTTAAAAAGTTATTTCTCGTTCATTAACATATATCAGTCATAAAATAAGTTAATTTTAGTAAAATTATATGAAAAGCATTTTTTAGAGCATGCCTCCAAACATTACAAAATTAATATAACGCAAGTATTGTCAACAGCAAGATGTTACAGGCCATAATAGAAGAAAACTGATCTAGTATGAACAATAAGCATACCTTAAACTTTGGAAAACTGGCAATAAAATTCCTCATTAACTGTGACATTATAATAATTTCTTTATTTTGATTATGTGCTTCATTTAGAGCAGAGACTTACTAGCTGATGCATTTATTTTGTGCATTTACATACTTTTGTCATCACTTGATGTCCTGATGATGTCTTGCTGAAACTGTTACAACATCCAGTAAAGTCTTGATGTAAAACAGTTACAAATTTAAATTTAGACTGTTCAGATTTATAGAGGCAGAGCAGCAGACCATGCAATCAGCAATAAGGTGGCCTATTATTCTCTAAGGATTTTTATTCCTTCAGACAGTGATGAGAAAACAATTTCAAGCTCCTTTTTCTACTTATCAGACAGAATTCTCACAGGATCACGTGTCTGTGATAGTAATTCAGAATTCTGAGTATTAAAATGGTTAATGCCAGTGGTGAAGCCCACCTGAACATTTCAGAAACACTTGCAAGTGTTTCACATTTACCTTTTTGCTTTTTGCGGATTTTCTCCACAAGCGAACGGATCTGTACATATTCTTCCCATTCCTTACCAGGACCTGGGGGAGGACTGCTGCATTCTGGAAATAAAAATGTTTTCTTTAATTAACTACATTTTATATATATATATATATGCATACACACATATTTTAACCTCAGAATTATGGTTTCATAGTAATTTAACAGAACTCCAGTATTATTTGTCCTTCAAATATGTTTACATGGCAAATAAAACAATCCCCACTGTTATAAACATCCCATTTTACGACAGGTAATTAATTTAGACTTTTGAAATCTTCACAGTATAACCTTTTTTTTTTTTAGTCATCTTTCATATATAAGAAATAGCAAATGTCTAAAAAGCTTGGAAGAAAAAGATGTAAACAACCAGGCCATTGAGTAAATAATATCTCAGATAAGACAAACAACAAAAAAAGTGTCTGTTTTCAATAATTCAAGCAAAGCACTCTGTTTACATTAGACTGCTTGCCATCACTCTTGCTGTAATGAAAGCAGATAATATTAGCACAAAGCATACCTTAAATAATTGACAAATTTGTTGGTACATATATTTGACCTACCTAGTCAATACTGTTTTCACAGATGCACAAGTACTGGAGGGACAAGCAAAGGAACACAAAGCCATGCTTTAGCTTTAGATTACATCCACAGTATCTCTGCCAATATTCTAAATGTCAGTGGGTGGATTTCTTGGTCTAAGCCATGTAAATCCAAGTGGACAGCTGAAGATTACCTTGCTCAACTGATTTGAAAAATCTTAGCATTGAATAAAATATGGAAGCTTGACAAAAAGAACAGCTGATACTTGTCTTTGCTTAGCAAATGAGATCTACATTTTATTTTCGGTAGCAAAGCAGAGGCCAATTGTAGCATAAGCATCAAAATGCTTTGCCAACTCCTTGTCTCCTCTTCATGAGCAATGCTAAGAAAAATTTTAATTTTTCTAAGGCAACATTTAGATGTGTCCAGAATATGAAAATCTGGACTTGTGTTTCAAAAAGAACTGTATCACAGCGCAGTTACTAATGACAGTAGAAAGAGTCAATAGTATTTCATCATCATTGTATGAAATTATGCTCTGCTTTTCATATTTACTAGAAATAATGGATGAGTTCCAAGATCCTCAACAAGTGAAACAATCTTTGGTCTATACACAAGATCTAAGCACTATGAAAAGTTTCCAAACAGCAACAACAACAAATTTATCTAAGCAACAAAAATATCCATGCAGTTGAACTGAGCTGAATTACTGCTTCCCACAGTTAACTTTGCTACTCTAGTATCAGTTCAAAGTGCTGTTCAAGTGATAAATGGAAACAGTGTAATTCTTCAAGTTTACAAAAAAAAACCATTTTTGACAAAGTTTCAATGCCAAGTTAACTAGTTGTTTAAAAGTCTAATCTCACCCAGTATTTATGCTTGTATTCAGAGAAAAAGCCAAATGCTGCTACAAATGTGGTCTGTTCAACAAGTACCCATTTAAATAAGCCAACGATGTATCTCAGAGTATCTATCTTAAGCACTCTGAAATAGCAAGCTTGGCCACTTACAGAAGAAATACAACCCACTGGCTTCAGCAAGAAAATGTTTTTGAGTGGTTTGCACACCATCCCTTTTCCCAGACAGGCATAAAAACAAGACTTACTTTGCAATAACTCACTAATTAGATTCAACATTTCCTTCGGAGATACTGTTGCTGTGGCTCCTGTACCTGACTTCTGAGTTTTTACTCGGCTCTTCTTCCCCATCTTCCAACTAAAACAGATTAAGAAGCACAGTCACCAATTAGAATGAAACAAAAGCATGAATGAACAAGATCTTCTTCTGCTAGTCATGTAAAAAAGAAAAGAATGAGAAATTATTTTTTGCACATATATATGTGCAAGCATAATTTGCATGGCCGGAACGTAAGAGCCATACAGTGCAATCTGAAGCAATATTTCATGTAATAGCACATTAATTACTTCAGAGTAATTAGAAACTAGAAATCTTAGAGACAAAAAGAAAAATTATTCTCATCACATGCAAATTCATTCGTTGCGAACAAATATTATGGATTCCAAAGTATTCAGGCTATAGAGAACCAGGTTATTTTATCTCATCAGCTGCATGGCCAATAGCAGCTGAATTAGTATTTTGACTGTACATTACTTAATAATCCAAAATTAATTGAAAATTAAGTATTCAATTTCAAAATAAAATCAAAATACCATCTGTATATCTTTGCTGCATCTTCTAGTGATTCAAGGCAACTAGTTAAAGAGAACTTATCTTCAGTTCCCAAAGTAAATGGAACATCATCTTAGGCTGGTATTCCAATATTCAGTGCCCCTTGTTCTCATGCAGGACTTAAATCACACAACACCTCCTGGAACAGCAGTGTAGTAAGGTGTGAAATATCCAGGGAATTTCTCACATGCACTGGGAGCAATTTTTGATGCTGGCACTGAACAGGCTTCTAGGGGAGGGGTTGTGCAGGATCTGGTATTCATGAATAAGGAAGAACTGCTCACACATAAGACAGCCAACTGCCTTGGATGCAGTAATTGTGAAATTGTAGTGTAAGCCTTGAGAAAATAAAGGAAGGAAAAAAGCAGACTAAAGACTCTGGACTCACTGCAGTAGACAGAGCTGGAACTTGCTTGGGGAATGGTAAGCAGAATGACCTGGGAGGCTACAAACAAGTCCATGACAGCCAGTCATCTTCCTGGACTCTCTTCTCTGAGCACAAAACAAGCTCTCCCAACATGAAAGAAAATCAGCAGGCACAGCAGAAGCCCAGCCAACTGTACACAGGACTCCTCACTGATAGAGCTCAAATGAAACAGAAACATAGGTAAAGTGGAACTGGGGACAGGCAACTGGAGGAAAATATAGATGCACTGTCTGGACAAGCAGACGAAGAAGGAGGGAGGCCAAAGCTTGTTTGGAGCTGATATTGAAGGTGAATGTGAAAGGCAAGAAGAAAAGCTTTCACCATGAGCAGAAGACACTCTGGGGAAAGTGTAATTCCGCTCCTAAATCAAGAAGCTGCCTAGTGATGAAACGTACAGAAAAAGTTGAGACACCTAACTTTGGGCATGGTCTTTACTAGCAAGGGCTGCTATCTGGTTTACCATGTTTCTGCATTTAGTAGCAGAAGTTTGAGGGAGAGGAGCTACCAAGTCAAAAAGCTATCTAGGCAAGCTGGCCTATGAAAGTACATAGGATCAGATGGGAAATGTCCAAAGTACTGAAAAAGCTAGTTGATGTCTCTGGAAGGTTGCTGGGTACCTTTTTTGAAAAGTCAGGGTAATTGCTCATGACAGGAAATTGGTAACTTAAAATCAAACAAACAAAAAGAGAGTAAAGGATCCAGAGAACTAGAAAATAGTGAGTCTCACCTCATTTGCTGTACAAAATGTTACTAAAAAGAAGTTCTTTCCAGGCATGATAGACATAAATGTGACTGGGATCAGAAAACAGACTTCTAAAGGTAAATCCTGCACTGCCTTAAGCAGAAGAGTAAGTGGCTTCATGGACCAGGGAGCATTGGTGGTTGCCACTGCTTTGACTCATGCAAGGTTTTTAACTATCTTCCATAGCACCACAACTGTCAAACTGAGGAGATATAGACTGAATAGGCAGGCAAAAAATTCCTTGAATCATGAAGTTCAAAGAGTTTTGGTCCATAATCCTTTATGTCAACTGATTAGGTGCAGTATTTTTCAGCAGACAATACTGGCCAACATCACCAGATTTGGATGCTAGGACAGAAAGGATCCTCAGCAATTTTACAGACAATATAAAATGGGAAAAGCAGCCAACATGTTGAAGGGCAGGACCAGCATTCAGAAAGATCTCAACTAACTGGAGGAAGAAGCCAGAAGTGACTTTGTTAAGTTATACAAAGTTAAGGTATCCTCCATTTGGGAAGGAAAATATCATATGCAGCATCATAGCTGCAGACTGGCCCAGCAGCAGCTCTGCAGAAAAGGAATTGGAGACTCTAGAAGACAGCAAGTTCAACAAAAGCCAACACCCATAAACCAGTGAAAACTAACTGCAGTTTGAGCTGCATATGCAAGAACATAAACAGCAGGTCAAGAGAAGCAATTGTTCCCCTCTGCTTGCAGGGGTGGTGAGGCCACATGTCCAGTACTGCAGCTTTGGGCCACACAGAGCAGGAGGTACTGGCAAACTGAAGCACATCCAGAGGAAGGCCACTAAAAGGGCTAACACATAAGAATAAAGACATCATTTGTTCAGTCTGGAGATAAAAAGGAGTCCACTACTGCCTTCATCTATGTGCCAGGGAATTATACGGCAGGTGAAGGCTGATTCTTCTCAGAAAAGACAGCAAAAATTCAACAGGCAACAGACACACAATGCCTCAAAGGAAATTCCACATAGGCATGAGGAAACTCCTCACCCTGAGGATGGCTGAGCACTGAACAGGATGGAGACATCTCCAAGCAACCTTAGAGAACTTAAAATTTTGACTTGGCAGGGCCCTAAGCAACCTGATTTAACTTTGAAGCTAAAGCAGAAAATGGAGCCTCTCAATCTCCAGATCTACTTTTTTCCCCTACAATTTCAGGTTATTGCAACTGAACTCTTCATGTCTATAAGTATATGTCTATAATATATAATATGTCTATAAGTAAATAATATCTTCCTGTACAGCATAGAAGATTCTATGTCCAGTTACTTTGCAGTGAAATGGGAGAGAGACAGTCATGTCCACAACTTTAGACATCTCAAAGATTTCAAACATTTGCCTAAGTCATCAAGACTAAGTCATAACAGCCACAGCAGCTTTAAGTTACAACACATTGCACAGTAAAATGAATAAAATGCACAAACCACTGTACATAAGCAGTACTTTGGGCTCCAGGTGTTCTGAACACTCTGTATATATAAAAGGAATAATTTTATCCTTGGTCAACGTAGTTAGCTGACTCAAAATTAAATGTTTCCTCTCATATGCTACCAAAAAGTTTTGCTCTTTGGCAACTGGTATTAATCCTGCAATGTATTGACCAGCAGCTGAAAATTCCAGTAGGAAAGGTAATCTGGCTGCTTTCCTTTTCCATTAAGATTAGAGAGAACAAGAAACTACCAAACCCAAGGTTTATTTTAAATAGTAACTTTGAATGATTGGGAAGAAAGCTAAGTTAACATTGTTAACTTATAAACTCAAAATTAAAGGAGCTCAAAACTGACTGAAAAGCAACACCTCATAAAAGGGAAGAAAAGTAAGGCAAAACTATAAGGTGTTTTCCAAAGGGAAGGCAAAGAAACCGAGTCTTTCATTTTCTGACATCAAACATTGTGCAAGAACAAGACTAGCTCTGAGTATACAGAAACTGTGAAGTCCTGGGGCATATCCACGTCCCCTGATTTTAGCACTCTCTGACAGATAGATATCAGAGGCTTAAACAACCCACCTGTGCTGCTTGATTTTTATCAGTCTCTCTTGAGTTGCATAATTTACTTTCCCAATACAGTTTCTACCACAAAAATCCCACACATGCAGCTGGTAAGGAGAGATCCCACAGATTCAATGTGAGAACCACTGTCTGATCACATTTCTTGATGTTTGTGAATGAACACTGGACATGCCCTTGAAAAGTTTTGTTCTACCAAAACAGTTACATTTGATATAAACAGATAAATTTTATATATATTTGATATACATTTGATATATTTCTTAATATTCTTCAGCTCAGATGAAGAGGGCAGTAGCACTCATTATGCAATCCATGTTGAATTTATAATAGTACTCATTGGAAATAGGATCAATATAAAAGGTCAACCTGCCATAATGCAGTGTGAGACAAAGATAAAAAATAGCAATACCAACAAAAAATTACCTTAGAGTTTACTTTCATGGTCTTCCCATTATAGAGTCTTTCCTTCTGGTTTGTTTTATTCTTTACCCCCCAGCAGTTTTCTCATGGTACATCCTTCACAAAGACTTTATTTGCACATCACCTATTCACCTGCATGTTCCCCTCTCCTATAGCCCATCCTGCTACATTTATTTTAGACTCTTCTGCTCTTAATATCAAGTCAGATGGGTCTGTAATGGATCCAATAGCAGGATTGGAGTCCAAAATCTTAAGAGCAAGAACAAAGCACTTCTCTGTTGATTCATACAAATGTTTTCAACATTCCCTCTAGGCACAAGTCCCTCCATCTTTAGAATCATCAGAAAATTAAAGCACTCACACACTGTGTACTTAATTATAAAAGTTATACATTATGACCTATAGTTTATATCAAGATACTCATAAGTATTAAGATACATAGGTTGAAAAAATGAAATTATTTTAAAGGATTTTGTTTTCTCATTTCCAAGAATGAAGCAAGGTAACTAATCAATAAATTGGGGAAAAACAATCTTAGCAAATGTTCTGTATGCACAACTACCAATATACTGCATATTTTTTTCTTTCCATTTTTTTTTAAGTTGTATTGAGAGGAATAATCTGCTTGAAATATAAACATCCATCAGTAAATTTATGAGAAGAAAAAGACCAAAGAAAACTGTGCACATACTATAAATGGAGACATGAAAAGTGCCATCACGGATTCAGAACAATGCAACAACATCTGAAGCTGTTCAAATACGGTACAGTCAGCATTTATTTTTGAATTTTTCCTTGTAGGAAACACGTTAGTAGCAAGAATTCATTATTCCAATGAAAGTATTGGCAAGAATTATGTCTAAAGATAAAGCTGATTTCAGAGGATGTGAACTTCAGCTTCCCAAATACGATGAAAAGGAAAATTCGAACAATGCTTTGTATTTATATTACCACCTTAAATGAATGCTGCTTCAGAGGCCAAAACCTGAAATCTACCTGAAATCTGGTCTACACAAGTAAGAAATTCAAGGCTAATACAAGATATGTCTCAGCTACTATTGATGTTCAAATAACACACAGCAAACATACCATAGAAAAACCAAGTTCATTGAACACAACTCATAAGATTGATGGCACCATAATCAGAAATGCATTTTTTTCAGTACACTGCTACCAGTATATGAATATGAAATAAGCTCTGTAGGTATCTCTGCTCTCTCCTTTGATACATGCATCCTGTCTAACTATTGCTTCTTAGCCATCAGAATTTCCACAGAGAAAACATTCTGCATGCATGATTAAATCAGGAAGCCTCTCTCACAAACACACAAAAAAAAGGCAAAACCATCAGACTGATATATTGATATCTGGTTAAGGAAGTATTTCCTTTTAAGGAATCATCTACCTTGATCAAAACTGTACTTTTGAATCTAATTCCAATTAAAAAACAGGTTTCTACTTCCCACATACTTATCTTCATTCACTGTTCAGTTACATGAAAAAGATATAACTATTTAAACCTAATGCATTTGACAGCTGTATTGTTTAGAAAGAGTCATAATTTGAAAGGGTTTGCTGCTATACATAGCTGTCTAGAAAATGAATTCCAAATACCAGCACTGTGAAGTCTACGTACCATTAAAAAGTCACACATTATATCTTATAAAACATATAATATAAAAATAGATTATGAATGTTTTTTCTAAACTTCTGAAATCTAACAGAACACTTCACCCAATTTCATGTTTGGGAAAAAAGTTTAGTTAAGGAGTGCTCTGCCATATTTAACCAATAAATGATGGGTTACAATGATATCAGGAGACCCAATATGGAGAAAGAAAATGTGCTTCCTTTGGGAAACTAACTTCTGTAATTCAGTTCACGAAACAGATTTTAGAGTTAAATTTCAATTTCAAAAAAAAATCCTAGAATTCCAAAAAATACTCTTAACTTCAGGAAAAAAGAGTATATTTTTCATTTTAAATAAAATTTCAGATAAAAAGTATCTTTTTTTGCAAGTGACTAAAACTATTGTTTAGAAAGAAACAAAGTATGAACCCTCTTTTTGACACAATGAAAAGAAGGGGTGTTTGCCAGTACCTGCATGAAAAAGCAACAAATACATATTAAAAAAAAAAAAAATACAGAATTTAGCTGCACGACATGGGGAGAAAAAAACCAAAAAATCCTTCAGATGAACCACAAACTCTATGAATGTCTGAAGAAGCAGCACACATTTCAGTGGAAAAGCAATTTGGGCTTTTTTTTCTTTTTGAGTTTGGTTTTCTGGTTGTATTCTGGTGAAGAGTTAAGTACTCCGCCATGTTTTCTTTCAAATTAATGTCATTGAAAATTCCTGAAAGCATTCTCCAAAGAGCGAGTACACTGACAGCAATGATGAATAAGCTCAGTAATACAGAACACAGCCACATTTCCAAATATAGTGTATCAGCTGGCTTGACAAAAAGAATCATGCCAAAACTGGCAGTGAGGGTGTAAATGATCCATCTCCCCCTCTAATACTGCTATCAAGGAGCAGTTGTGTTGGGTCAGACTTTGAACTGGTTTCCACATCACACATAAAAATAATATTTTTGAGAGCTGTAAAATATGCCTCCTCTTGACTTAGAGCTTTAAAATGTGAGCATGTTTACCTAACAGCTTTTAGAAGGTAACCAGGAGAAGTCTGCACAAAACCTCAGAAGTACTAAAGGACTGCCACCAAGTGAATGCATTTTTGTTGTTTTTAAACAAACAAACAAACAAAAAACCCACATGGCTGCTTTAGCATTTTATTTAAGAAACCTAATACTTCTGCTATTAGAGAATTTGACTTCATCACAGGACCAAATTTCCTAATGGAAGCAATGCAAAGGCTGCATGATAAAATACAGATATTTCCAAATAATAGGTCAGAAAAAAAAATCCATTTAATCATTAACAAACCCCCCAGTTCACTGCAGCACTACATAGAGCTGCAGTCAGGTTTAATAGGAAAAAAAATTTAAAATATCCATCCTTAAGCACTGTTAAGATACCTACCTCTCTCTCTCTAACTGGGTAAAAATATGAGTTTGCAACTTCGTTACAAAACTGTGAGTACGATCATTGTGCTAAGTAAACACTACCTTAATTTTTAACTGAGCTGGTTTTAAAAAATTTATCCTACATGATGCAGACCACACAGAGTCTGATTTCTTCTTGACGTGTACCTCGCTTTCTTTTCCAGTGGCCTCAGAATCCCTGCAGTTCTCTGTCACCCTCCTCGTCTCTTCTGGGACTAGGAATAGCTTCAGCTATTACTGTTTACTTTACAGAGCAGTAAACCAGCCACCCAAAAATTTGCCAATTTTTACAATACCAAGCAAGTTAGGAATTCCCACAGCAAGAGTTTTCTCTCCAAGTTTAATTTTGCTTGAAGGAATGAGTAGATTTCAACACAGTATCTTAACATTGTATCTTCTTTAATTCAGATCCCTGTAGATACTAGTTACATTATGTTCTCATTATTACATAATCGTTACCACTCCATGCATGTATTTGGCACATACCGGCACATATGGCACAGGGGGGCAGATCCAGAATCCCTATTAGGATACGTATGGGAACAAGGGCAGACAAGGAGAAGACAAGGGAATTCTCAAGCCATGCCAAGAGCAAGGAGAGGTGAGTATTGTAGGTGGCTGTGGGATATGTTCCTTGGCTGCATCAAAAGGGAGGACAGATGAGTGGGATGCACACAAATGAGACTTGCAACTTCTTTTTCTGGTTTGACTGCCTAGCCTAAGTCCTTTTCCCCTCTGCTTCAGAGAGGGAAGTATATAATCTCTAACATGAACATATGTTAAGAAGCCAGGGTCTTAAAGGACAAGCTTAATGCTTATAGGCAACTGACAGGAGCTCTCCAATCTGTATGTAGGAGAACACCATTTTATACTTGATATGACCAGTTTTACGCAGAATGTGATCTTTTGCTTCCACTGATCAAGTTTGGTTTTTTCTTCTAAACTTGAATCTTATGACTGTGGCTAAAAAGATAAATACATTTCATAGCAAATTGATGAAATCAAGACGTGTAAGAACAGTGTGGGTGGAGGAAGAGATCTGTGATCTTTAAGAAAAATTCAGCTTATACATTTACAATGAACGCTATGTTTTCTTCTGAAAACCACCTACATCATGTCACTTGGAACCCACATTAACATTCTTATCAGTCCTAAGGTATTAATCTAAATGTTCCCACTAAATAAATGACTAATTAGTTACTGATTCATTCCCTTTCCCTCCAGCTCTTTCATATTCGATGTACTCCACCCCTTCTCTTCTCGCTATTAATTCTCCTCTCCTATGACCGCCTTTTCCTTTTTCTTCCACTTCCTCTATAAACTTGTCCCAAAAGCTGTTCTAAATACAAATGTTCAAATGTCATTGCAGTTCACCATTTGTGTATTTTCTTTCTCCAGCATGTGTCGGTTCTTCTGTTTAAGTTGCAAACTCTTTTGGAAGTTGGACCTTCTATGATTGCATAGAGGAATAGTAACAAGGCAGCCTTTTTTTTTTTAACTAAAGAGGATCTGAAGTATTTCTGTAACACTGATGACAACGCTGATAAAAATGACCTAAAGAAAGCACTAATAAGATTAATAATAGAAAAACCCATATTTTTTCCACTTATGACTGCATTCCACTTAAAATACAATGTGAATTTATGTTTCCCTTAGCCATAACCCACACAATTTCATTCAAGAGCTAGCTTTGATATATGTGCTCCTCATGGCAAGATGCTAAGTACTTAAAATCAGCCCAATGCACAAAACAACTAACACAGAGTGCCCTAGGATCTTGTGCTCTCCCAAAACAACTTGCACCCCTCAAATACAGCTCCTTATTGCTAGGTAATCTGAACACTCCATTCTATATAAAATACAGGCCAGCTGCTTAGGCTTTTCATTTGAACATCAAGTCAAGAAAGCCATCTCCAGGCAGCAACCCACAGCTCCAGATACTCACGTTCTGCAGGAAGAGAGAGATCCTGGAACACACATATATTGGTTACACACTGCAGTTTTTTTCCAATTCCATCTTATGAGGTTCTGTTTACCACTGCCCCCTCCCTGTTAGTGTCTGCTTCCTCGACTCAAGACCACCCAAATTCACAGGTCTTCCTCCGCAATCTTCTTGATTAAAAAACACTTACTACTTTCCCTCATGCCTTCTCATCTACAAAGAACTGCCCTGAACAGCATCCACCATTTCCTGGAGGAATGAGAAGTTGCTCTGCTCTGTTTCTTTGTAAAGTGTACTCTTTTCATCCTTACCATAGTCTCCTTTATTTTTCTTCTCCCCTCACCCTGTCTTTTACCAGCAGAAAAGTTACAGTGACAGCAATCAAGAGCAGGCTACTTAGAGACCTGTAAGAAAAGCAGGACAGAGAGATTTTCTCCAATATGTTCATGCTGCTTCTTGTAGCCCAAGCTGCAACACAGTAAGTTTCCCTTCCTCAGGAGGCCTGTGAAATTATCCAGGGCAGCTTCTCCCTGCTTGCTCCCGCAAGTAAGATTAGTTGTTGTAGAGATCTAGCCTCCCAGTCTTCACATAAGAAAACTTCCCAAATGGTAAAACCATAAATACAGAAATATTAATATGGACCAAAATATTTATTAGCCAGTATGTCACAGCTACACAAGACATACAGTTAGAAAGTTACTTTGATTTTACCCGTTATCCTGTGCACATACATACTACACAATGCTTAAGCAAAAGTGTTCATATCCTAAGACATGAACTAGTAATTATGTGCTTCCTTTCCTGTACCTAAACAACTTTGTAAAGTTCTAAATATTCCACAATTTTCAAAAGCAGGTCCTGTGATGGCTTAATACAATCTGTTCTACTTGCCATTGCAATGTGCCAACGAGGCTCAAAATCACTTCAGTATGTCATTTCAGACAGCAACTCCTTGGCCATGCTGGAACGTTTACCAAGTGTCTTCATGGAAATCTCAATATTAATGATGACTAATGAGATCAAAAACTAGGACCTGCCGTCACCATTTCCTGTATTTTGCTTAGTCAGACTACTTTACAAGAGTAAAAAAATCAGTAACACTGATGACTATGAAGGGACAAGTTAAAACTAAGCAATACTATGTTAATAGAGGTACAACAAAACACTGGAACATACATTGCTCCAGAGTGAAAAGCTAAGAGCGGAAGTTCTGTCCCTGTTCAAGACAGCTGATGTGCTTTGAAATTTTGGCAAGGCCTTGCATGCCATTAGGACTTTAGGATTATGTTATCCATGTATATATTTCCATGACAATAGTTTTTTTAACCCAAAATGTACATTTCACATAGTTCTGTCTTGGTTACTAAGAATCATAGTAATTTCAACTACCAAAAAAGAGGCAGCACCTCTTTAAATGGGGGAATGAGCTACTAATAAAAATTTAACTTATTTCTCCATTTGTGTTACTGAAAGAAAGTGTGTGTGTGCGTACCATCCACTTTTTTTTCCAAATTCTCTAGAATGCACAGAAAAGATTGATTTCTATTGATACATATCACTACATATTTACTGTGACCTGCTTCACGTAACAGCTAGAGCACAAGGAAAGGAGCATAGCTGCATAGCAAAAAAAATTCTTGGGTATCACTGTGTAGATTTTTTTAAAGTCCTTTTTTAATTGCATTATAGTCAATAGCATAAATAACACATAACTAGGCAATAACATATATTCCAATTAACTGGATTGTCTCAAAGGAAGATATTTAAAGCTGAAGACACTTAATGCCAAGGACTACTGTTTAATTGCAACAATAATTCCATGTAAGTGGAATGCCCTCAAGCAACCTAGTAGCAATTGGGCCCACAATTATTGTTATGCACTGAAAAATCCTCCTCTCAGTTCAGCTTAGTTTTTCATTTAACACCTTTGCCTACCCTCTGCTTTCTACACCTACTGCAGCTCCAATATGATTTACTATTGCCTCCTACACTGCTCCCTTCCAATCAGATAATTACATAGGGCCATCATACTGACAAACCACATCTCCAGTCTCGGGATAGGCAGCACATCCTACAAAGGGATGGCCACAGGCCTTGAGCCCTTCTCATGTAACTAAGTTCTCATGTTGGAGTTACTCCTCCAGCCAGGTGCTGCAGATGTAACCACACATCAGATAATCACCTGCATTTTACTGAAAAGAACTTACTACCCACAGAGTCCTTGCAATATGTACACAAAGTTACAAAAACCTCTTGCAAATCAATCTAATGAGAGGGAGGAAGGAAAGATGATATCCAGAGCAGAAAACAAGTTTCACAAGCTTTAAGACTTGTTCTAGGCTATGTGGCAACACGTGCAATTCTTACCCTCAAAACGAGTTTCATTACACATTCATGTCTTGTACCGACTTAAATTGGCTGAATGTTTCAATACCACTGCTGGAAACAAAAAAACACTAAAGTATCTATATTTGGACACTGAATTGACACTACCCAGCGTGCACAATTAACTGTGCTTGAAATTATAAATATCTGAATTCAGCTACAGTTTCATGTTGCTTCCTGGAATACCCTGCCCTTAAAGAAGGGATTCTAAGCAGTTTTAAAGTAACTGCTGTATTTTTTTTCAAGCTAAGAGTATGAAACACAGCTGTTCCATCAAGGTTCTGGAGCAGATGAATTCCTTAAAGATGTAGTCAGAGGTAGCACTGGTGGCACTTCACCCTGACCAGGAGAGTTTAGGATCACTATCAGACCATGACAAACTAATCATGGTCCAGAAGTGTTTATTGAAATCCTAGGGCTTCCAGTTCCTGCAGCCAGGAACCACAGCAGAAACTAGTGTGAAGAATGAAAAGACAAGTTTGGAGAGTTCCATTGGGTAGCTGTGTACCTCTTCTTAACCTTTCCAAGACGTGGGAATAGTCATGCCAGTAAATGGGCTTGCTGTTAAATTAAACTGCGTGCCTTGGACACTTTTGAAAGACACCTGACAGATCATGTTGATATAGGATCATGGCTGCATGGAAGAAAAAAGTTTGGAGTGGCATTCCACCTCCATGAGAACGTGCTGCTCTTTTACCCACACAGAAGGCATACCTGGCCTTCCTGCTCTGGGTGCAGGGCAACATCAGCTCATTGTACACACACGTATAAAAATCTATCACTGCTCATTTGTGGAAATAATGAATGAGCATTACTGTCATTCATTCCATGTGAAGTTCAAGGAGAGTTGAGTGCTTTGCTATATAGCAAGGTTGTACAATGGTTGCTAATGTATAAATTGTAGCAGTGCACAGATTTACTGCAATACAATTGATAAGAAATACACTAGGGTCACTCCTTAAAAGCTTGAAAGAAACATTTTACCAATACATTTATTACAGAGCTGCTTCTTTTGCTGGCAAATCCTTACAGAAGAGATCACAGCCCTCAAGCCCAATTACGATTACACTTCAATTCACTGCAATTTTAGTGTCCTCAAACCACCCGGGGCAGACCAAGCACTCTGCATTTCTCAAAGGAGTACTATATGACAGTTGGGTGAGGAACTTCTGACAACGTTTAAGAGCTATGCACATTGGAAAAAAATATAAGAAGTTTCTGCTATGAATGCCTGATAAGTGATGTAATTGGGGGCTTAACAACTGTCAGAAAGTCTTCCAAACCCATTTGCCTTAAGCCCATTCCCTAGCTAGTGGTTAAAATGGTGATTATTCCAGAAGGTGTCTCGAATTTTCAGGTGAAAGACTGGCCGTTTTCTGATCTTTTTATTCTAGACTTTGAAAATGAAGCAGCATATTCTTTCAAGCCCCTTCATACCTTCTGGCATTCATAGCTGGCAATTTGAGACCTTACAGTCTCCTCCATGTTTACTCAAACTCTGCAGTGGTTTGAAATAAAGAAGCTTTTAACATACACATTTACTGGTCTCTAAGGAACAAGAAAGACACAGCAGTATTAAGTGTTACTTAGCTTCATCCCTGAGCTTTCAGATGTTTGATAAAGTAATAAACAAAATGTACACAGGTTATAAGGTACTGTAAACTGCCATCATACTCTCAGAATGTTAATACTCCCAATTTAGAAGAATGACAGGAGAACTGCTAGGCAGCACTTTTTTTTTCTGGTATCCTCGCAGGTGACAACACAAGCCAAAGAAGAAATATTTTAAACATTTATTTTCACACACACATTACAGAGTAAGCACATTGCCCACTCCAGTTTTAAACTATCTAGGAAGGCTGTATAACTTTCTGAACAGAGCTCTCCTCTCTGTATTAAGGCAGAAAGGTTGACCAGCATGTTTTCACAAGGTAACTGCCTCTAGGGATATTAATAAACTGTTAACATGTCTGCTGAGAATCTGTTTTGCCCTATCTTAAGTTGGTGCACACCCCTAGTCATTTTACCAACCTATTCCACTGACCCCCAGCCATGCACTGAATCACAGAGCAGGGCTGACCAGACCCTACAAGCAGTATTTCAAAATGTTCAGATAAAGAGCTGATAAGATCTCTATAGTCTTCCTACAAAGCCCTAGGAAGCCTGAGCTTGTCTTGCCTCTGACCCCTCCAAACTGAGATTTCAATGTTTTTATTTCTAAGTACCTTCCTTCCTAGTTTCCTGGGCCCAACTCATTCCTGCACAGTGAACAAAGATAATCCACTTGTGCCAGATTCCAGCAGCTTGGATTTTCAACAGTCCCAGGCCCCAGCAGACCCAGCACCTTCCCCCTCATCTGAGAGCTGCATGGCTTCCTGTGCTGCAGCAGGAGTGCAGCTGAAGCAGCAGCCTCAGGGCCTGCTGTCACAGCCACAGCCCCATGTCCCTCGGCCAGAAAGGACCACGAACAGACATTGCATTCACCAACAAGTCACACCTGCAACACTTGCAAGATGATACTTATATCCATCAGCCCAAAAAGAAAATGTGTTCCTACTGAATATAATATCAAACAAGGGAAAAAACAGCAGCATGACTCCAGATAAGACTGGCTGTTAGTGGTACAATTCCCAGTTCTTGCAGCTGAGTTTCCTGCTACCACAAATAGAACCATTATCTACAAGTCAGGCAAATTTGTAAATAGAGATGACTTCTACTCAGACCGAGTAATTCTTCCAGATAGATACAAAGAACAGAACTGAATACAAACACCATGGCTATTGTAGCAAAGCTGCACCTGATATCTTGCTGCAGGTGACACTGGTGAATCTCTATCCACTAGAGAAAAATGTATTCTGGGAGCAGCAGTACTTTCCAAAACTAGACCGCTCATGTCCCAGGCCTCAGGCCAACATGTCATATACGGTCAGGACAGAAGTCTGCAGAAATGTGCTCAAACCAGCTTTTTGTTATTAACCTGATCTGCCATTTGAGAGTTTTCTGGAAAAGATACAACTCTATCTTTACAGAAGGTAAAATATTCCTCAAAATTGCACAGAATTTTGCTGTCTTGGAGTGCTACAGTAAAACCCCAGTAGTACAAATAAAACCAGCATCATTACACTAACTTCCCACTTTCAAACTAGGCACACACCATGCCTTTAAGATTACAATCACTGTATACTAGACTTTGCAAAGTTTTTGGTTGTTCATATCATCATATGATACTCTCTACACTCTATCTCCAAACCACATAGAGATCAACTCTCAGACATCACAGAATAGAGCAAGCAATTTTTTTTATTAGTCTATTCATTTTTTCTTCTAAATGCCCAAACTCAAAGTGCAACAGGCTAGCTTTTTTTATATTCAGGCATGGATTCAAAGACTCAGTAAGCCAGAGAAACAGGTTGTAGAAGTCAGGCATCCTACAGTGACAGAAGGAAATCATAATATTATCTGTCATTGTCTTGCAAACAGGAATTCTATTTTCAAATAGGCATTGACAAATGCAAAAATTGTAATTTCATGAGCCCTCACAGAGCTCAATGTTCCCAAGCATCAGCTGGGAACAAATAACTGCTTTAATGCTGACTTTTGGAAATAGGGGCAGAGAACAGATATAATCTGAATCTGACAACCGCATGAAAACCCAACAGTCACTTTCTGCAACACTAAGTTTTACAGTTCTATCAGTGTACTCACTCTATCAGCATACAGAGCTGCTCAAATTGGTCTGACAACATCCATTTTACTTGCTCCTGACTGACAGAATCAGGTGCAGCATACTCCAGAGGGAATGGATGCTTCCCTATTTTAAGTAGTTAATATTTCAATATGCTATCAATGCAACTCTGCTTAGCAAAGGGGAAGATTACACATTGTAGGTGGTCATCCAAAGTAACCAGACATTTCTTTCTTCACCAGCCAACCCTTATTACTTTCTGCAAGTCTAAAAATACTATCCCAGCATGCAAAGTTACTTAAGCAAAGCAATTCATCCATACACAGCTCAGCTTCCTGCTAAAATCCACTTCATTTGAAAAAGGCAGTTTCCAAAGAAAGGATTATCCAGCTGCAAGACCATAGATACATAAATACATACATACATATATATATATATTTATCAGTGACATCAAGACATACCAGGAATATCCAAACAAGGGCTGTTACCCTCCAAAGTCAGCAGTAGTAGTTATAGAATGGCTGCTGATTTACAGAGGTTAGAGTTGGAGTTCCACAACAAGACTGTTGAAATTTGTCAGTCACCAGTTTCCTGAATCCCAGCAGCTCTAACCATGCCACCTGGAAGCCCACAGACCACCTGGATGCCACAGCCTGTATAAGGCAGTGGAGACTGACCCAGAAGGCTGTGACCCTATTTTGAAAAGTCAGTTTTGTTTACATGAAAAACTAAACCCTGGACAAATGGGTCACAGACTTTTAGATACAGGCCTGTAGCTATTTCTGAGTAACATATTCAACAAGAAACTATGCAGATGCATTAAAGAAATGCTTTTGTATCAAGGGTTCAATTGACAAAACTGAATAAATAAACCTGTAAATAGCTGCAGGGAACCAGCTAAGACTGGAAGATGTGAGCATTTTATCACTGGTTTTGAAGAAGCAAGAAAACCAACTTTATGAACACTGATATCAACCTCTGTACCATTCTACCAAAAGAATGAAAGAGCATATTGGTGACAATTCATCATATTTCAGTGAAAGTCTGGAAAAACAACTGTTAAAACCAGAACAAGAAGTAGTAACTACCAATGCAGTAAAACAGTACTTCACTTCTCCCAACCATTTTAACAAACCCTGAAATGCTGTCTGTATAGGTATCAAAAATGTAAAAAAAGCCTAACACCTATATGCCTAGCACCTTCTACTTTTGAAAATGATAAATGATATTCTGTTGTATTTAGGGGGAAAAAAAGTAACGTTGAATGCTAAAACAAATCTTATATAGCTGCCTGGAACTAGAGATTTGATGCACAAGAGTAACTTGGTGTTTGTTAACTGAGGCATCTGTTCATGGTTTCACAAAATAAGCTCTAGTGGCCTACTACTTCCACGTCTTCTACGAGTACACAACTGAGAACTGAAGGATGGAAATAAAGCTATTCTGCTACTACTCCATCATTATAAAGATCTTAAGAGGTGGGACTTTCAACAATCACTTCTCCCAAGCCCAGGAATGCTTCATCTCTATGTGCAGGATGTTAAGTGAAGATGACAGGTCTGCATCAATGGACAAGACACTCCTAACAAAACTCAAACAAAGAAACAGAAGAGGTGAAAGCATGGCCAGCCTATTCAAGGAGAAATCAAGGTACTGTTTGAGCATGCAAGGGTGGGGACAGGAAAGCTAAAGCCCATTTGAGTTGAGTCTGGCAAGGGACAAAGTACAAGAAGGACAGTAAGAATGCCTTCTACAGGTGCATCAGGACCTAAAGGAAGGGAAGACAAGGCAAGGTGTGAGCCTGATGCTGAATGGGGCCAGGGAACCTGATGACAAAGGACACAGAAAACAAGACCGGTACTGCATGTCTTCTTCAATGACAAGACTTGCCTTCAGGAATCCCAGGTCCTGAGATCTCATGCAGGGAAGACTTATCTTTGGTGAAGTAGGATCAGGAATACAAACACTTAAACAAACTTAAAAAAAAAAATATCTTACACTGAAAGGGACCATTCGAGACTGACTTTTTCAACCCCCCTGCTCAGGCAGTGCCACCTAGAGCCAGCTGCCCATGACCATGTCCAGACAGCTTTTAAATACCTCAAAGAATGGAGACTCAGTCTCTAAACAGTGCTCAGTCACTTTCACAGTAAAAAAGTATTTCCTGGTGCTCAGAGAGAACATCCTCTGTTGCAGTTTGCACCTATTACTACTTGTCACTGGGCACCCCCAAAAAAACCTGGCTCTGCCTTCTTTGCACCCTCCCTTCAGGTATTTGTACACACTGAGAAGATCTTGCTGAGCCTTCTTTTCTCTAGGCCAAACAGTCTCAACTCTCCCAGCCTTTCTTCATACAAGGAAAGTCCCTTAATCATCTTAGTGGCCCCTGCCCAGTAACTCCACCTCTCACACTGGGGGCTCAGAACTGGACACTACACTCCAGATGTGGCCTCACCAGTGCCAAGTGAAGGGAAGCTGTTGGAGTAACCTTGATGGGAGAGCAGTGGATGCTGCTCATCTCTACATTGGTAAGGCTTTCAACAACATCTACCAGCACATACTCAGACAAGCTGATGAACTACCAACTAAAGTAGAGAATAGTGAGGTGGACTGAAAACTGTCTGCACTGCTGGAATCAAGAGGCTGCGGTGAATGGCACAAAGTTCAGCTGGAGGGTGGTCACACCAGCATACACCAGGGATCAGCACTGGGACTAACACTGATTATCATCCTCACTCATGACTTGAGCAGTGGGACAAAGTAGACATACAGTTCCACAAATTATATAATTGCAGACATCAAGACACGGTTCATTTGAATTACCTAGAGGCAAACCTGTAAAAAGAGATTTTTCACAAGTCCTTGTCAGAAATATTTCCATACAAAAGTTCTTAAATGCAAAATTTCCTTCTCTCAGTTCTTGAAGTTATTATGTGGCTGCATGTATAAACTGTCATCAAATAAAGATAACCAAGCACTTCCAACAGTGGCCACAAAGACAACCCCCACAGGACCTGTCAAGGGCAGGAAACAGCCTGCACCTCATGCTTGGTTGGCACCAACCCCTTTCACAAAGTAACTCATCTTCCCTTAGCTTAGCATGAGAATGGGCACCAGGCAAGACCCAGCATACAGGAAGTTCTGGACCAGCAATACAGGTCCTATGGAAGTAGAAATCCACATACCACATCCTCTTCCTACTGTGCTGAAACATTACTTGAAAACCTTGGGCACTAGTGCTATAAAGCATAAAGACAAAGCAAGATTAACTAAGAAATACAGGCAGCATTTGTAATGTAAGAGACTTAGTTTTATTGACATGATTCCATCATTATTTATCATATTCTAAAATATATACAAACATGTAAAAAGGACAACCTACAAACTGATCTGCATGCAAAAGGCTAGAATCAGACAGCTAACACAAGAACCCCAGAGACTGACTCTCCTACTTTCAGTGCAGGTTATCACATTCTTAACAGAAACAATAAAAAAGCAACTGAATAGAACTGACAGACTTTACAGTCTATCTTCAATTACAAAAACAATTTTGGCCTACATTAAAACTCTAGTGGAAAACCATGTGTTCAAACACTGCTGTAGGCACTTCCAGGACAGGTTAGCCAATTCCTTCAGAGATATTGGGAATATGCCCAAGAATAAAATAAGCCAACTAACCTGTCATCCCCCAGTACATAATAGACTTTAACAGCAAACTCAGAAAATCCTCCCGTAAAGTAAAATGATATCTCTCAAGTTACATTGTATTTTGATCCCTAGTAGAATATTAGCAGCTACATTCTCATTGTCTTTTCCTTTATTTCTGCTTTCTGTATTACCTACATCTGGCCAACTTCAGAGCCTGTAAACACCAGTAGTGGAGAAAAAACTGATCTCAAGCACACTCATTCACATCTCTGCATGATTCAGCCCAGGTTAGACATACCAGTGGAATCCTCCTGCAGTGCCAGGTCTGCTGCTTGGGCCTGGTCCCAGAACCCAGAACTGAAATGAAAGAATACAGCTCTAATTCTTCCTTATTTCAAAGAAAGAAAAAGGATTAACAGACTACCTGAACAGTATGGGAAGTGGTAAGGGAAGGGCAGGGATAGATGAAGCAACTAGAATAGTCATTTGTTAGAAGAGATGCAAGCAAGAGGCAATGTAGGGCAGAGCAGCTAAAAACAGAAAAAGGGAGCAAAGAAGGTTAAAGCAGAGGAAGGGCAAGACCAAAAATGCAAAGCAATGTTAAAACCTGGCCATGAAGTCATCTCTTAATTGCTACAAACATAAGCCTAGCTCCAAATACACAAGACTGAGGCCAGACAACACTAATGGGCCATTTTTATGGAGCAATGAAGAGCTACTGCTGTACTTTTAGTTTCGAGAGGTTCTTTCTCATATCATACATAAAAATCTAAGTTAAAAACCTTACTAGTCATCTAAAGCCAAATCTAGGAAGCTGAAGTGCCTCTAACAAGTTCCCTGGCAAAGGATGGTCAGAATCAAACAATTCCCTTTACCATAAAAAGCTGTACCACCACAGGTTTGTCAACCATGAGCACAAGCCTAAAGCATTTGGAAAAGAGGAAAGATTGAACCACTGCTGTATGCACTGCATACATCTACTCCACAAAGAAAAAACTGCTAATCCCATTACAGTGTAAGGTTAAGGAAAGAATGCTGATATAGAAATACTACTATGATACTGGGAAGCAGACAGTCTACATAATAATATCAAAAGAAGCTACTAAAATTAGCTAAATATTTGTTTGATACAGTTACAAAAAACACCAACTACAACAAATTTAGCTAATTGTTGGGAGTCAAACTCCAAAAGACATTTATTCTTATAATTAGAATCAAAGAAAACATGTCTTGACAGTATTCTGATTTCAGATGCTTGAGGTAGTAATAATCTACTAAAAAAAGGAAGTCCTGTCATTTTGAGATTATCTCCCTCCCCACCCAGTTGAACCTTGCTAGATACTAAGCACAAGACTGCCTCATGCATTAAATATAAACTTCTGGTAAGAAATTATTAATTTGAAGGTAGCACAAAATGCTGAAGGGCAAAAAAAAAAAAAAAGTCCATATCCTACAGAATAGCTCAAAAAAAAGTATGTATTTCTTAATTCACTTTTATCAGCTTGCTAATTTGGGACTATTACATTATATATCATAGGTTTGTCCCTATACCCCTTGATCTCCCATTAAAGCTTTCTTAAGCAGATTGAGTGCTTCTTACTTCTTACTATCAACACCTGACTGATCTTTCTAGGGAAGATAGTTTACTAGCTATCCACAGGAAACAAGCTCTTAACTCCCTTGCCTTTCTCTTGAATCAGATCCTCAGACAACTATTTGACAAGAAAAGAAAACATACTTACTCTTTGAAGAAAAGAAGCTGATAAACTCCACCAATTTGCCAACCCACTTTCGTAATTTTATTTCTTTGCTTGAATTTTGCTCTTCCTGTAGACTACCACAAACTTTTTTTTCCCTAATTTTTTTAGAGCAGAATTAATTAAAAACCCTTACGTACTGTTGTTATCTCCATGTTCCTAAATAATGTTCTTAATTTAGAAAATATTAACCTCACTTTATACAATATAACTCCTAATTGAGAATAAAGCAAGCCACCCTGACTTCAGCCATACTGAAGATCTCCAGTACATTTAAAGTGCCTCTTTTTTCTCAAAGAGCAGCCACTGAAATACTCACTTGCTGAGAGCTACACAATTTATCAAATTAACTACGTAACCAGCAGCACTATGATGAAGTATTACATAGATACAGTAGGGATGTCTAAATATATTTATTACAATGAAAACATCATCAAGTTGTATACTTTTCCATACAGAGAGACATAATACAGTCTATTTTTAATTTCTGTACCATACCAAAATCAGAATTCTATCTCAAGGCACATCTGACTTCAGCAACAGATCAGGCCATCTCTGAAAATAGTGATACACAGATTACAAATGATTCTGGGGTTTGTGGCATTTCTTCCCCCAACAGCCTAAATCTATTTCTCAGCACACAATGTCAAGAATGTGTTTTCAACTCTACTGCAATATATACTTCAATCCCTGCTAAACATAACTGAAAACTTTACTAAGGCAGAAGCCAGCACACTTGAATCTCTACCATATTAAGTTACTTCATTGAGCAAAAATATCAGGAAGCCACCCCCGCCTTTGAGCCCATCATGCCTCTCCTTCCAAACAACTTGCACAGTGGCTTACTATTTTATACCAGGAACCTGATAGTGGACATACAGAATGCCACAGTTGTTTTTCACTCACCTACAAAATACTTCGGTTTCACTTGACAGTTATGAGATTACAACAACTGAAAGCAGAAAATACTTGCAAGACATTAAGCTAACATTGTAGCAATTTTCAGAGAACAAAGCTGTCACTTGAATAGACAGGTGCCTACATTTCACACTCTTGGAAGGGACAAAGACAATCCACACTCAGCTTGATCTCAGGAGCAAGCTTAGGTTACAAGGACAAGTCCATCCAGAAAAGCAGATACCAAGCTCGGGCCAAGAGCAGCTTTGAATCGTGAGGAAGGACGAAAGGAAGAACTGAGCTTATTCTGATAGATGAACGTAGGGTAAGAAACTGTATGCCAAACACAAAATTTAGGAATTTGCTAAGAACAGTTCTTAGCAAAGCACAGCCTCAGCTCAAGCAACTCTAATCAAGTGTTGCTGGGGAAGGAAGAGGAGGAAGGGTTCATGGGACAGGCAGCTGCTGTAGCAATAGGAGAAGGCTGAAATAGCGAGGCTGCTTCAGGAGTAACACCCCTGTCAATAAACACTTTACGATTTATTCTAATTTTAACTCCCCTCCTTTTTTCCTCCAAAGATTTAACCCCTTTGCTAAAGCAGGCTGCAGACGGGGTGAGAAAGGAGAGGAACCAGAGCACTATTCTCCAGCCAGAGGAGGGCTCAGAGGAGCCTCACACCCGCAGAGACGCCCCTGAGCCAGACCCCGAGAGCTGCGGGCATAGGAGCCTCTATAGGAAACTGAAGTAAGAGCAGGGAGTATTCAAACCCTATCACATATTTGGAAAAAAGCAAACAAACAAACAAACAAACAAACAAAAAAACCGAGTTAGATCATGAGGAAAGCAGTTTTAAGCCATTTGCTTTACTCTCGTTTCTCTCAGCCTCCAGACGGGGGATGGAGCAAGGTGAAAGGCCAGTGTCGCCGCCTGGCTCACTCGGAACCCGCGCAGGCTGGGCTGAAGGAGCCCGGCCCGCCCACGGCGGACCCGGGACGTGCCGGCCCCTCTGGCCGGGCAGCGGGGAAGGAAAGGCCGGGGCGAACCGCGACGGAGGCTGCGGCTCCCGGGGGAAGGAGGCCCGGCCCGGCCCGGCCCCGCACCGGCCACGCGGGGGAAGGCAGCGGCAGCGAGGCCCGCGGAGCGCGCCCCGGGGCGGCGGGAGGCGGCGTCCGCAAAGAGCGGCGCCTCCCGCGGGGAAGGAGGCGGCGGAGCGGAGCCCACGCCGCCCGGAGGGCTGAGAGGAAGGGCCCGTGCCGCGCCGGGCGAGGGCCGAGGCAGGGGAGGGGGCGCGGGCAGGCCCCGCCTTACCTCCCGCCGGCGGCCGCTTCTGCCTGGCCGAGCGAGCGGCGCTCCCGAGCCCGCGCCGGACGCCGCTGCCC
>VWZP01006719.1:213208-228351 GCA_013396995.1 Dicaeum eximium
CGTCGCCTCCTGCCGCCGCTCAGCAGCCGCTGACGAAGGCGGGATTGGGCGGGAGGCGGAGGGGGCGCCGCCGTTTCCCATTGGCGGGGCCTCCGTCCTCGCGCGCTACGCCTTTGCGACGTGATGACGCAGCGCGCGGCCTGGCCTGGCTCCCAAGATGGCGGCGCGCAGGGCGCGGNGGTGGGTCTGAGAGGGTGAGCATCCCGGCCGGGCTGGGGCTGCAGGGGCGGAGCCGCCCTCGGTGGGTTCGTCTCAGGTAAGGTGTGAAAAAGCCGCGATCAAACTCTAAAACTCCTCCAGTTTAATGGGATGCGTAAAAAGGCAGGGGAAACTTATTATTTCCGGGCGTTGCGGTCTGGACTGGGACGTTTAAGATGGTTGATTAATGATGTTTGCGGGTGGTAATTTTCGTTCCTGGTTCCGTATTCGGAAATGCTTTCGCTTCTTTATAGAAGCAGATATCGTCGCTTCAGGCGCTTTTAGTGTTAACTGGTTTTCAGGCGCTTTTGAAGTTAGAAGGCAAAATATCTCGTAAGGAAGAAGGATCGTTACAGTTAGAAAATATAGCACTTTTCTAGTAAATATGATGGGAATGTGTGGATGTGGCCTGGCGGGCTTTTGTTGATTCTGGAAATAGTTTTTAGTAGCCGTTTACTTTTTCTTGTGACAGAATTTAGATCTGTCTGTGACCGATACCACGAGTTGTGAAGGTGATTCCAAAACCACCGTGAGGCAAAGACAGTTTCCTTTATTCTGAAAAAGAGAAACTTTTTGAAGGTGAGCGAGGTGCTGATTGTAGGCATCGTTCTGTGGCCGTTCACGTGATCTTCCTTCCGTTTTCGGAAGGGAAAAGTCTCGAAAAGTAATAGCTGATTTTAACAGTTCGAAGTTTGGGTCTTCCTGTGACTGCCTTGCTTAGAGCGAATATATTGCATCATGTCTTAATCACTGTCTGTTATGCAAACCTTTGCAGGTGACTGCAGTAATCTGTGAAAGGTGTCTGTAGTTAGTTGAACTGGGGTAAGAGCAGTTCTGTGCCTGAAAGAAATAAAGGCAGCAAGTGCTGATTCTTACAGCTGAGGCATGGCTGAACATCTGTCATAATTCAAACACCAGAAAGGTGCCTGCAGAGCTTCGTGATCTGCATCTGTGTACACAAAATGCTGGTAAAGACAGGCACGTAGGAGACCCCTGGAGTATATTCAGTTGCTTTGTTTGGGGGATGATTTTAGATGCTGCCTTACTCTGTAAACTCACATCGGTTCTCTTAATCTTGGTGTGTGAAAGAATACTGATACTTTTTTTTTCTTTAAGTAATACAAGTACAGGTCACTTTAAAAAGCTTCTGCCAAGAGGTTGCTCCTCAGGGTATCCCTGGGAGGAGGCAGGTATTTAAGAGGCCGTTCAGGCTCACCTCATCAGTGCCTTTCCTAGTTACCAGTAGTCAGCTAATCCCCCTAACTTCTCAAGTCTTTCTGCAGCCATCACTGAATTTTTTTTTCCTACTTCTGTGGACAAAGTAGATGGAAGTTGTTCTACTAAGAAATAGCAGATATTGTTGGAGATGTATTCTTGAAGTTTCCTTAATAAACAGGTAACAGCAAGGATAACCTATGGCTTTTTCTTTGATTGTATTTGCAATGTATGGGGAGGATAAAGGTAAAGTTATTTATTGCTTGTCTTTGAGCATATGAAAAAGTTCTTTCCAACTGGCAAGGCTAAGCACTATTCCTCTTTAATCCTCTTTGAGCAGGAACTGGAGAAGACAGTTTTCTCTATTTTTAAAGAATTCCTTTTTTCTTTTGTTCAAGGTCCTGAAGTGACTCTCTGAAGACTTGGTTTTTTGAAAATTTAAAAAGCAAAGACAATTTTGTTTTAATAAATGAAGGAGAATAAAGAAAATTCCAGCCCTTCTGTAAACTTGGCAAACCTGGACCATACAAAGCCATGCTGGTACTGGGATAAGAAAGATTTGGCACACACACCATCACAGCTTGAAGGGCTTGATCCAGCTACGGAGGCACGATACCGCAGGGAAGGGGCCAGATTCATATTCGATGTGGGAACACGTTTAGGGCTGTATCCTTTAAACTCATCTTGGTAGGAAATGTCTTTAGGAATAGTGAGTTTTCAGAATAAAATATACAAGAAATGTGACATGTTCAGCTGTTTAATTGCTAATCAAAAAGATATTTGTGTTTACGTGTCTTTTGATGTAACATGTTCCCTAGCAATTTCTATCCATCCATTGGATAAACAAGGTTCCCATTTGGTGACAGAAGTAAGATGATACAAATTTTCCAATTAAGAGTAACTTCTGTGAGTTGTGAAACTCAATGTTTCACTATATGAATCTACATTACTTCTCAAATTTTGAATTTTTCCCTCAGTTTTCTAGATCCTGCCTGTGAGTTTTCCAACCTCTACCTCCCCAGTCTTGGTCTTTGGTGGCTGTTTTTTTGTTTCACTGGTTTGGGATTTACAAATTTGTGTATAAGTTCTCCCACCTGTCCCTCTGTCTCATAGACAGCCACCTAAATTTTCTGCTTCCTATATTCCTATGCTTCCTTTAATCTCCTTAGCTGTTTCTTCAATAAAGCATGGTGAAGACAAATTTTTTACTTTTCTTAAAGTGAAGAATAGGGAGCATTTTCAGATTTTATTTGTATTTGTAGGTGTGAATAGTAACTTTCCTCCACACCAGCACTTGAATGTGAAGTGATAATTGTTCTGTTCCTTCGTGTACCTACTGCTGGGTTTGACCTTCTCTGAAGCAGGTATGGTGCAACAGAGGCATGAATTTATGTGCATCTTGTAAATACAATCAGGACTTTGCACACTTACAACAAATGCTTTAGATATCAGCTGCTTCTGGGCCTCATCAGAGTATTTACACAGCTTTAAGGGCTTCTGTGGATTTTTTTTTTCCCCTAAAGCTCCTGTTTTACTTGCAATGTTTTCTAACTGGTCACTGAATGGCCAATTACTTGAAGTACTTGATAAAGCAGAATCCATTGTGCATGTTTGGTGTTAAATTTGTTTTACATGCTGTTTGAAAGTCCTTAATCTGCACCACAGACATTATGACACTCTAGCAACCGGAATAATTTATTTCCATCGGTTTTATATGTTTCATTCCTTCAAACAGTTCCCAAGATATGTAAGTATTTAGAATATTGATGACTTAATTTAATGATTGCACTAGGCAGGGACTATTTGAAATAGTGATTAGTCACCTGGGTACTACTACTGCTGTTCACTACAGAAAGGTGGAAAATTAGCATTTTGCCTTTTAATTATTACAGCTTAAAATTTGTTGTTCTTGCCTGTTTACACATTTCTGTTCATGCTCAGAAATGTATTGGCATTGCAGTTATGACTTGCTCATATTGTTCTTCAGGATGGCAGCTGTGGAGCTGGCACTTCTGTATTAGCTGAAAGAAAAAAATAAGTGTAATACAGTTTTAAAACTGCTTGACAGAAGACATTGAACTGGGACAAATTGTGCCTTGGGTTTCTGACCTTGAAATTAAGTTGTATAAAATAAACAGTTTTCCAAATTCTGTATTTTTTCTCTGAGAAAATAAAAGTTTAACATTATATTAAAATAGAATAGAAAATAGAAATTAGTATGCTCATTAAGTCTTTCCTGGGAGACTTCTACAGTACTGCTAATGGAAACTGACAGTACTTTTATAATGCTACACTGTATTTATATCTACATGGAGACCACTTTTTGAAAGCACTTGCCTTTTTTTAGGTGACAGGAGCCTGCTGTCTCTTCCTAGCAGGAAAGGTTGAAGAAACACCCAAGAAATGTAAAGACATAATTAAAACAGCTCGTAGCTTGCTAAATGATGTACAGTTTGGGCAGTTTGGAGATGACCCAAAGGTAAAAATAATGATGTTGAAATTGATTTCATCCTATTGTACTGTAGTGAAGTGACACACATTCAATAGAGCATTGACTGATTTTCAGTTGTTCTAAATTAAATTAGATGTTCAGCATGCATTTATGGTTCTTCTGGGTAATGTGGTTGGTAGCTATTAAAGTAATTCTTCTAGTAGCTTCTTCTTCAAGTAGCTTTGGGAGCCTACTGGAATAATTGTTTTCATTAAAAGTTTGCATTTTATTTCATGTAAATTCTGATACGATTTTGCAAATTAAAGTAAATTTGAGTAATTTCAGCCAGAGCAAGAAATGTTACTAAGACATAAATCATCTGAATGGGACTTCGAGAAATAATTAATAGCAAATCTTAAATAAGAGAAGTAGCTCTCAAAAGTATTGAGAAGTTTCTTGGTTACAGCACTGACTTGGCAAAACTATGCTTCTCTTAAAATTTGCTTATTTTAAATAGCAGAAGGACTTGAAACTTTTGAGTGAAATGTGGTAGAGCTTATATTTTTGTTGTGATTTTGTATCTGGCAATTTCATGCTGTGTCTGGTTCAGTTCATTCCTCTGCAGAGGAAGAGAGATTTAAAACATCAAATCCCCTGTCCTCACTCAAATAAATGTGAAGAAAAGGTATCTCAGTTTAAAATAATATTAAAAGTTGGAGAGCTTTCTGTTCTCCTTGGAGTCAAACATGGCTGCCTGGAGGTGCTGTGTAGTCATGCCCTATACTGGCAAAAGTATTTTTGACTGAAAGAAGGAATAATACTGTGGTTAATAATACTGAGAATTACTGTGTAATTCTCTATAGGAAGAAGTGATGGTACTTGAAAGAATCTTACTACAGACAATAAAGTTTGATTTGCAAGTGGAACATCCATACCAATTTCTTCTCAAGTATGCCAAACAACTCAAAGGTAAAGTATTGCAGGATGAGTAAGTAATGCCTGTTATTGATTTCCAGAACTTAATATATTAACAGTGCAGGAATATTCTACTTCCAGCTTGACGTCTCTCCTAATTTTATGTCCTAATTTTTTTCTGATTGTTTTTCAGGAGACAAAAATAAAATTCAAAAACTGGTTCAAATGGCATGGACATTTGTCAATGACAGGTAAGATACAACTAGGAAACATTCTGAAAGTGAAATAGTTACTGTTGCTTACTTTGTTCTGGTTTGGATATTTTTTTGACAAATAGTTGATTTTTTTTTTTCTGCTTGTTACATGTTTTCTTGGTCGTGTTCCTCAGCTTTTCTTTCCATCTTTACTATGACAGTTCCATTGAGCACAGAATCTGGAATGAGTATGAAGTAGACCAGTAAGACCTCTGCAATATTGTGGTACTAATTTAGTGCTGCATTAAAAAGAAACTTACTGTTCGGAAGGGGCAAATCGAATTTTAAATCGCCAGGATACAAACCAGCTTCTTGCCAAATCTGTGATACATGGTACATTCTGAAAAAAATAAGTCACTTCTCAATTCCATCAATAGATTTTTAATGTGATATTTTGGTAATAGTGAAGTAGCCAATAAATTCACTGAGGAATACAGTTTTTAGCACTGGATTTACAATTTATTGAATAATGAATTTGTAAGAATCACATCAATTAATGGGAGTGTATGTAAAAGCATTTCTCATGTGGTGTTGAAAAAATAACAAAACAACTTGACACACTTTAGTCTTGTTCAGGAGGATTCTACAGAGCTGGGCAAGTTAATTCATTAAGGACTTGATTACTTTTTGTTTCCATAGCAAACTCTTAAGAAAATGTGTAAGTGGTGTGACTTATTCTGGTCCAGAAATTGTGAATACATAGCTTTCAGTCGTGCCTACAGCAGTAGAACATCATAAAAAAGAGGTGCATTTTTAATCATATGCCTGATTTGAATTAGCCCTTTGTGGGTTCAGATTTTGTAAATACCACCTAAACGCTCCAAATTCATTTGACCAAAATTAGTGTGGATCTCAAGAGATGTTTACTTCAGCTGCTGTCAGTCTTGCAGATGATGATCTCACAGAATAAAATGTGGCAGAACAAAATTATGGCATGACTATCAGTGTTAAGTCTGTCAAACTACTGTAATTTATCCGTCAAAGTTTGGACACCATTGTACTTGGAATTAGATAGTGTTTAATATTTTAAAAAAAACCTAACAATTAAAATGCTCTTCAGGAAAACACTTGTATGAAGTTGGAGGAATCATGCATAATAATTATCTCTGTTCTGGAGAGGCCATATTGTGCTTACTTAATAAGCACCATATTATCATATTAGAAGTTTACTTCATTTGTAGGACCCTAGGAAAATAATTCTGTGCTTTGCACTACAGGCCTTTAAGATAGGGAGTTCTGTTCTTATACAGCCACAGTGAATTCATGGAAATTCAGCTGGCTGGCTGAATTTAAATTCTGTAAGCAGATTGATTATATGTTACAGAATCCATGGAGAAAAGAGAGAGAAAATATTTCATAGTTTAAAATTGATATCAGGAAATAGTAATTGATTATGACAGGAACTTAATTAATATCAATAATACCAATATCATGAATTATTTTAGCATTAGCTTTAACAAAGGCTGTTCAAAAGATAACCTTTTATATGTTGATCTAAAACTTATGTTGCACTTGACAAGTTGCTTTACAAGTTCATGTTAGCTGTTCTGTGAGGTTTACAAACATTTGGGTGTTCTGATTTCATGACAGTGGTAGTCCAGAAATAGTTTAGTTTTGTAAACTCTTTTGTTTAACAGGGCTGTTAATTAAAATTGCCTGACAAGTTAGAATTGTGGTGGGATTTTATACCCTGTTAATTATAGCTGCTGTACATTAAAGTGCACTTGGACAATCAGGTAATCTCCAGGGTTGTGTTTTGTTTTGGTTTATTTTCTGTTGCAGTCTCTGCACTACACTGTCCCTGCAGTGGGAGCCTGAGATCATAGCTGTTGCAGTTATGTACTTAGCAGGGCGTTTGTGTAAGTTTGAAATACAGGAGTGGACATCAAAACCAATGTACAGACGATGGTGGGAACAGTTTGTCCAAGATGTTCCTGTTGATGTTTTGGAAGGTATGAAAACCATTTTCCCGCAGCATTTCTTGTAACTGTGTGGCCTAGGTGATAAGTAAATGCAAATAGCTTTTTATCTAGGTTTCAGTCAAAACAATCTTGTGTCAGGTATGTAACTCAGGTTGTATGTGCTATGCCCTAATCAGGTTTTAAATTGAACTGGCTTAGCTTAGAAGCATATTTAATCATCATGATTAGTCTTTTGTTCAATGTTTGCTTTACAATTTGTTTCATTTATAACACATCTGATTAGCCTGACTTGTCATGGTGTGTTTTCTATTTTTTTAATGATTATCTACTCCCCATTTTAAATAAGTGTTTCTACAAACACTGGAACTAATGGAGCTTGATTTCCAGCGGTTTTCCCATTGCTAATTGATCTCTTTGACCAAATTATGCTAGAATAGAAGGTTTTTTGTGATGCACCATGAATGATGAACAGATTATGGGGGACTTTTAGCTCCTAACATGTTGGAAGAAGAATTTAATACTAGTCCTTTGCTTAGTTTCCTAAAACTACTTGGACTGGCCTAACTAGACATGTATGTTTTAACATGTAATCTTCCACTTGCTGTCTTGTGTATTACTGTCCTGTGAGTGTGGTTACCTGGCTCTCCAGGCACACAGTAACAACATACAGTGTATTATTACCAAGACTGTGTTCTTCTCTAAAAGTGTGCATATACATGTACATATTGCTCAGGATAGGCAGAAGAAACTCAGAAATGCAAGTATAAGTCGAAAATCTGGTTTTAAAAAGTTATTTCATTCATTATAATGGTGAATAATATTTGCAATTAATTTTTCCAAAGTTGATGTGCAGTAAAAATCAGAGTTGATAATTGTGTTAAATATACACTTGTACATTTTGTGGTTGTAATACTTCGGGATTTTCTTTCTTTATTATTAAGATATCTGTCATCAGATCCTGGATCTGTACTCACAGGGAAAACAGCAAATGCCTCATCATACCCCTCATCAGTTGCAGCAGCCACCATCTCTTCAGTCTACACCCCAGGCACCTACAGTACAGCAGTCACAGCAATCCCAGAGTTCAGAGCAATCCCAGACACAGCAGCAAAAAGAGTCGCAGCAGTCAGCACAGCAACAGCAGCAGCAGCAGCAAACACAAGCACAGCAATCTAAAAAGCCCTCTCCCCAGTCAAGTCCTCCTAGACAGATTAAAAGACCAGCAGTAAGTTGAACTTTAACTTGCAATTTATTTTCAGGCTGATCTGATGCCCATTTGATTTAAAGGCCACAGTGTGTGGCAGACTTGTGTTTGCTTTAAGAATGAGCTTTGTAATTAATTTTATGTAGTTGATTTTCCTTGTTTATGTGGCAACTTTGTTAATGCCAAACAGTTCTGGTATGTGACATTCCAGTTGAGCCGAAAGCCATGGAGAGGCTTTTAAGTCAACATGAGCTCTTCAGGTTCTCAGTGTTTGTGGTTCTGGGCTATCAAACTTTGTTGTTCAAACTTCGTTGCTTTCTCTATTAAGCAGGTTTAACTTAGGGAGGGTTTCTTGTGCCGCACCTGAATGTAGAGATGTGCACAATGCTGATGAAGACATGATTTGACTCTGATTACTAATGTTAAGAGAATAGTGACTTCTACAGTTACGTCGAAATTATTGAAAAAAGTATTTTAAAATAATTCTTTAACAGTAGCAGCCTATATATCATCATACTTTATAGCCCCACTTTGTCCATAATATCACATCATAATTGAAAATAAGAAGCTACATTAGCAGTTGGTTAGTGTCACAAGTACTCTGAGCACTTTTCAACAGCCATCAAGTTCAAATGAAGCTTTCAGATTTTAATGTATACTTCTATTATATTTTTTTCACTTGTAAGTTTAAAAAAAAAGTGTTGCCCAAGTCTTCTCTCATGTCAAGTTGGCAAGAGGAAGTTCTCAGAACTACAGTCTTGGGAACAAGTCCTTTTAGGATGTAAATTTTGTTCCAGCTTTTGTTGCAACTTGTAATTAATGCATGCCCAAACTAGAGAACAGACATCAGGGGAAAAAATCCTAAACAACAAACTAAAAAAACCAAACTGAAAACTAGGAGTAAGCAGGAAATATTGAATGAAATGGAATTGGAAGAGTGGAGCATCTTCCTGATGGAAGACTCCCAAAAAAGACAAACATGTAACTCTGTAAAACCTTGGCCTTGTAAGTGCAGGAAAGAGCTTACTAGAGGAAAAGGCCTGCTCTGAAATTTTTAGTTGTTGCACTGAACTTTAGCATTGTTCAGGATAGAAAGGTGATAATAATATTAATTAGCTTGAAAAGTGTGAGAGTTCTTTATAGGTAATATGTATTTCTTCTATTTTTTTCTTCATATTTTTATGCCATCAGCATGAACTCTGCTTGAGTGGTCAGACCTGTAGGATCTCGTACTGTTTTTCTTCAACAAAAAGGCCTGGGACAGTTTGGCACATCAGAAACTGTTGATAACAATTTTGGGTTTTCCTGTGTGTGCCATCTAAGTTGTTACATGTGCTTGTTAATTCCTGTAAAGGATCTACCATTACAGTACTACTGATTTTGCCCCATCCCATATGTTAATGATGTATCTCGTGGAAAAAAGTGATGCTTTTGCATGGATAGTATCTGTTGTTCTTGAGCAGTCACCTCTGGTCAAGCCATCAGTGAAACTTACCTTTTCCTGAAATTTGTTTGAGGTCCAACACCTAATAATTAAGGAAAAAAATAGTAGATACACTGTAACCAGCCACAAGAAATACAAAGCAAAGGGTGACTCAAAGGAGTTTTGTAGGAATACAGCACAAGCAGCATGAATTTGAGAAAATTAAATGTGATGATCCAAAATTGTTCTTGAGTTAGATGTACCACAAACCTTACTTAAAATCTTTGCCTGCTTCTATAAATAGAGCTTTGCATGACTTCTCCTTTGGTTTGTGCAGAACAGAAATACACTTTGTTCCTGGAGGCCAGATTTTCAATTTACATGAACTCTTATAACTCCCATTACCTTCTATTGAGCCAAGATGCCTTCAAGCAGCTGAGGCATTGGCCCATGACTTACAGACCCATATCAGATGTCTGGAGCATCTGCACATCCTCTACATTTCTAGTGGTGAAGAGCACTTGAATTTTCAGTTGATTTCACCAAAAATACACTGGTGAATCAGATGTAAATAGTATTTTCATTTGGATTAAACTAGAAATTGTTAGGGGGGAATGATTTTATTGCTCATAGAAACAGTAGTATAGGAACAGTTCCATTGTGTAGATTCAGCTAAAGGTATTAAATACCCATCAGCATGACAGTAGATAATGTTGATAATTTATTATTATTTATTATGACTCTCATGTGTTCTGGCTGGGGCAGATTTTTTCAGATTCTGTGCTGCTTTAGTGTGTAGTCCTGAGCTTCATATTAGGGGATAATAAGGTTTCTTCACAGAGTAGGTAGACAAAATAATTCCTTCTCTAGCTGGGGACCAAGGACAAATGATCCAAATTTCAGGCCCAAGAGCATAAACAGTGGTGGACCGAAGAGAGAAAAACAAGAAGGATGGGATTTCATAATCTAAAGCTGTAATTGGACAATTAATTCCAATATGCTAATGGACCAGAACTTATAAAAGTGTGGGACCTCATGACTGGTCATCCATTTTGTGACCATTTTGGGTTTATCTTGGGTTTAGCCCTGGCTGGGCTCTTGTGCTGCCCAAGGTGTGTCCATTGAGGCCTTCTAATAAATACCTACTTTATTCTTTAACTCCATCTGGTCTCTGTTCTAGGTCAGCCTTCACAGGCATCAGTACAAACTACAGTGCAGTAGTATGACCAAATAAATGCTCATCTTTATTTTAGCAGCTGCTGGTATTAGAGAATTTTGGCTGCTTGATTCTTCTTTTTTTTTCTTTAGTATAAATGCAGTTTAAATTGATATTTTTCTGTCATGAGTTATTTTGCTCCAGTTTCTTGTTCTACTGTAATGGTGTACTTTGATGTTATTTTTTGAATATTGCTCTGTATTAACAAATGCACAGTAATTGAATTGCTTGTCACTTGAAGTGATCAACTGACTTCACAAAATGAGTGATTTTTGGAAAAGATCCAACAAGTAGTGATTTACTTTTATTTGAAAGTGCAGGGAGAGCTGATGCAGTTTTACAGGCATGGAATTTAGTACTAGAAAGTCAAGAAAAGACCATCCAAGTAAAATGAAGTCAGCAGATGAATCCATGAGAGTCACTAAGAAAAAAGTGTGTGTGTTTGAAATCGTAAGATAAAGATTGTCCTTAAAAAGCAGGAAAGCAGCTGGATGGTGTCTGGAAAATTGAAATTACTATCAAAGGAATATAAGAATGAGGTTGCCTCAAGCAGGCAAAAATTAGACAGCAAACATTTTGAGAATACCCATCAGAATTAAGGAAAAGAACTGTTCGGATTGAAGTGTGTGTCCATTCCTGCTGTGGAAAGTGAAATGAAGGAAACAGAACAATTTATGCAGGTAAAGCTACTAGAAATAAACAGTCCCTTAAAAAAAACCATTTACATTGAAAAGACAGAGAAACTATGTACTGTACCACTCAGAGTTTCATAATTCATTATAATTATAGTTGTACTTAAAATTTCAGTTAAGTTCTCTGCTTTTCTCAGAAACCAGGAAGTTGTCATCTCAGTGAGACCATGTAATCTGGGAAGAGTTTTTATTCCCTTATCTGTGGTCGTTTAAAAAAACTGCAACAAAACAACAACCAATGAAACAAGAAAAAACCCAACCAAAAACTTGTGATTGGAAGGATGATGTGAGGGTTTGTGGGTTTTGTTCAGTGTGCATACATTTTTTTCCTGGCATAACATTTGGATTTTATCCAATGCTTTCCATCTGAAGGCTTCTGAAATGTTTTATGCTGTGCAACACTTTTACTGCCCTCCTGTCCTGGTAAATAAAGCTCAGGAGCCTGAAGAGAATTTGGCAAAGGTTGAATGACAGGTCAAAGCAGAATCGGGAACAGAGGCCAAGCCTCTTGTTTTCAGCTCAGTGAGCAGTGAACTGGACCATGACGTATGTGCAGTGGATAATAAACACATTAAATGAGATGTAATACTCAATAGTGGGAACAGCAGGAAATGCTGCATATAAAATACCTGCTACTTTCCCAGTCTTCCCATTCTGCTAGTTAAACTGGGCTTTCCCAGTGTGACTTGACTGTTCCATGTTCATCTTGCATTTTAGGTTGGAAAAGATCTTAAAGATCATCAGCTCCAATCATAAATGCAGCACTGTCAAGTCTACCACTAAACCATGTCCCCAAGTGCCACATCTACACATCTTTTGAATACCTACAGGGGTGGTGACTGAATCACTTCCATGGGCAGCCTATTCCAATGCCTGACCACCCTTTCCATGAAGAATTTTTACCTCATATCCAATCTGAACCTCCCTTGGCACAACTTGAGGCCAGTTCTTCTTGTCCTGTCGCTTGTTAACTGGGAGAAGAGACTGAGTGCAATGGTCTTATTTTTATCTTTTTTTTTTCTTTTTTTCAAACAGGCTGTATCTCCAAAAGAAGAAACAAAGGCAGCAGGTAAATATTAATATTCTATTCCTGTTGCTTCCATTTTTCTGCTTAAATCAAAATAAGTAATATGCTGACATGCACTTAGTTTGTTTGCTTACGGGCTTGGCAGTTCTAAACTACTTTAATCCTGATAGTGTATCTTAAATATATACTAAAACTCTTTTAAAAATGTTCCTAACTACAAAACTTGAAATAAATTTGAGTATAACTGTGTCCCCTTAGTAGAGTCTATTCAGTAGAAGTCTTGCTAAACTAGTGAACTCTCAATGTGTATAACTCCAGGCATCATTTGGGATTAGTTCCTCAGCAAGCTGTGAGGGCTTGAAGTGACTGAAGGTACCATGTCATTAAATAGCTGCACTAACAGTAAGTGGTTGGTAATCAGTAATGTTTGTAATTGGTTGTTGCCATGGCTGCCACTAAAAGGCATTTTGTGTTAAAGTGTAGCAAAAGAAATGTAGACTTACTGCAGTGATCATACCTGATTATTTTGTTTGGTTGAGGATTTTTATTCATTTTGCTGCTTTGGAACAAAGTAGTTCAGGATAGCTAGGATGTACTTCTTAAGGGCACTTATTCCCCTGTAGCTCTGCAGGTAGATTCCAGACAGCTCTCTTCTCCCTCCTCCCTCCTGTCCAATTGCTATTTTGTTTGGTTTCTGACATACATTTCCTTAGCAGAGCATAGGTCAGCTTATTCTGAGAGCTGTTCCAACTATTTACAAGTTAAAGTTTTGAGCTAGAAAACATATACTTGCTCATCTTCACTTACTGTTATTGGGACAGTTTGTCTCTAGTTACAAAGTCACTTCAACTTGTAGGCAAATGTTCTTTTGGAAGACTTGTATGTGATACTTGATGCCACTTTATACAAAGGTGTTGATTTTAGTTTTCATTATTAAACGTACCCAGTAAATAGGATTTCCACTGTACTTTTGCATAGTGTAATGTGATATGATAATCATTATCATGAGACCAGAGTTGGAATTTGGAAAATATTGCACAGCAATAACCAATCACAAACTGACAAATGTTTTTTAGAACCACCGCCACCATCCAAAATTCCTAAAATTGAAACTTCACATCCACCAATACCTCCTGCACATCCACCTCCAGGTAAGCTTTTATTTTCTTAAACACATTTATTCTTGTTAACTTCCTTGCTTTTCATTCAGGTAGTGGTAGGCAATGGTGTGGGAGCAGGGATTTGTTGCCTTGATTAATCAGCTTGGCAAGTAAAAATACAAGGCTGATAAGCTCTAGAGGGAATTTCATCATAGTAGCACAGGCTTTCCCAGACAGAAGTAAAAAACTTACAATGGAAACAGGATTATACTATGTGGATAAAAGCAAAACAAAGCTACAACAGTTAAAGGCCTAGAAGACTAAAACTAATTGTTAACAGCAGGCTAAAAGGGACTTCTTGATCTCAAAAGGGTGGTAGATGGCATATTAGATTAGTAGAGCAGCCTTCAGCTGTCCTATGGAATTTTCCATGTTATATANGCAGTAAAATTACTGCCCTAATACACACTGCATGTGTTTCTAAATAGCTTTTCTTACTGAACAATGTTGTAGATGCTTATATATACAAGCCAGATGTCCCAAACTCTTTTTTGTTGGTCATTTTAATAATCTCTCTGACCATACAGAGAGGTTGCTATTAGGTTAGTCATCCTAGTGGTATTACTTACTTTAAAATGTCTGCATTAAGAGGGGAGAACAAATTATTCTTATTCAAAGAGAAGATACCTTAAAGCATGTTCTTTCCAGAAGTGGCTAATTATAATTCTGTAAAATGCTGACCTTTTTATGAACTTCTCCACAGTGTCAAGTACTGAGTTCACTGAAATTAATTAGTGGGACAAAGCTGATCAGATTTCGTGTCCTTCTTATTTACCCTTTGGTTTTCTTTTTCTCTTTCTTTGGTAAACAGGTTTAGAACTGAGTGTTAAAGACTTGAGACTTTGGCCTGTGTTCTCAAATAATGTTTCCCAATATGGGAGGCAGGTGAAGTGCAGAGGGTAATCCCAGGCCACCTCCTGGACTACCAAAGAGGTAGAAAGGAGGCCTGGACTAAAGAAGGTAGAAGCCCTGAACTAAAGATTTTTGGTATCATGAATCCTGTGACTTTTTAAATCCACTAATTGTGATTCCATCCATCCAGTCTGTTAATTCTGCTGATTGTAGTCAACAGATTAATGATTAAATTATAAAAAATAGTAATAAGAAAGATTAATTTAACTTTCAGGCCGGGAAAATCTGACCTTGAAGCTTTGATAGGCAGCTTAGTTGGTTTTTAGTGACCTGAGAAGGTCTGACTGGATACCATATGGCATTCAGAGACTTAGAGAATTGAGTTCTCTTTTGCCAATTTAACTGGAGGAAAAACATGAAGTATTCAGAAGCTGTTCTTGCCACTATCCTTCAAAAAAATAAATTAAATTTTCTTTTCCAGAGCGCAAGCCTCCTTTGACAACAGCAGTTTCAATGGGAGAACCAGAGCAATCTACTACTGTGGACTCAGTAGATATGCCAAAGGTCCAGATTCCTCCCCCTGCTCATGCTGCCCCAGTACATCAACCTCCACCTCTGCCCCATCGTCCCACAC